>JZKD02S0893761.1:142212-164476 GCA_000966675.3 Picea glauca
ACTAAAACTATAATTATAAATACCATCTAACTAGCCATTAACTTGAATAACAATATTAACAATCTTAATGTAGGATGAACAATTTAATCTCAACATGTAGTCTAGCTATATTGACCGAACCAACAATACTAGCTATCTATTATCATTGAGAAGGAACTGCTAACTACTAACATCGTTGTAGCAATATAACAAGGAAATTAACATAGTAGTTACCTAACGATTAAATTAGCAATAAGAAGGGAATTCACATGACTATTATCATAACAAGTAATATAGCAATAACAAGGCAATTAACATGTTGATTAACATAACAAATAATATAACAGTAACATGGCAATTACATGACTATTAACATGACAATTAATAGTGCAATAGGAAGGTGATTTACATAACTGTTATCATAACAAGTAATAAAGCAATAACAAGGATATTAACATGTTGTTTAACATAACAATTAATACAACAATAACAAGGTAATTTATATGACTGTTACATAACAATTAATATCTCAATAACAAGGTGATTACATAATGTTAACCATTTAACTCGCTGAGGAAATTAATCAATAAGAAGGAATCTATTGATCATTAACTCACTGTAGCAAATAACATGGCAATTAATATGCAAATAATATAACATTTACATTGCAATTTAACATGGAAATTAACAGTAAGAAGGAAACGGTTGACCATTAATATTGTTGTAGCAATTGTTTTGGCAATTAATATGGCATTTAATATAGCATTTATCATTGCAATTAACATGGTGATTAATATGGTCAGTAACATCGCTATGGTAATTAAATTTTGGTAGTGGGAACATTGGGTATACACTCTAAGTGAAGGAGAATAAAAGGACAATAAAAAACTGTAGAAGGATCAACTCGTGGTCATTCACCAGCAACTCAGTCAACATTTAAGGCAATTTCGTGTCCATTCTAGCAAACAGAGTCATTATTCTAACTAGCAATTCGTGTCCCTTCAACAACGAACCTAGTCAATCAATTTAAAGGAAAAAACGTGGGTATTTCAACAACAATCTCTGTCAACTTTTAAAAGAAAAAATTGGGGCATTTCAACTGCAATCTCAGTCAACTTTTAAAAGCAAAAACGTGGACATTTCAACAACAATCTTAGTCAACTTTTAAAAGTAAAAATGTGGGCATTTCAACATCAATCTCTGTCAACTTTTAAAAGCAAAAACGTGGGCATTTCAACAACAATCTATGTCAACTTTTAAAAGAAAAAACATCGGCATTTCAACGAAAATCTTCATCAACTTTTAAAAGAAAAAAGGTGGGCATTTCAACGACAATATCTGTCAACTTTTAAAAGAAAAAATGTGGGCATTTCAACAACAATCTTTGTCAACTTTTAAAAGAAAAACATGGGAACTTCAATGACAATCTCAGACATGTTTTAAATGGAAAAATCGTGGTTTCCCTTTTTCATTGCCCCGGATGCCAAATGAAAACCCATACAAGAATGACCAAAATGTCCTTCCCTTACCAGGATACCAATTATAAAAACGCCGACAGGGAAATGATTTCATTTTTCCATTGCCAGGATACCAATACAATGTAGACATGAATAACACACAAAAAAAAAAAAAATTCATTTCCAGGATACCAAATATAGAAATGCAGACAGGGACTCAAATCATTTTTCCATTGCCAGAATACCAATACAATGTAGACAAGAATAACAAATAAAAACATTTTTCCATTCCAGGATACCAATACAAAAATGTAGATATGAAATCAATTTGTTTTTCCATTGCCAGAATACCAATACAACATAGACAGGAATAACAAATAAAAACATTTTTCCATTCCAGGATACTAATACAAAAATGCAGACATGAAATCAATTCATTTTTCCATTCTCAGAATACCAATACAATGTAGACATGAATAACAAATAAAAACATTTTTCCATTTCAAGGATACCAATACAAAAATGCAGACAGGAAATCAAATTGTTTTTTCATTTCTAGAATACCAATACAATGAAGACAACAGTAAGAAAAACACAAGGATCTAATGGGAGAACTCATTGAAATGATCGCAAAGATTTTGACAGTCAAGGTGCAAAGAAAAACCAACAAGGATGCAAGATAATCCATACGCAGAGGTCTTTGCTAGATGGAGCAAGTCAAAACAATCATCCAAGGACAACAATGGAGGTAGACGGTTGATAGGAATGTCCTTCGCTCATCATCCACGCACAGAAAAGTAGGGCATTGAGATCCATAGGTCTATTAATGATGAAGCGACGATCGTAGATCAGGCTCCTGGTCGACTGCTCATGCGAGGATTGATGAGCTAGGGACGAAAGGAAAAAACAAATACAATCCTCACAAATCAATACACCACAGGGTGGTCAAGACATGTGAGGAATCGAAGGCCATGGGATTCAATCAATCATCGAACTATAGACTATGGAAAATTTCAGTCATCAACTAGAACGCTAAGGCAATAAATTTACTTACCCAATTAAACATGTAGATCCAAATCATAAATCCTACAACAATCTACCATGCAAAAATAAAGAAAATGTATCGTTGCTTGAACGCCCGCTTTGAGTTGATGTCTCGAGCGCTCTATGAAACTCCCGCTTGCCTACCGACGATACTTCACCGGTACCTCCCAACCAATGCTAGGGGTACTCTTCTTCCCCCTTAGCCCCCGGAGCTGCAAAGGGGCCACCTACACTAACCAGAGAATCACGTAGCTCCCAGATCGCCTCACAAGGCCGAGCTAACACTCCTCACCGAGTTGGGTATCCCAACTCCCACAAGTTAATTCATTCAAGTGTAGATTTCTACAGCATAATGTTACACAAAACATAAAATGTCCATCATCATTTTCCTCCCTCCATTATATAGAGTTTTGAAGTCCCTTACTTTGCCAAATCCCATTTTATTTAATGTTTAATAAATTAATTCATAAAAATTCCTCCCTGTACATGTGTCACCCATCCCCCTCATTCCTCCAAAAAATAATTTCTTTAATTAATTAATTACCCTTATTTCCCTCACCCACCTAGAGTCACTCCTAGAATCACTCATAGGTGTCCCCAAATTCCCTTACACGTTTTAATGACTTTCCCATTATTAATTTGCTAGTTCAGTTTAAATTAGAAAGTTCTTAAATGGTAGATACCTTACCAAGTTGTACTAACTGTTTTTTCCTACCGTTTCCCTTTTCTTTTAAGGTTTCAATTTTTCCTAGTTTCCTAATTATTTTAGATTTCCCCTTTTTCCCTTTTTAATTAAACTCAAAAAGGCATGTGCAGAAATTTACCCTTCTTCCCGTTTTTTTTAATGAATTAAAATTTTAATTAGCATAAAAGTAAAACAATCATTCCCCTTTTTAAGTTTTTATCCCAAAAGATTTTTATAAAACACTTTAATTGCTTACCCCCTTCTTGTCACAAGGTTAATGAAGATTATATTTATTATTATTCTTTTTATTTTATTTTATTTTTTTATATATGTTTATTTTTATTATTTTTTTTTTATAAAAAGGTAAAATTTTACCACCAGCAAAGATTAGACCTAGACCTTAATTTCCTAGGCGAGGTGCAACATTTTTTTTTTAGGGAAAGGTTTCAAATATTCCTTAACACTTTATTGTCCTAAAGCCATCTAGGTTTGTTCATTTATTAAATAACCACTTGACGTGCCCTTCAGGACGCACTAGGTGCTCCAAGGGTGCCACTCGCCTCTTTCAATTTCTCTTGCACGACGTGCCCTTCAAGACACACCACGTGCTCCAAGGGTGCCACTCGTCTCTTTCCATTTTTCTTGTGCGATGTTCCCTTCAGGACGCACCACATGCTCCAAGGGTGCCACTCACCTCTTGAATGACTTGGTAGGCATAAAAAACCCCTGGAGTCAATACTCCGCCAGGTGATCTTATGGGAGACTAAGGGCCTCTAAGGAATAAGGCCCCTACCTTATTGCATTCCCCTTAGAATCATCACGAGGGACTGTTGCAGTCTGCCCTCATGACATCGTGAGTCCTCTTAAACTAGGTAATCGTTAAATTACATTACGAGCCACGGAGGGAGTGCTAGTAGGATGTGGCAAGGTTGTTGTCCAACATCTCTGGTAGTTGAGCATGACCCATCTACTCCACATGTGAGTCTGGTTGGCAAGCTATCGTTAGCCTGCATCATCAGCGAATCATGTCAAAAATATATCCATATCATATCGTCTAATCAGATGCACTAATATCACATATAAAACAATCAAACCCCATTAGTTCACTCCTCGACTCGATCCAGAGTCCAAGGGGTTCCATCGATGCCTCTACACCCTCGAGGTATGAAATCCTGCACACTCAGTAAAACCGAGTCAATAGCACCTATCTGTGTCAATGCAGCAAAATAACATGACATCAACCCATAACACCTCATATTCAAAATCAATGTTTTAATAGCATAATAATCTGGATCACTTGCGAGCAAGTGTCCTCAAAGAATAAGTTTGCTCAATGCGCAAGAGCGGGATGTTACAAAACTCCACCTAAACCTTCCTTGGATGCGTCTGTGCATACCAATAATTCTTTTTCGATGTCATGGACCTTTAATATCGTCACTATCTTTAAGAACTCCTTAATATTTTGAAATGCTTCCACGGATTTCTCTGTTCATACAATTTTTTTGTTTTTCTTTTTCAATTATGTGATTGGATTTGTTATCTTTGAAAAACCTTCGACAAATCTTCGGTAATATCCTGATAAACCCATAAAGCTACAAGCTTCTTGTATGTTCATCAGAGTTGGCCATTCCATAATAGCCTCTACCTTCACTGGATCCAAAATGATACATTCTCCATATATGATATGTCCCAAGTAATGAATCTTTGGTTGGTAAAAAGAACATTTTGATAGCTTCCCGTACAATTTCTTTTCTCTTAGACACTATAGAACGAATCTCAAGTATTTGTCATGCTCTTCTTTCATTGGAGAATAAATTAGTATGTCATCAATAAATACTTGAACAAACTTGTCCAAGTATTCACGGAATACCCCATTCATCAAACTAATAAATATTCTGGGGGCATTCGTCAATCCAAACACTAAAACAATGAACTAATAGTTTCCAAATCTCATCTTAAATGTATTCTTAGGGATATCTTCATTTTTTATCTGTAACTGGTGATATCTTGATCTCAAGTCGATCTTAGAAAACACAGTTTCTCCCTTCATATGATCAAATAAATCGTCAATCCTTGGAAATAGATACCAGTTCTTGATCGTAGCCTTGTTCAATTAACGGTATTCAATAGAAATCCTCCATGATCTGTCCTTATTTCTAAACAAAATCACTAGTGCACCCCATGGTGACACACTTGGACGTATAAGTCACAAGTATAACAATTCCTTCATTTTCATTTTCAACTCCTGTAATTCAGGCATTGACATCCGATATGGCATTCTCGCAATCAGTTTTATTCCAGGCTTCAAATATATGGTAAACTCAACTTGTCTTTTTGGTAGAAAACCTGGTAGTTCCTCTGGAAATATGTTTGAAAACTTTGATACTATAGGAAGGTTTTCTAATCTTTTGCCTCACCCTTTTAATTAAGTGCTTGGATGGAATATAAATTACATCCCTTCGGCATAATTTTCTATAAATGTAGGGAAGAAATAAAACTCATTGAAACCCCCTGGTTTCTTCCTACAATCACCCTACTCTATCCCAAATCATCCGTCAAAGTTAACTGTTTCATCTTGCAGTTAAGTATTTCATCACGTGATTCCAACCAGTCCATTCCAATCACTATGTCATAACACCCTAATATCGTGACACATAGGTTGGCCTTCGTTAAAAAATCACCCAAGTTAATGCTACAGTCCATAACCTTTCCTCCAACTTTTTGTTTGGATCTTGATGCCATTTCTATGTATCTAAAGCATCCTGCTCAAATTACTTTAACTTAATTCTCTTAATTGTTGCACTAGAAATAAATCTCTCTATAGCACCTGTATCTATCAAAATACTAAAATTTTGATCGGTGATTGTACTTGAAGTCTCGAGCATAGTGGACTGGTGCTCAACCTTGTGGTTTTTCACCACTGCATGTATCCTGTGGGCCTTTCCCAAATATCTAACTGTAGTGGGTCCTGATGATCCATTCACTCTGGCCTTCTCAATCGGACAATGTCGCTGGTAATCTGTCTCTTCACATGTCCAACATCCATTTTTCGATCCAGTGCTCCTCGTCCCCGAAGTAGATGTTGTTGGCCTAACATTCTATGATCTTGGTCTGTTTTATTGAACATGCCTAAACTATTATTTCTACTGCGGATGACGTTGTTGATGTTTTTGTGGTGCTCTATAGGGTGTTCTATGTTGAGGAGTATGTCATATCGATGTTGAGAACATAGGTTCTATGGGTTCATTTATATTCCCATAAGTCTATATGGATGGTGTTTGATGCTACTACGCTCCTGGTGTCACATGTCCAGTTTATCTAGAAAGAGTCATGCCATGACCCTCGCTGTTCAGTTATTCCTCAGAGATGAGGGCCTTCTGAACTTCATCGTGTAATGTTTTAGGCATCAATATTCTCACCTTCGCATGAATGTTGAAGTTAATTCCAAACAAAAACTTGTTGAGATTTAACTTCATTGTGTTCATATGTGGAGCATATCTAAGTAGCTCCATGAACCTAGCCTCATACTATGGTACTGTACAACTACCCTGTCATAAGGTGTTGAACTCATTGAGTTGGCACTTAATGAATTCATCTAAAAATTACCTCTCCCGGAATCATTCCTTGAACAATTCCCATGACACATCTTCAATGGCCATATTTAGTTGAGGTAGGAGTGTCTTCCACCAAAGTAGAGCAGTCCCTTTCAACTGAAAGACGACCATGCGAACTTTCATGTTGGAGGTGTAATCATGAAGTGCGAAGCAAATCACTATGTTCTCCAACCATGACATGGTGGCTAAGCCACCCATGGCACCCCAAAACATGATAAATTTATCCTTCTCATGTTCTTTGTGTATGCTACTACTACCTACTGAAGTGGATTATGAATCCTCATTGAGCATATACGTTCTTCCCTCATCCCTATCAAGACGGATGATAAATTCCTCTTACATCCTTTGGAAGGATCTGATCATACCTACCACATATCCCATAGCAACCTACTCCTGCTTAGTTTTATTCTCATATCTATAAAGGTTTGATACCTTTGGTGTGGATACTATCACAGGAGGCACACCTCTTCCTCCTGCACCACAACGTCTACTTCCCCTGCTTTCTCTAACCATGATTACCTGCATGGACAATTTCAAAATTTATTAGTGATACAACTCTACTATCAAATACAACAGTGGAAAGTGTACGGGTCTAGTGTCGCAATGTTGAACTTGCTCCGATACCATGCGTAAAGACCCCTCCATTAATACATAAATTTAAGTGAGTACAGTAGTGGTAAAAAATAAATTGAACATCGTTTAGGAAAAGTGTTATGCGAAAATAACATACATCAATATTTACACATTCTATTCTCATCTATATCACTACACAACAAGATTTAGATAAAACATCATTGTTATTCAAATATCAATCATATCACATAAAGATAACAAAATATGTTTACCCGCTCAAACTACCCTACAAGGTTAGAGCCTTCAAGACACATAGTCAATGCTCAAGTCCAGGATTCATCCGATTGATTTTCACCATCTAAGGTCTCAGGACTGACGACTGTTATGAGGAACATGAAGGTATCTACTCCCATAACCAAATCTAACCTAGACTCAAGACTAAATTCGATGGTAAGGTACTTAATCATAACACAAATAAATTCATTGAATAACTCATTATACTAGTACATAATTCGTCAATTCATCATTCAAATTTCACATCATAATAAACTACTCAAATGTTTGGTTTCATTCCATTACAAAATCATCGCTATTACCATATGCATGTCAATGTTATAATTTACTTTGTAATCTCAACAATTAACAAACCATTGTGGATAACGATATCATTTAATTTAGTACAGAATTTAACATAACAATATACATAATAACCTCATTGGAAATAATCAATTTCTCTTCAATTTAGACATACAATTCATATTAAATTCATACCTCTAACCATAATTGTCAACACAAATTCTATAGTTTTTAATCAGCGATTCATGTTCTGAAGTATATAACAATCACACTAATTGCATACCGAACATTATCACATCAATCTCGATCATGGATTGCACAATTAAAAGTTTATCTTATATCCAAGGCATAGTTATCCTATATCAATTGCATAGTTCTTGTTTAACACTTATTAAGGTAGTCAAAATTGTTGTTAAATAAACAACTTAATTCTAATGTTTCAAGACATTTTACAACCCATTTACTTACTAAATTTTAATCCGCACTCTATATTGTATCCTTAAAGTTACAATTTAAATTCCTCTTGACTAAAATATATAATATTATCTCTATTACTATATAATATGGTATTTTTAAGTTCAATTTGTTGCTTCAACTCTTCGACCATTCTTCCTAAATGAACAACACCCTTTATCATTTAATAAGTTTTGCCATATCTTTATTAACCCAAATGATTATACTTTAACACTCTTAATATAAAATATCTTATTATAATCATTATATAGTTGAACACTAAATAGTTCAATAACCATTAATTCACAAACATTCCAAAGCCACTACATAAAGAAAATGAAATTTTGATCATATTATTAATTGAAATCAATCCTATGGAAGTAGAGTGGTGAATAACAGGTGCTAAACTCTTTTACTATAACTATTGTTAAGTTTTATTTTATTGGGATAAATGCCAGTCATTCTTAGAAAGCCTTTCTTACTTTTTGAATTTAATTAGTAGTCAATATGTACACAGATAGGAGTAATACTTACAATCTTGCGTTAAATACGTTCATTAAAAATACTTATTAAATATTTTCTATAATTGTTCACACTAACTTAAAGGTATTCTATCCAAAATCATGACATAAGTTAACTTGGTACTCTATTATCGCATCTACTATACCCAGTTTCGTTTGAGGTACCACTCCACTCAATAAAGAATAGAATGAAATTAAATACTAGGTTCAATGGTTCTTTATGGGCTAGTCACAAATTCTCACATCAATCTACATAATACAATCGAAAAATAATTGAACTGGAAGGGATATCTTGGAAAACGATCTATCCACATACATTATAGGTATAAGGATAATAGTATTGTTAATCATTCGATCCATACTCAAGGATATTTAAAAAAACAATTAATAGTTTACAATCTAATTTATATCAAATCTATTATTATTTTTTTAATAACAACAATAGTTCATAACTCCTAAGTTAAATTTCCGTCTTTGCATAACAATTCTGAAGCTACCATACAAAGTTCTAGTTTCTAGATTTGCATAATAATTTTGTAGCGACCATACAAAATTCTAGTTTCCGAAATTGCAAATAAATTTTACAGCGAACATACGAAATTCTAAATTCTTAATTTGTAAATAAATTTGGCAATGAACATTCGAAATTCTAAATTTCGGGTCTGTAAATTAATTTTGCAGCGACGATTCGAAATTCTAAATTCCAGGTATGTAAATTAATTTTGCAGCGACCCTACAAAATTCTAAATTCCAAATTGTAAAATAATTTGGTAGCAACCATTCAAAATTCTAAATTCTGGGTCTGTAAATTAATTTGGCAGTGACCATTCAAAATTCTGAATTCCAGTTCTGTAAATTAATATGGCAACAACCTTTCAAAATTCAAAATTCTAGGTCTGTAAATTAATTTTGTAGTGACCGTACAAAATTCTAAATTCCAGATTTGTAAATTAGTTTGGCAGGGACCATACAAAATTCTAAATTCTCGATTTGTAAATTAATTTGACAATGACCATTTGAAATTCTAATATACAAAATTTACTCTTATTACAATTTAAAATTTCAGAAAATAAAATACTGGAACAAATGAATATGGAGAATATAGGATGTGCTTCAACGTGGTCTTCTGCCCCTTCTTTACTACCACTTTCTAATCTCAAAATTTCACCGGTACCTCCCAACCAACGCTAGGGGTACTCTTCTTCCCCCTTATCCCCCCGAGCCACAAAGGGGCCATACACAAGAAACCATAAAAAAAATATCTCCAAGCTTGCCTCACAAGGAAGAGATTCTACTCTTTCTCAAGCTTGAAATCCCAACTCTCACAAGTAAAACACAGTCAAACCAAGTTTTGGCAGCATAACAGTACTATCAAAAGTGAGATCCTTTTCCCTTCTACACCATTTCTTTTATATAATAATTATCAATGACACTTATCCACATGCACAACTAATTCATTTTTAATAATTAAATTAAATGATTATTTACCCAACACAGGTGTCACACTCTCCCAAGTTGCACATGTATTTACCCTTTTTATTTTATTTCAAAAGATATTTTCCCTCACATTCCCCAATGTGTTCCTATTTTCACTCTTAGTTGTCTCTTTGTTCTGCAAATTCTCATTTAATGAGTGTCCCCTAACTAGATCTTAGTTAGAGTTAGATTAGGAGTCTTATTTTAGTTAGACTTAGTGGTAGTTTGACTCAATATGCTATTCTATGTGTACACCTATTCTCTCATGTTTTATTTCTTTGTATTTTAAAAATCCCTTTTATTATTTTCATGCACACATGTGAAAATTTCCCAACCTTTACGTTTCTATTCCCTCTTTTCCTAGAGTTTGATATCTCAAATATTTTATCTTATTTCATATTTTATTTAATCCTTTATTTAAATTTAGACTTATACTTAGTCAAGATTTAGGCTTAGAATTTGGTTAGGCTTCTAATTTTATAATTTACTGAATAATTAAGGATTTGTCCTATCAAGGTCTATTCATTTTATTAATTTTCTAGGCCATCTAGATTTATTGACTGACATTTTAATTACACGACATGCCCTTCAAGACACACCTCCATGCTCCAAGGGTGCCACTTGCCTTTGACTCGTTTTGGAAGTTGTCTGACCCTTGGAGTCAAGAATCCATTCGGTCGACCTTGTGAGAGACTAAGGGATTCTAGTGAATAAGGATTCCTCCTTATTGCGTGCCCCTTAGAAATCTTCATGAGCAACTGTCTCAGTCCTCTCTCATGGTATCATGAACCTATCGAACTAGGTAATTGTTAACCTACAGTCCAGGTCATGACGAGAGTGCTAGTAGGATGTGAGAGGGATGTTGCCACACCTCTCCCTCAAACATATGATTTATGTGCATGACCCCTTTACTCCTTATGTGAGTTGGATTAGCAAGCATCGTCAAGCCTACATCCATTGACAAAAATAATTTCAATTATCCATATACATAAATCATACTATAATCAATCATATATCACATGCGCGTAAAAGGAAATACTCAAACAAATACAATCCACTCCCTGAATCAATCTAGAGTCCAAGGAAGTCCATTGATGCCATTAACATCCATAACCTATCATGTGCCCTACACTCTCAAGAGAACTCGTCCATAATATTTGTCAATACATATATATATGAAAGTAACAATAAATCACAATGCATCATCATCATCATCATCATCATCATCATCATCATATATAACTAATAATCGAAATGAAATCATAATGTACCATAACCATATCAATTGCATGCAAGTGTCCTCAAGGAATAAGTCAATRAAAGTGTKCTCAGTAGAAYGTGATSTTACAAATATTATAAAAAATATAACTATCATTACTATAAATGAAGTGTGAAGAATTAAACATCATTATWATACTACCYCCGACAATATATATCATTTATTCTGCGTTGACTACATATTAATTCCAGTTGACTTAAATTTGTTTTGGATGAAGCCTAATCTTAAACATAAGAAAAAGTTTTTTTTATTATTTTTTTTATAAATAAAATAATATATTTGTTTAACACTCCATTGGTTGATAACTTTGAAGCGTTATTGGAGGTTTCATGTAGTTCACAAATTTGAATTAATTACACCATTAATACTCTATCTGCAATCGATTTTATCCACCTCTACCTGCCACAAAAAACAAGTTAAAGTTTTTGACACTACTGCACCTATGACATTCTATAGTCTTCAGTCACCGCAAGGCTCTAAAAATATAGAGTTTGAGAGTCACTGCAATCAATATAGGGTGGTTTTCATTTGTTGCCAACATATTCCACTTGGTATCATGCATGCATCATTTGACTCCCTCACAAATTTTCATCAGCCCAACTCTGCAGGAATCCTTCCTTGCTCTAGGGATCGATCCGACCACTGCCATATCCCTTCCCCAAAGCTTCCAAATCTCCAAGAGACTAGTTCATTACAAATGTGGAGGTAATATAAAAAATATTTTCATCTTTATATACATACATTCTTACACTTCAGTTTCATCTTCGTGAAATAATTCTACAATCTTCATCTCTCAACAATCTTCAGCTTTCAGATTTCTTTTACAAGGTAGGCTTCCTTTATTAGTTATTTTTTCCATTTGGGTATGTGCATAAGCTCATCAAAATTTTATTTATTGTTTTGCAGAAACAGTTGAAGAAATAGTTGTGGCAAGGGGAAACCCTAACAAAATCCACCAAAATGTATAAGATTTATATCATATTCTCTTCATACCCATTGTTATTCTTATGAAAAAAATCAATATTTTGATATGGGAATCATTTTATTTACAATATGCAGATGGAAGTCAACGCTCACCATAAAGAAAGTGTAGAGGTTGTTCATTGTGACCAGACGGGTTATATAGTTTCATCCACATCTCATCAAGATCTTCATCATCCATGACTAGAGGATTGTGAGAATGATGACTAACATCAGTTCGAAGATGGAGACTACATTTACACGAATTTTTTTTCTTGAAAAGGGTTCAACACATCTAGTGTAGGTCATTCCTATAAGGGATAACACTATCTAAGGGCTGTTACATTACATAGTTGTTCTCTATCAACCAGTCAACCAGACATAACTATGCATACAAATTTCATATATTGAAGTTCTATAAATCATATGATTGTTTGATAACCATTCAAGGATTCTATGGGTGTGCATGAACAAACAAAGGTAGAATGTTTAAAGGTTTTGATGGTTTGATTTATTGATTTATTCATTCTTGATCTATCATTTCAAACTAGAATGATAGCATTTTGTGTTGATTTTCATGTCTGCAATATGAAAACGTAATGAAATTGTAACATGTAAGTATGTTTAATTTTAATTAGTCCTTTGACGATTCAAGTCGTTTTTTCAAAGGCTCTATTGTTTAAGCAAACCGTTCCATTGCTTTCTTGTTCATATTTAACACTAGATGAATAGATATAACCACAATAAAATAGAATCATCCACAACGTTATCATTTAGTCTATTACACTTAAATTTTTTGATTCAAAGGTCAAATTATTGTCCCCCGCCCTCTCAATTGTTTTCCTGGTTTTTGTATTTTCCAAATTGAGTATCGATAATTTTTGTAATTTTTGTGCATGGTTTTGATTGGGGTTAATCCACCTTGATTTGTTTCCAACACACTTCAACTCTTCTAGGTTCTTTGAATTCATGAAAGTCTGGCTAAATTAAGGATAGAAACTTGAAATTCCAGAATAGTTTAACTGTTAGATCATGTGCATGTATTATATTCCTTATGTCTACCTCTCTGATACTATCCATGGAAGGGAGTAGAAAATAAAAATTGTATCCATGGATTTAACTTAATAGAAGGTTAAATTGAATTGTGTGCATCCATGATTAGGAAAATTTTGGAAGATCACCATCTAAATTTGTGGAACAGATTAAAATAATTTAGCCTTATTCACGTATACATTTCCAGTACTAAATTTATATATTAGTAATGGTCTTGGATACATAACTGAAGGAAAGGAATAGATTCCTTTGGTGCATGTGGAATGTGTGTAATCAATGAAGTCTCTGGCCATGTGTGAGATTTCCTTAATCTCCTTGGTTAGTTAAAATTAAATAACATATCATGAATTAAATCCCGACTTCACCCAATTTAAGGCTCCATCCTAAATAATTCAAATGTTATATTCTTATTATTGATTAAACTAGTCATATATTAAATTTTGGTTTCATTTAATGCAAAGAAAGTAAACAATATGGATAGTCGAATCTAGAGGTGAAATAAAATTATTAATGAGTTATAAATACAATATAAACTAGATTAAAAAAATAAGAATTGTACATGTATATAATTAATGATTATTTATGCTCTATATAATTAACAAGAGATGAACAAGATGCCACCCTGCCTCCATGCGAAAGTTATGAAGGTTAATACATACTATGTAAACTAGACATGCAATTATTATGAGGACGCAGTATATGCAGTTATGTTGCACTTGTTATAAATGAAGTGTGAAGAATTAAATATAAGGGGAGAAGTGAAAACAATATTATAAATGAAGTGTGAAGAATTAAATATAAGGGGTGGAGTGAAGAGATAAAAGAAAGTGAAAAATGAATATAAAAATAAAAATTAATTTTCAATTTAAATTGGTTGATTAATTTAAAATAAATATAAGGGTGGAGTGAAGAGATAAAAGAAAGTGAAAGATAAATATAAAAATAAAAATTAATTTTCAAATTAAATTGGTTGATTAGTTTAAAATTCAATTTAGTTTAATTGACTTTATTATTGAATTTTATAATTAAATTTTTGTTTGAATCTTAATATTAATATTATTCTTAGGGGTGGTAGGTGTGGGGGAGTATCCATGATCCTTGAGAAATAAAGGTATTCTATTATGCTCGGGGCTTGGAAATGTGTCAAACAATCTCGCGGAGGCATATTCATTATGGCAGGGTCTCGTCACTGCCAAGGAAAAAGATATCAGAACCCTAATAGTTCTCAGAGATTCCATGCTAGTTATTAGAGAAATGATGGATCAAGCCAGTCCAATGGGGGAGAAAATTGAGATCACCCATATGTAGCATCATAAGAATCATTCCATACTTCGATAAAGTATCATTTTATCACATTAAAAGGGATCTTAATGGTGAGATATATTATTGGGCTAAGGTGAACTCGTCCCTTGATCTTGGTTCCTTAATAAAAACAGGGTTATGATTTTCACCTCAATTCCATAATTAAGTAAATGGAAGCCAAATCAATAGACATTCATTATAAATCAATTACTGGAGGCAAATTCTGGACGGATGACATGTGACCTCCACAACTCCCACATAAGGTTTAGTTGGGCTTGCCCGAGGCAATTAAATTCCACTTAGAGCATTTCCCATTGATATATGGGACAATATAAAACTCGCAGTACCCCTAGTTCTTCTCTTCATTTAATTCATCATGCATCTTGAGGACTAATAGAATAGGTAGTGTTCTGGTCATGTTTTAAGGGTCCCTGTGGAGTTTTGGTGTAGAAATAGTGATTTTCTTGGCAAGACTGGGAAAAGGAATTTGTGGGAGGTGGATTTGGGTTGCTCCAGATCTTCAATGTGGGTAATTTCCTCCCTCTCAACCAGGAAAGCCCCAATTCCTCGATTCGGGGTTTTTATGCGTGCCACTTTTGATAATTTTCAAGTTCTAGAAAGAAAGAATCATTTATCAAAGATTTGCTTCTTATGTTATCCTGTTAAAGGATTGGAAACATGAATTATTGTTGGGGGTTTGTTTGGTCTGGAAATTTTCATTTCAGTTTCATTGTGAGAATTATTTCCACTACAGCCGTGGATAATTTACAGTTAAAGGAGGTCTCAAGAATCCTTCACAAGCATGAAGAAATCACCTAGGAAAACATCAAATCTCTCATGCTAATCTCTTCCAAAATCACATATATGGAACATGCCAATGCTATGAAGAATGCAAACAATATGAATCTCATTCTTCTCCAAAAGTAGTGTATCGACTCTCTGATATTTGAACATAATAGGCTTCATTCCTTGGTTGTCTCTTTGCGTTTGGAATATTTTCCCCTCACCGCCAACAACCTAGGCTTTGAAAAGTGACTATAGGTAGGTCTAAGGGAGGAGAAAATGGTCTACAAAAATAGATACCCCATGGAAATAAATGAACCAATTCATCCTCACTTAAGAGAGGGGAAATAAGACCAAGGATATGTTGACCCCTAAATGTCTGAATGTTCTTTCAAGTTGTAAGTTTTTTGGGTCAGTTTGTTGAGCAAGTTACTAGTGGAATCACCTAGAAGTCTTGTATGGAAGAAGATTTAAAGTATACCACTGTATGTATATGAATTAGTATAGTCTTAGAGCTATATCTGAATTTTTATGGAGATACATGCTACTAGCTTCAATGCACCCCCTTTGAAATAAATACAATTTTTTTGTTCCAATTAAGGAAAAAAAAATTAATATTATTCTTGAATTGAATTTGAGGTTTTTAGGGACCGAATCCTCAATGGTTGTGAAATATTCCATTATAGTTTGAAATGACAAATATTTTTCTTGATAAATTCTTTGGATATTGAGATTTAAAGATAAGGTCATTGCCCAAATTCTGCGAAGAAGGCAAAGCATGGTGTGGGAGATGTCCATTATCCAACCTTCATTATATCCTTATTGGATTCAATATTAACTAAAGACTTGAAAGACAATTCACGTCAGATAAGGTACACTATGGGTACAGGGCACACTATAGAAGACAAACCATGTGATGAGCTCATTGTGAAGCTTTAGTAGCAACACACACAAAACAAATATACCAAAAGGTTGTCACAAGGTTCTAGGTTGTTGGTTAAGGTTGAAACAATTACAAAACATTGTAATCTCAAATACCAACTTTAAGGGTTATGGGTGGGAATTTGAGACCTTAGTGCTTTCAAGTCATAATAATCGTTGGAAGGAGATCAAAGGAATATGCAGTGAGTTTTGAAATTTGAATTTTTTAATAATTTTTACACGCAATAATCTATAGAAAGAGATTACAAGAAATAAATCCAATTGTTGTACATAGGTCAATTTAAAATTGAAAAATAAAATCATGAAATTAAAAAGAAAACAATTTAATTATTGATTTATTAAAATATTGAAAACAATAATAATTTTTTTAAAATTGTTAATTTAAAAAAAAAAAATTGTTGTGTAAATGAAAAGTATATTTCTACATTAGAAGGACTAATAAAAACTCTTTTCAAAATAAATATACTTTTCTGCTTGACACACACCATTATTCTAAACCTGAAACAAAAATTATGCTCAATCTTGACTAGGGATAAATGATTTATCTTCTTCATTAGTCCAAACCTCAAATTCAAGTTAAATAGATGCTTGACGTTTTTCTAGAGAGAAGAGATTTTTGGTACTTGTAACTAGTGTTGTATAAATGGTAATTACATCGCTTGTCTTCGGTGATCTTTCTCAAAATGGCACAAATTCAAGAACGTTGAAATTGTATATTTTTTTTGTTCAAATAATGATTTTGGTCATTGAGTTGATTTAGACCGATTGTACTTTAAAAGTGTAGTTTTTAAATTATAGTTTTTGATGGGTGAAATTACATTTTGTGGTTGTATTTGTAGAATTCCTGCAGAAACCCCGATAGATCTAGAATTCTAGTTAAATTGAACACACACAATTTGTTGATATTCAAGAGATGAGAGAAAGTTTTTTCTCCATAAATCAGAGAATTATATTAATAAAAAATGAATATACATGAGAAACCATCCTCAAAAAGAAGAGAGGAGGTGAATATATAGAATTTCCAACATAGAAATTCTAGTCAAAAAAAGCTAGAAATAGCTAAAATAGGTGTCATAAGCTAAGGGAGACTACATAGTTCGACCTAGACCACTAAAAATACATGTCACACACTCATTAATGTCCACAAGAGTCAAGTGATGCGCAATATCTCACTTAAGCTCACTTAACTGACAAGAGAAGCAGTTCCAACTAACTTAACTGACCTGAAATAGTAGTTACTAATAATAGTAATGACAAAAATCATTAATTAAGGAATAAATATCTCAATCAAAAGGAGGTGTGCATTTCCCAATAATAGATGAGTTTTTGCATGGGGGAGTTGGAATAAATCATGAATAAATCAAGAAAATCAAGAACCATGAGTTGAGTCTTGATCTAAAAATAATAGTTTTCCCTAAAATCTAGGGATGAGGCGCCCTTCTTCTCTATGTGGCCAAATTAGGTGAAATAAAGTGTAAATGAATGTATTAACCAATATCTAGGAGTCTAATCTAGGTATAAAATAATGTAAGTTAGGGTTATGCTCCAACACCCCCCCTTAAGCCTAACTATAATGACAAAAAATTTGAGTCCCAACAACTTGGCCATTTTAGGTACTCATTACATAAAAGAACTCCTCATGAAAAGAGGAAAGAGGTAAAACCTCGTGCGAAAGCATAGCTCTCAGTTCTGAAAATTTCTTTTCAGTGAAGGAATTGGTGAAGATGTCTGCAACCTTCTTCTCTGTGGGGCAGTACTACAGTGAAATGAATCTGTCATGGATCAGATCGTGGATGTAATGCATGTGATGAAATTCTAATCTACGAGAAGTGGCAATGGCCAAAACTAGTCGAATGGAGTCCATTTTTGCAACAGGTACAAATGTCTCTGTGTAGTTTATGCCATGTACCTGTGAGTATCCTTTTGTGACAAGTCGAGATTTATATTTTTTGATCTCACAATATGCAACAATCTTTGTTCGATATACCCATTGGCATTGAACAATATTTCTTCCTTTCGGAAGTGGAACCAAGTCCCATGTGTTGTTGTCCAAAAGAGCAGAGTAATCTTCATCCATGGAAGCCTCCCAAAGTGGGTTTCTAGCAGCCTCAGAGTGTGAATTTGGATCTGAACCAAGTGACATATAGCAATATATGGGAAGCAAAGGTTATGTGGTAGCTAGGGCTTGAGGAGCCCCAAAACACTGTGATCTAGTTCTTCTTGTATCCGAAGGATCACCGACTAGTTCACCCGCATCTTGCAAGGTTTTCTTTGCCCAAGTTGGCAATTGAGTTGGAGAATACATGACCTACTCCTCATCCTCTATATTAGACCCAAAAGGATGCTCTAATGGATTCTCTGAAGTTCTCGAAGAATTTTCCGAATCCTCCTCATCAGTGACAACAAGCGATTCCTTGGCAGGGTCTTCTGAAAAATCATGCAATGATTCTTCTTCAAACTTCACACTTCGAGCTAGAATGAACTTTTCAATGTGAGAGTCCAGCAATCTATATCCTTTGACACCTTCAGGATATCCAAAAAATATTCATTCAACACTTTGAGGCTCCAAATCCTTCCTCTTATCTATCGGAATGTGAGCCCATGCACATGAACCAAAAATATGAAAGTGCGACACTTTCGGTTTCTTACCGGTCCAACATTCAAAAGGAGTGGTGCATTTGAGTGATTTGTGAGGAACTCGGTTCTAAATGTATGCTGCACAATCAATAGCTTCAGCCCATATCTTGGGAGCTAATGATTTCGATTGTAGCATACAATTGGCCATCTCTTTTAAGGACCGGTTTTTCCTCTCCGCAACACCGTTCTGCTGTGGTGTATATGGCACTGTGTGTTGTAGTTGTATACCTTCATCAATACAAAGTTGTTGCACATATTTGTTGACATAATCCCCCCCATTATAAATATAGAGTATCTTAATCTTACACCCAGACTCATTCTGAGCAAGTGCTTTAAATTCTATAAGGCATTCAAATACTTCCGATTTTAATTTCAAAAAAAATACCCAAGTAAAGCGAGAGAAATCATCTATGAAGGTGAGTACACATCAAGCTTTACTGATTGAAGGCTGCGGGAATGGGCCCATGATGTCACTGTGAATCATCCCAAGAGGTGAAGAAGCTCTCTGTGCCTTTCCTTTGTCAAACTTTTTCTCTGGATGCTTGCCAAGAATGCATCCTTGACATACACCACTTGTGAATTTAATAGATGGCAATCCTTCTACTATGTTTTCCTTGCTGAGTTGATGCAAGTAATTATAGTTTAGATGGACAAATATTTCATGCCATAACCTGTTGATATCATTATATTGTGACAGAAATATAGTGTTAATAGATTTAGAAACAAAGTTGGAGAAGAAATACAAATGAGAACCGTGATCTGCAATTCCATGTGCAAGTTGTGAGCCTGTGGAAATGTCGGTAATCACTGCGGAGTCTGCAGTGAAATCCACCTTCCTTCCAGAGATGGATTGAGTGATATGATATATCGAGAGAAGATTTGCAGACAGTGAGGGAACATGAATCATATTTGTGAAGCAACCCCCTTCAAGATCAACAATTCCTTCTCCGCACACCTTTGTGGGTGTGGCATCTCCCAAGTAAATTGGGGATCTGGTGCTTTCTTCAATGGAGGAAAATTCATCTTTTATTGCAGCCATATGGTTTGATGCACCTGAATCAAGTATCCAAGATGATGGAGTGGATGTGATATACATTAAATCATGACCATCTCGTGCTCTCCCTCTCTTTTTGTTCTCATCTTTCTTCTTTGCAATTTCGGGCACCATGAGATTGTGTTGTTGCAATTGCATAGCCATCTCATCGATAGTCTTCCTCATGAAATTTTATTCAATATGAAAACCTTTGGAACAGTAGTTGAAAATTGTTCTCTCCTTCTTCTTCTTACCCTTGGGCTCAAAAGAGTTATCTGAAGATTGTGCGGATCTCTCCTTCTTTGATTCAGGAAATTTACTCGTTCCTTTTTTCTTGTCTTTTCCACTACTCTTTGGAGCATTAGTAGCCACAAGTGATTGGTTCTTGGAATTCTTGATGGAACCCATTTTTACTAAATTAGCTCTCTCTTGATTCAATGCTGCAATGAAATCATTCAATGGAGACATTTTTTCATTTTTCCTGAGTCAATTTAGATGCTTGAAAAGACGACACAAATACGAAACATTCAGGGCCTAATTTCGAGAGAATTGAAAGGGTGAGTTGTTCTTCCTCTTTCGTGACTCCACATGTATTAAGTTCAATGACGAGGGATTTGAACTTGGTGAAGAATTCTTGCAGGTTGTTGAAATGAATTATACTTAGGGATATGAGTTCATTCTCCAGTTGATGCACTCTCATTGCATCCTGCTTGCCGAATAGTCCTTCCAATGTGGTCCAAACCACCTCGGGAGTAGTGGCTCTACTAACATGAAAGAGGAGATCTATGGAAATTGATAGGCATATCAGCCCAATTTCTTCATATAATTTTTGTTGAAATAACTTATCTTCTCTGCTACAACAGTCGGTTCTTTCTCTGTTACCATTGTTACGTGGTAAAGCCCTTTGCTTCGGAGGAGAAGAGAGATCTCTGTCTTCCATTCAAAGTAATTGAAAGGATTTAGAATGAGTTTTGTAGGATGAGAGAGATGATACATTGCTTATTTATTCACCTCTTGATTATCTATACCTACAAATAAAGCTGTGTACAATCCACTAGATTCAATCTAGCTCTGATACCATGTAGAATTCCTACAGAAACGCAGATAGATCGAGAATTCTAGTTAAATTAAACATAAACAATTTGCTGATATTCAAGAGATGAGAGAAAGTTTTTGCTCCATAAATTAGAGAATCATATTAATAAAAAATGAATATACATGAGCAACCATCCTCAAAAAGAAGAGAGGAGGTGAATATATAGAATTTCCAACATAGAAATTCTAGTCAAAAAAAGCTAGAAATAGCTAAAATAGGTGTCATAAGCTAAGGGAGACCACATAGTTCAACCTATACCACTAAATATAAATTTCACACACTCATTAATTTCCACAAGAGTCAATTGATGCACATTATCTCACTTAAGCTCACTTAACTGACAAGAGAAGCAATTCCAACTCACTTAACTGACCCGAAATAGTAGTTACTAATAATAGTAGCGACAAAAATCATTAATTAAGGAATAAATCTCTCACTCAAAGAGGAGGTGCACATTCCCCAATAATAGATGAGTTTTTTCAAGGGGGATTTGGAATAAATCATGAATAAATCAAGAAAATCAAGAACCAAGAGTTGAGTCTTGATCTAAAAATAACAGTTTTCCCTAAAATCTAGGGATGCGGCGCCCTTCTTCTCTATGTGGCCAAATAAGGTGAAATAAAGTGTAAATGAATGTATTAACCAATATCTAGGAGTCTAATCTAGGTATAAACTAATGTAAGTTAGGGTTATGCTCCAACACCCCCCCTTAAGCCTCACTATAATGACAAAAAATTTGAGTCCCGACAACTTGGACATTTTAGGTACTCATTACATAAAAGAACTCCTCATGCAAAGAGG
>JZKD02S0893761.1:164626-181588 GCA_000966675.3 Picea glauca
AACCTGCTACTCTGTGGGGTAGTACTGTAGTGAAATTAATTTTTCATGGATCATCTCATGGATTTAATTCATGTGATGAACTTCCCATCTACGAGAAGTGACAATGGCCAAAACTAGTCGAATGGAGTACATTTTTGCAACAGGTGCAAATGTCTCTGTGTAGTCTATGCCATGTACCTGTGAGTATCCTTTTGCGACAAGTTGAGATTTGTACTTTATGATCTCACAATATGTAGCAATATTTTTTCGATATACCCATCAACATCGAACAAGCTTTCTTCCTTTCGGATGTGGAACCAAGTCCCATGTGTTGTTGTCCATAAGAGTAGAGTACTCTTCATCCATGGTAGCCTCCCAAAGTGGGTTTCTAGTAGCCTCAGAGTGTGACTTTGGATGTGAACCAAGTGACATATAGAAATTTATGGGAAGCAAAGTTTCTGTGATCTAGTTCTTCTTGTATCCGCAAGATCACCGACTAGTTCACCCGCATCTTGTAGGGTTTTCTCTGCCCAATTTGAAAACTGAGTTGGAGTAGACATGAAATTATCCTCATCCTCTGTATCAGACCCAAAATGATGCTCTGATGGATTCTTTGAAGTTCTCGAAGAAGTTTCAAACTCCTCCTCATGAGTGACAACAAGCAGTTCCTCGGTAGGGTCTTCTGAAAAATCATGCAGTGATTCTTCTTCAAACTCCACACTTCGAGCTAGAATGAACTTTTCAGTGTGAGAGTCCAACAGTATATATCCTTTGACACCTTCAGGATATCCAAAAAATATTCATTCAACACTTTGAGGCTCCAAAGCCTTCCTCTTATCTGTCGGAATGTGAGCCGATGCTCGTGAACCAAAAATATGGAAGTGCGACACTTTCGGTTTCCTACCAGTCCAACATTCAAAAGGAGTGGTGCCTTTGAGTGATTTGTGAGGAAATCGGTTCTGAATGTATGCTGCACAATTAATATCTTCATCCCATAGCTTGGGAGCTAATGATTTCGACTGTAGCATACAATTGGCCATCTCTTTTAAGGACCGGTTTTTCCTCTCCGCAACATCATTCTGTTGTGGTGTATATGGCACTGTGTGTTGTAGTTGTATACCTGCATCAATACAAAGTTGTTGTACATATTTGTTGAAATACTTCCCCCCATTATCAATACAGAGTATCTTAATCTTACACCCAGACTCATTCTCAACAAGTTCTTTAAATTCTATAAGGCATTTAGATACTTTCAATTTTAATTTAAAAAAAAATACCCAAGTAAAGGGAGAGAAATCATCTATGAAGGTGACTACATATCGAGCCTTACTGATTGAAGGCTGCGGGAATGGGCCCGTGATGTCACTATGAATCATCCCAAGAGGTGAATAAACTCTCTATGACTTCCCTTTGTAAAACATTTTTTCTGGATGCTTGCCAAGAATGCATCCTTCACATACACCGCTTGTGAAATTAATAGCTGGAAATCCTTCTACCATGTTTTCCTTGTTGAGTTGGTGCAAGTAATTATAGTTTAGATGGCCAAATATTTCATGCCAGAACCTGATGATATCATTATATTGTGATATAAATACAGTGCTAATATATTTAGGAAAAAAGTGAGAGAAGAAATACAAACAAGAACCGTGATCTGCAATTCCATGTGCAAGTTGTGAGCCTGTGGGAATGCCAGTAATCACTACGGAGTCTAGAGTGAACTCCACCTTCCTTCCAAAGCCAGAATGAGTGATCTGATATATCGAGAAAAAATTTGCATACAGAAAGGGAACATGAATCACAGTTTTGAAGCATCCCCCTTCAAGATCGACAATTCCTTCTCCGCACACCTTTGAGGGTGTGGCATCTCCCAAGTAAATTGGGGATCTGGTGCTTTCTTCGATGGAGGAAAATTCATCTTTTGATGAAGCCATATGGTTCAATGCACCTAAATCAAGGATCCAAGATGATGGAGTGGATGTGACAGCCATTAAAGCATGACCATCTTGTGCTCTCCCTCACGTTCTGTTATCATCTTTCTTCTTTGCATTTTCGGGCACCATGAGATTGTGTTGCTACAATTGCTTAGCCATCTCATCGATAGTCTTCCTCATGCAATTTTATTCGAAATGAAAACCTTTGGAACAGTAGCTGCAAATTTTTCTTTCCTTCTTCTTCTTACCCTTAGGCTCAGAAGAGTTATCTGAATATTGTGCGGATCTCTCCTTCTTCGATTTAGGAAATTTACCCGTTCCTTTTTTCTTGTCTTTTCCACTGCTCTTTGGAGCATTAGTAGTTGCAAGTGCTTCATTCTTGGAATTATTGATGGCACCCATTTGGACTAAATTCTCTTTCTATTGAGTCAATTCTGCAATGAAATCATTCAATGGAAGCATTTTCCATTTTTCTTGAGTCAATTTAGATGCTTGAAAAGATGACACAAATACGGAATATTCAGGGCCTAATTTTGAGAGAATTGAAAGGATGAGTTGTTCTTCCTCTTTCATGACTCCACATGCATTAATTTCAACGAGGAGGGATTTGAACTTGGTGAAGAATTCTTTCTAGTTTCTAAAATGAATTGGACTTAGGGATATGAGTTCATTCTCTAGTTGATGCACTCTCATTGCATCTTGCTTACCGAATAGTCCTTCCAATGTGGTCCAAACCACCTCGGGAGTAGTGGCTCTACTGACATGAAAGAGGAGATCTATGTAAATTGATAGGAATATCAGCCCAGTTGCTTCATATGATTTATTGAAATACTTTTTCTTCTCCGTTGCAGTAGTTGGTTCTTTCTCCATTCCCATTGTTACTTGGTAAATCCCTTTGCTTCGGAGGAGCAGAGAGATCTTTGTCTTCCATTTGAAGTAATTGAAAGGATTTAGAATGAGTTTTGTGGGCTTGGAGATATGATCCATTGCTTCTTTTTTTGCCTCCTGATGATCTATACCTGCAAATAAAACCATGTACAATCCACTAGATTCAATCTAGCTCTGATACCATGTATAATTCCTACAGAAACCCCGATAGATCTAGAATTCTAGTTAAATTGAACACAAACAATTTGTTGATATTCAAGAGATGAGAGAAAGTTTTTTCTCCATAAATCAGAGAATTATATTAATAAAAAATGAATATACATGAGAAACCATCCTCAAAAAGAAGAGAGGAGGTGAATATATAGAATTTCCAACATAGTAATTCTAGTCAAAAAAGCTAGAAATAGCTAAAATAGGTGTCATAAGCTAAGGGAGACTACATAGTTCGACCTAGACCACTAAAGATACATGTCACACACTCATTAATGTCCACAAGATTCAAGTGATGCACATTATCTCACTTAAGCTCACTTAACTGATAAGAGAAGCAGTTCCAACTCACTTAACTGACCCGAAATAGTAGTTACTAATAATAGTAACGACAAAAATCATTAATTAAGGAATAAATATCTGATTGAAAGATAAGGTGTGACTTCCCCAATAATAGACGAGTTTTTTCATGGGGGATTTGGAATAAATCATGAATAAATCAAGAAAATCAAGAATAAATCAAGAAAATCAAGGACCATGAGTTGAGTCTTGATCTAAAAATAGCAATTTTCCCTAAAATCTAGGGATGAGGCACCCTTCTTCTCTATGTGGAAAAATTAGGTGAAATAAAGTGTAAATGAATGTATTAACCAATATCTAGGATTCTAATCTAGGTATAAGCTAATGTAAGTTAGGGTTATGCTCCAACACCCCCCCTTAAGCCTAATTGTAATGACAAAAAATTTGAGTCTCGACAACTTGGCCATTTTAGGTACTCATTACATAAAATAACTCCTCATGAAAAGAGGCAAGAGGAAAAACCTCATGGGAAACCCCCCGCCCAAAAAAAAGACGAAAAAAAATGTTGAGTGGCCAAAAGTTACCTACTCAGTTGTCTCCATCACTCCAAGCATAACTCTCAGTTCTGAAATTTTCTTTTTAGTGAAGGACTTGGTGAAGATGTTTGCAACCTGCTACTCTATGGGGAAATACTGTAGTGAAATGACTCTTTCATGGATCCTCTTGTGGATGTAATGCATGTGATGAACTTCCCATCTGCAAGAAGCGGCAATGGCCAAAACTATTCGAATGGAGTCCATTTCTGCAACAGGTGCAAATGTCTCTATGTAGTCTATGCCATGTACCTGTGAGTATCCTTTTGCGATAAGTTAAGATTTGTACTTTCTGATCTCACAATATGCAGAAATATTTGTTTGATATACCCATCGACATCGAACAAGCTTTCTTCCTTTCAGAAGTGGAACCAAGTCCCATGTGTTGTTTTCCATAAGAGCAGAGTACTCTTCATCCATGGCAGCCTCCCAGAGTGGGTTTCCAACAACCTTAGAGTGTGACTTTGGATATGAACCAAGTGACATATAGCAATGTATAGGAAGCAAATTTTTTGTGGCAGCCAGGGCTTGAGGATCCCCAAAAAACTGTGATCTAGTTCTTCTTGTATCCGAAGAATCACCAACTAGTTCACCTGTATCTTGTAGGGTTTTCTCTGCCCAAGTTGGCAACTAAGTTGGAGCAGACATGAACTACTCCTCATCCTCTCTATTAGAACCAAACAGATTCTCTAATGGCTGCTCTGAATTTCTCAAATAAGTTTCCAACTCCTCCTCATCAGTGACAACAAGCGGCTCCTCGACAGGGTCTTCTGAAAAATCATGCAGTGATTCTTCTTCAAACTTCACACTTCGAGCTAGAATGAAATTTTTAGTGTGAGAGTCTAGCAATATCTATCCTTTGATACCTTCAAGATATCCAACAAATATGAATTCAACACTTTGAGGCTCCAAATCCTTCCTCTTATCTATCGGAATGTGAGCTCATGTTCGTGAACCAAAAATATGAAAGTGCGACACTTTCGATTTCTTACCGGTCCAACATTCAAAAGGAGTGGTGCCTTTGAGTGATTTGTGAGGAAATCAGTTCTGAATGTATGCTTCACAATTAATAGCTTCAGCCCATAGATTGGGAGATAATTATTTCGACTATAGCATACAATTGGCCATCTCTTTTAAGGACCGGTTTTTCCTCTCTGCAACATCGGTCTGTTGTGGTGTATATGGCACTGTGTGTTGTAGTTGTATACCTGCATCAATACAAAGTTGCTGCACATCTTTGTTGGAATAATCCCCCCCATTATCAATATGGAGTATCTTAATCTTACACCCAGACTCATTCTCAGAAAGTGATTTAAATTCTATAAGGCATTCAAATACTTCCAATTTTAATTTCAAAACAAATACCCAAGTAAAGCGAGAGAAATCATCTATAAAGGTGAGTACATATCGAGCCTTACTGATTGAAGGCTGCAGGAATGGGCCCGTTATGTCACTGTGAATCATCCCAAAAGGTGAAGAATCTCTCTTTGCCTTCCCTTTGTCAAACTTTTGTTCTGGATTCTTGCCAAGAATACATCCTTGACATACACCGCTTGTGAATTTAATAGTTGGCAATCCTTCTACCATGTTTTCCTTGCTGAGTTGATGCAAGTACTTATAGTTTAGATGGAAAAATATTTCATGCCATAACATGCTGATATCATTAGATTGTGACAGAAATACAGTGCTAATATATTTAGGAACAAGAAGAAATACAAACGAGAACCGTGATCTGCAATTCCATGTGCAAGTTGTGAGCCTGTGGAAATGTCAGTAATCACTGCGGAATCTGGAGTGAACTCCACCTTCCTTACAGAGCCAGAATGAGTGATATAATATATCGAGAGACTATTTGCGGACAGTAAGGGAACATGAAGCACATTTTTGAAGCAGCCCCCTTCAAGATCAACAATTCCTTCTCCACACACCTTTGCAGGTGTGGCATCTCCCAAGTAAATTGGGGATCTGGTGCTTTCTTCGATGGAGGAAAATTCATGTTTTGATGCAGCCATATGGTTTGATGCACCTGAATCAAGGATCCAAGATGATGGAGTGGATGTGACATCCATTAAAGAATGACCATCTTGTGCTCTCCCTCCCGTTCTGTTATCATCTTTCTTCTTTGCATTTTCGGGCACCGTGAGATTGTGCTGCTGCAATTGCTTAGCCATCTCATCGATAGTCTTCCTCATGCAGTTTTCTTCGGGATGAAAACCTTTGGAATAGTAGCTGCAAAGTGTTCTTTCCTTATTCTTCTTACCCTTAGGCTCAGAAGAGTTATTTGAAGATTGTCCAGATCTCTCCTTCTTCGATTTAGGAAATTTGCCCGTTCCTTTTTTCTTGCCTTTTCCACTACTCCTTGGAGCATTAGTAGCCGCAAGTTATTGGTTCTTGGAATGCTTGATGGAACCCATTTGGAATAACTTAGATTTCTCTTGAGTCAATGCTGCAATTAAATCATTCAATGGAGACATTTTCCATTTTTCCTGAGTCAATTTAGATGATTGAAAAGACGACACAAATACGAAATATTCAGGGCTTAATTTCGAGAGAATTGAAAGGATGAGTTGTTCTTCCTCTTTCGTGACTCCACATGAATTAAGTTCAACGAGGAGGGATTTGAACTTGGTGAATAATTCTTTTAGGTTTCTGAAATGAATTGGACTTAGGGATATGAGTTCATTCTCCAGTTGATGCACTGTCATTGCATCTTGCTTGCCGAATAGTCCTTCCAATGTGGTCCGGACCACCTCGGGAGTAGTGGCTCTACTGACATGAAAGAGGAGATATCTGGAAATTGATAGGAATATCATCCCAATTGCTTCATATAATTTATTGAAATACTTTATCTTCTCCACTTTAGCATTCAGTTCTTTCTTCATTCCCATTGTTACCCGGTAAAGCCCTTTGCTTTGGAGGAGCAGAGAGATCTTTGTCTTCCATTCGAAGTAATTGAAAGGACTTAGAATGAGTTTTGTGGGCTGAGATAGATGATCCATTTCTTCTTTATGCACCTCCTGATGATCTATACCTGCAAATAAAACCGTGTACAATCCACTAGATTCAATCTAGCTCTGATACCATGTAGAATTCCTGCAGAAACCCCAATAGATCTAGAATTCTAGTTAAATTGAACACAAACAATTTGTTGATATTCAAGAGATGAAAGAAATTTTTTTCTCCATAAATCATAGAATTATATTAATAAAAAATGAATATACATGAGAAACCATCCTCAAAAAGAAGAGAGGAGGTGAATATATAAAATTTCCAACATAGAAATTCTAGTCAAAAAAAGCTAGACATAGCTAAAATAGGTGTCATAATCTATGGGATACCACATAGTTCGACCTAGACCACTAAAAATACATGTCACACACTCATTAATGTCCACAAGATTCAAGTGATGCGCATTAGCTCACTTAATCTCACTGAACTGACAAAAGAACCAGTTCCAACTCACTTAACTGACCCAAAATAATAGTTACTAATAATAGTAACGACAAAAATCATTAATTAAGGAATAAATGTCTCACTCAAATAGGAGTTGCG
The DNA here is from genome assembly GCA_000966675.3 of Picea glauca. NCBI lineage: Eukaryota > Viridiplantae > Streptophyta > Pinopsida > Pinales > Pinaceae > Picea > Picea glauca. The sequence continues at coordinate 172,080 of JZKD02S0893761.1, forward strand.
CATTCCCCAATAATAGATTAGTTTTTTCATGGGGGAGTTGGAATAAATCAAGAATAAATCAAGAAAATCAAGAACCAGGAGCTGAGTCTTGATCTAAAAATAACAGTTTTCCCTAAAATCTAGGGATGAGGCACCATTCTTCTCTATGTGGCCAAATTAGGTAAAATAAAGTGTAAATGAATGTATTAACCAATATCTAGGAGTCTAATCTAGGTATAAACTAATGTAAGTTAAGGTTATGCTCCAACAGTATTGATTTTCACCACCAAATTCCTCTTAAAGKCTTGCCTACAAATGTGGTYRTGAAACAATATGTCAATGGTTTTTAATTTATTTTTAKTATGTCTAACTCTACTTATAGTTAGGGATYGCTCAACAAGTTCAAMTTTGATTAAATTCTTCTCATATCAATTTGATAAAGTCAAAATTGGTCATCTTATGTTRCATCAATTGTTTAACTTAATGCTCAAGAATGTTAATTATACAAATTAATTACAAAATATTYTTTTGACACCCCACACTAGCACATMACATTAACTATTAGAAAGAGGRCACATCTCCCCACCATTCTCTAATTCCCACTTTTAKTCTSCCCTTTGGTCAGAAACAACCCATCAATGTTATCSTATCTCTTTGGCCTTACTATTTTGCAATGAGARTTATAGATWTGTTGTGACAAATTACATGGTGGAGTACCACARTACTTTACACATCACACCATTTCACTAAATAGCCAAAAAAAAATTAGTTTCCATGATACATTTTTTTTTTTTWTAATTTAAACATRTATTTGAAGCCATAATTTTGAACTCTCAAAATTTATAACAAAGTCTCACATAGTTGAAATAAGGTAAGCATGCACTATTCCTAAAAGGGAAATTAGGTTTTAACTAAGGGATAACTAATTTTGTAGAAAAAATGCACTCAAAAAATATATATTGTGTTAATGAATTTGAAGTAGTTAGGGTTGTGGAGTAGAAGGCGTTGTGGGAATGAAAAGGTTGGATTGTGATCTACCACAATGATATTACAAAGTTAGGTTCTACATTGATTATGTGGGGTAAAGGAAAGAGTGTATCACAAAGATTGGGTTCCAAATCCTTGAAGCATCACAAAGTTAAGGTCTACTAAAATCAAGCTTGTATAAAATATAATCTTAAGAAAATAGGATATTGATTTAGAACATTGTGAAACACTAAAACATACTAAAATGTTAGATTGTGATTTATTTAAAGGATTTGTAAGGCATGTCCAAAAGAATCAGCAAATCTTGATTTAAAAAAAAAAAAAAGTGATTGGGTTATAGTTTATTTAAAGAATTGTAAGATATGTTTTACAAAATAATCAAATCATGATTTAAAAAAAATAAATAGAAGAGATCAACAAATGATGTAAAAATATGCAAACAAGGTTGACCGATGACAAAGGAGGAAACATAAAATAAAATTGACATTCAAGTGGAAGAGATTCAAGAAATTCAAATATTCAAAGTAAAATGTTTTAATCACCCTCTACTAGTAGTTGGGGAAAAGTCTTTGTTGTCTTTGAATGGAGTGTTGCAAGAAAATCAAATGGTACATGGACTTGTTCAAAGTAAAATATTTTAATCACCCTCTATCAATAGTTGGTGAAAAGTCTTTGTTGTCTTTGATCAGAGTATTACATGCAATTCAAGGGTACTTGATTAGGGTGTTGCGAGTAAATCAAATGGTGTGTTAAATTACATGAAAGTTGAGTGGTATGTTAATAGGTATAGTGTTTAAGGTCATTGGATCATTTACTTGACATAGACATTGGTAGTTAGTAAAATGGATTTCATGCAAGTTGAGTGGCACATTAATATGGATAAGGTTTAAGGTCATTGGATCAGTTATTTAATATGACAATTGATAGTTGCTTAAATGACTTTATTGTTTTTGGCAGAGTGCTACATGTAAATAAAATGGCCCATTGATTTGCATGGAATTTGACTGACACATTAATATACATAAATTTTTAAGGTGGTTGGATCATTTATTTGATATCGACATTGGTAGTTGGTGAAATGGATTTATTATTTTTTATTGAATCATTCCATGCAAAGTACTTGAGTGGTTCTTATTGGAGTGTTGTGTGAAAGTCAAGTGGTATGCTAATAGGCATAAGGTTTAAAGTCATTAGATGTTTTTACATGTACATTTGTAGCTGGTAAAAGGGAAGAGGTACTTGTAACACTGTGTTTTTCCCCAAGACTATAATTATACTTAAGATTTCATATGTTATGTTTATGAAGCATGTAATCATATTTTGATTGATGAAAACACCAAACCGATGACTGAGAGGGAACAAACTTGAAAGTATTGGCCATGATACCCAAGTGGGAATCGATGAAGCATGGGTTGATGACATGGCATGGTCAGGTGGATATGAGTTTTTCTTATGAAGAAAATAGAAAGTTTGTTTAACAAGCTAACTTATGCTTGCTAAGCATAAATTTACACCTTCCATCGTACCCTATATGAATGGAACCACGTGACCAGTTATGGGAGGTCAGGTTAGTGGTTGAAGTAGTTAATAGATGTTGACAGATTGGTCTCTTGAAGGAGGCAAGGTCGAATTGAATGACTTGACAACAAGACACTACGGATTTTCCCCTTGAGGATGGAAATTGCGGGTTGCAGGTTATGTCTGTAGGAATCCACGAGAGTCTCGAGGGGATTGGTTGAAGAAGACACCAAAGGTGGAAAGACACCACTAGACCAATAAAATCAATATAAGAAGAGGTAACACACTAGACACGGGAGAGACAAACAGAGAAGAACAAAGTGACTAGTTGAGAGCGGTATATGAAAAACAAAAACATGCAGTGTAATTAACAAAGAACACTCTAAGGAAGAGTGAGTGTGCGATGAACTCATAGGCCAAGAGTGTAATGAGTAGAGGTGTTAATTGGCGCAGATCAAAGAAAGGAGAAAGTGGATTCTTCCTTGAAGAAAATAGGAAACTCATCCAATTTTATGATGATCACCTTGAAGTAGAGAAGACCCAAATCCATATTGGAGTAATAATGGGATGAAACTCAGTGCTTATTGGAAAAAAAATGGAAATGGTAAGGGGAGGTCACTAAGGGATTGTTTAGAAGAGAAGGGACACCCTTATGCAGAGGAAATATAGTTGAGAAACCACCTCATAAACCTGTAGAGACTATGTGTTTAGTGGGATGGGGGGGGAACTTATGTTGTTGTCAAAGGAGGAAGGAGAGTAACCTTCCTATATAAATTGAGTTGGAAACCAGCTAAATCATTCCCCTTGTGGTATCATGGCTTGGAACATGGGTGGAATAATTTAGGAAGGAACTCCACAGTATGGCCTAAGGTTGGGAGGAAAGACATCCTCTCTTAGTCAGTTGGAATTGACATTTCTCTTATCAGATAAGTATATATCTTGGCTGGTTTAATTGTGTTTGAAGATTGTATACATGTAAATTTATGAATTAAATGGATATGTGAATATTTAGAAGTGATGAATTGAATCCATGAATCAATTAAATGTATATGTTATGGTTTTTACTTGGTTAGATAAGTTATGAAAATGAACCAGTATGGAAAACCTGTGTCCCTGTGAACCTTGCATCTTTAGAGGAAATTTTTTAGGACATGGACAAAAACATTGTTTACCTGGTAGTGTTAATGACCTGAAGTCAAGGAGGTTTCAGTGAGGAGTTGAGGACCTTGAACCGAGAGGAGATATCGATGATTATGTGTGAATATTGCAATATATGGAAGACATTCCTTTCAACTAAGTTAGTAGGCCTTATACAGTCTGAGAGTAGACCTAGAACATTTAAGAGATAGTAAGGTCTCGTAGAATCCTGAAATTGACTAAGTCTTTGAGTCAAACTGTTTTCCCTGAGGAAAATATGTGTATGATCAGAATGACTTGCAACCATTGATTTTCCGTGTTGGGTAGATATGGATCGTTGGTCAAATGGTGCCACTTTTAGAGTGGATAGAAAAGGTTGTGTTTGAACCACATAGAGGAAGGTTTTGAGTCGACTGAGATCGTTGATCAATCAGGGGATGACTGACAAAAAAATATGGATCATAGGATTCCAAGGTTAGTACGTCGAAGTAAGGTTGTCGAAGGAGATGTGAAGCGGATCAGGTTTGATGTCCAACGATGTGATTCCTTGAACCGTTGATCTTGTGGAATATGTGTGCATTATCCCAACCATTCGATCTGGTGAGAATCAGTTCGATAATCCATTAGAAATCCATGTCTGAGGACCGTTAAATTCCAGAAAATGTCCCATTGGGATAATGTTGTTGGAGGGGAGGAAAACATAGATGTTTGGTGTACTCTGATGGAATAGGTTCGAATAGGTCTAGATCATTACTTTGAGGGAGAAGGACAAACTAGACCATCTAATTGAGGGTGCATAGATAATTGGCAAACATCAGTAAAAATAAGTGAAGATATTTATCTGAGAATTGATAAGATTCATTATAGATTAAATTGTGATAGGAGAAGTCCTCACTTAAATGACTAATGATTTTGATAGCATGCCAAGAGAGAGAAATAAAGGAAAACCAACATCCGACCAGCCTAAGTTTGTATTAGGGGCCCGGGTGTGCTGCAGAGTGGTGTCAGAGTAGAGTTCAAACTCTAGGCTTGAATGGGTCACCAAGGCCTCTTACAAACCCGTTTAAGAAATTTTTAAATGTTGTTTAACATGAACAATTTAAATTGGTAATGAAATCACTACTAATACTTGTTGTCTTAGCATGTAGGACGTACCGAAAGAAATTAGAGGTGAATGGAAAAACATAGTATGGATGATACCTCACACCTCAAAGAAGAGGAATCTGATGGCTGGAGGGATATAGAAACCCCTATAGATTTGATGGCCACTGTTAGATGTCTGAAGGCGGACAATGAGAGACTAATTAGAGCTCAGGATGAGCAGTTTGAGTTGAATGTAGTGTTACTGCAAATCTTTTCATAGATTCAAAAAAATCTACAACAAGGCCCAAGTAATGCAGATTTGCAACAGTTGGAGAGGTTTAAAACCCCTTCGGATGCTCAGAATAATGGATTGACTCACAATAATGTGGGAAAGAGTTCTTCCAAGAAGAGGCATCGAGATACCAATAAAGGAAGATCTGGTGGAAGTGTTTCCATAGATTCGTCTAGCAGGAAGATTACTTTAGTAGAGTTGTCCAGTAGTGGCACAGAGTCAAGTGTCCCAAAGAAGAAAAAGAGGAATAATTCTTAGATTTCTTTGACTGGATAATTCAAGAAGCATAAGCCACTTACCTTTGATGGAGAAATTAATAAAGGAGAATAATTCGAGGCATGGATGTTTGGTCTCAAGAAGCACTTTTAGGTACATAATTATTTTGAGAATACCAAGGCAAGTATTTCCATTTTTAACTTGAATGGAGGAGCTTCCATCTGGTGGGAAGAAATCAAGGAGATCAAGGGACTAAAGGAAAGAAAACTGACATGGAAATAGTTTGAAAAATACTTTCTAAGGGATTTGATCCATGTGCATATTGGTGGCCACCTGCCTATTCCAACTGGCTCCTCTTGACATTTTTTAGTTTAGCATGTTCTTATGTACTTCTTTTTAATTGTGGGTTATACACTTCTAGGGATGTCTAAATCGATACACATATTCCAAGTGAATACTGGTGGCCTCTCACCTAAACTAACTGGCTTATTTTTTATGTTTTCATGTTACCACATCTTGTTGTACTTCTGGGGCCATTTTGGGGACCTAAACAATTATTTTTTGGCTCTCCACAGTCAGACTGTAGATGGAGTCATAGTTTGACAATGTAATGTGTAGTTCTCTAAAATACTTTTCCAACGATCTATCACATGCCTAAAATGGAGGTTGTATGCAAACGTTACAAACCCAAGAAGTTGAGGTACGAACTTACCCATAGGGGCCCACATAACTTTTGGCGTTTCATCTCCTAGGGTTAGGTTTTTGGATGTATAGGGTTTTGGAATTCATCGGTAATGTTAAAAAGGCCTATAGAGCCTCATTTTAATCATTCTTCTCATACGGATGTGCATAGAAGCTACATCTCTTCTCAGAATTAACTACCACCATTCAAACAAGTGTTTCAATTATGTAGTTTTATAGTTTCAGCCTATTTAATTTATTCAATAGAATATATTGTTCGTTGGATATCTGTGTTTTTCTTCATATCTCTGTGTTTATTCTATTTAGTCTATTAATAAGTTCATTCCACTCCTAAATCCATATCAAGACTACCTATTGGAAAAGTATTACGATGAAAAAATTAAGGAATTCCATGAGCATAAGTTGGGTCAACTTACCATGGATGCATATGAAAAAAGGTTTATGGAAATTTTTAGGTATGTCCCTTACCTCAAGGATGAGAAAGAGATATTGTAGTTCTTTATCAGTGGGTTTCCAAAGTATTACCAGGATCGAATTGAGTTTGATAAACCCAAGACATTGGAGGAAACTATTCAGAAAGCAGAGTGTTGCTATGATCAGTCTCAACATAGGCAAGATCCTTAAAAGGAATGGAAGAGGAAGGACAAGAGTGGAATCCACAAGAATGGATTCAAGTCATTTCCATACAAGAACTCTAGGAAATGTACATATCTAGGTCAACCAATAATAAGTGTGCATCAACAAAAATTTCCATCTCAAAGTTGAAATATACCAATAGGGAAAGCAAGAGAAAGAGGAAAGGAACCCAAGAAAGGAGATTTTTAATGTCGGGGATGTGAAGAGACGGATATTTTGAGGGACTTTCCTCATAGAAAACATGACAATAGAAAGGTGTATAATGTGCAAGAATAAACTACATTTGATGATGTATCCATAACCGTGTCGAGAATATATGTAGATATGGAGAATCAACAGGTAGGCCACCAAGCATCTGTTGTGGAATTAGAAGGTATCATTGCTAAGAAACCTATATTTATTTTAATTGACTCAGGATCTAACCTTATTTTTATTTCACCTCAAGTTATTGAGTCATGTTCATTACAGAGAAAGAAACATGCAAGAGCATGGTTGGTCCAGTTAGCCACTGGAACAAAGAGGAAAGTGGTTGAGGTCGTAGAAGCATTTCCAATTGATATGAGCGGATTTCAGACTCAGGAAGCCTTGAATATCCCACCCTTAGACTCATATGATATGTTTTTGGGAATGGATTGGTTAGTTTCCCACAAGGTGAAGTTAATTTGTTATGAAAATATTTTGGAATGTGAAGATGAAGAGGGTAGTGTAAGGATTTTGCAAGGCATTCAAAAGCCCATTTCAGTAAGGAAAATATTTGTTTTGTAGCTCAAGAAGTTCAACAAAAAATGGTTCCCCTTGTATTCTATATAAGTTTTTAACTCAGCAAAGAGAAAAGAGACAAAGGTTGAAGATCATCCATTGTTGTGGTATTTTAAGGATTTGTTTCCAGAAGAAGTGCTTGGACTACCTCCAAACAGAGATCTTGATTTATCAATAGATATTATTCTTGGAATAGTGTCATTTTCAAAAGTAACTTACATGATGAGGACACCATAGTTGGTGGAGATGAAGGTGCAACTAAAGGAAATGTTGGAAAAGGGTTATGTTAGGCCGAGTGTATTTCCATGGGTAGAACTAGCCTTGTTTGTAAAGAAGAAGGATGGTACCTTGAGATTGTGCCTTGACTATAGGTAGTTGAACAAGATTACCATCAAGAACAAGTATCCTTTTCCTAGGATATATGATATCTTTGACCAGCTCAGAGAAATTGTAGTTTTCTCAAAGATTGATTTAAGGTCATGATATCACCAAGTTAGAATTAAGGATGAGGACATCCATAAGAAAACCTTTAGAAGAAGGTACGAGAACTATGAGTTTGTAGTGGTACCATTTGGAATTACAAACACACCAACCACATTCACGTGTTTGATGAATGGTTTGCTGAAAAAGTACTTGGACATGTTTGTCTTAGTATTTTTGGATGACATATTGGTGTATTCCAAGAATAGAGAAGATCATGAAGAACATCTTAGAATGGTGTTACAGGTTCTAAGAGATCACCAATTGTATGCTAAGTTCAACAAGTGTGATTTCTTTCAAAAGGAAATACAGTATTTAGGCCACATAATCTCAGCAGAAGGAGTGGTAGTGAATCCCAAAAATATCAAGTAAATCATGAATTGGCCTTCCCTTAAGAATGTCATGGAAGTAATATCCTTCATGGGATTGGTTGGATATTACAAAAGGTTCATAAAAGTATTTTCCAAAATTTGTAATCCTATCACTTCATTGCAAAGAAAGAGGAAGAAATGTATATGGTCACTAGAGTTTTAAGATAGCTTCCAACAACTGAAGCATATTTTAACGAAACCCCCATGTTCTAAAGATTGCAGACCCATAAAAGGATTTCCTAGTTTTCATAGATGCTTGCAAGGAAGGACTAGGAGGAGTCCTTATGCAACAAGGGCAAGTGATTTGTTATGAATCACAAAAGTTGAATGAACATGAGCATAATTATGTCACCCACAATCTATAATTGGAAGAAATTGTGCATGCATTGAAGATGTGGAGACATTACTTGATAGAAAGAAGATTTATCCTAATGAAAAATCATTATGGTCTGAAGTACCAATTTGACTAGCCAAGGTTGAATGATATAGAGTCTAGATGGATGGGGCTGAAAAGTGAGTTTGATTTTGAAATAAAAAACATTAAAATAAAAGAGAACAAAGTCGCAGACGCGCTCATCTGAAGCATTCAGACTATACACTTAGTAGCAACGAGTGTAGGAGATTTCGATATCAAGCAAAGGATTGAAACCCTCTTGCAGGAAGATGAGTTTTTCACTCAATTGAAAGAATGGTTACAACAAGAACCCCAAGAAAACAAATATGAAGGATATGAGCTTGGAACTGATAGTCTTATATCTTATAATAATAGGTTGTATGTGTTGGAAGATTGGTTGTCAAGGATGATTTTAGGGGCTAAATTTTGCTCATGGGCCAATTTTCCATGGTTTTTCCCAAAACATGATTCGCCATTCTAAAAATTATTTGCCCAATTTATGTAGGATAAAATTATTTTACCTTAAAAATCACCAAAATTTTATACAAACTATATAAAATCCTTATAAATTTGAATATTTTTATGAAAATATCGCCAAACATTTATATATGGTATATGAAGGATTAGTAAGATTCGCCAAGGTTTCTACATTTTAAAATAAATTTCCATCCTTAAAATCATTCTTGTTGGCTATTGTCATTGATGTCAACCCTAGCCATTGGATTTTGGACCTCACAGTTGATCGAAGTAGATATACATGAAGTAAGTTACACATGAAGATACAACATCAATGAATAATAGTATAAGAGATACACCAATACACCATGCACAATATATAATAAGTAATCATGTATTATTGTTCAAAGGAAGTAATGACTTCCAAAGGTAGATACAACTTCCAAATATAAAGGGAGGGATAAACCTCCAAAAGGAAGATACAATCCTCCAATATCAA
>JZKD02S0893761.1:181638-195341 GCA_000966675.3 Picea glauca
TATCAAGAGAGGGTTGACCTCTCCATCCTTTCCCCTTCCTTCCACCCAAGAATATATGAGAGATAATAAAACTTTACATTAAACTATCACCATCAACCAACCATCACATAGAACCTGATAATGCTTCCCGAGACTTGTTCAAATTCTGCTATTATTCACTTCTTGGAATACTCTGATCCTGTAGATAATATTACTCAATTCATTCTCTGAAAATCCTCCAAGTTTCACTCCTTGAATCCTCCCAGAAAAGGAGTTATAGAGAAAATGGTAGACCTTATTCAATTCTGGTTTATTCAGGAGAGCATACTTGTACAGAATTTCCTGCGCTCAATATTTAACATCAGATTATGAAATTCATACACAGGAAACTACAGCCAATACTATTTTCAATGCAATTGGTCTCACTTCATTTGTATTCTCTATGAAGACGTTATGACTGTTTTACCTGAAACACTTGTTTATGACTAGCTTTAGGACTAGTCAAAAACCCTATCTTCCACAGAGTTTATCTCCAAAATTGTAGTGAATAAATAGTTGAAATGTTTACCAAACGTACCTATATATGTCTTCTCAATAGCCTCAAAATTTCACCATTTGAATATTTCTAGAAACAAAGTTATAGCGAAAATGGTAAGATGACTTGTAAATAACATACCTTAGAACACATCACCAAAAGAGTTCATCCTCCCTTGAAATTTGGCCTTCTTTACTTCAGATTTCCTCATAAATTCAACTTATATCTCCTTGTTCATTAATAAACTTGTGTGTGTTTAAAAATGAATGTATAATGAGATGTATTTATACCCTTTATGTCACTTCCTTTTAACATTAGGATCAACATGTAGTTTCTTCTTCAAGTCACATTGTCATCTTCAAAAATTCATTTCTTCTCAATCGTGAGGATCCACGTGATGTGTCACATACCACTAGAAGCAACATGAATTATGCTATCCATACATGGGTGTTGTATCTGCATGTGTAATTTCCTTCATGTCTATCTACTTTGATCAACTGTGGGGTCCAAAATCCAATGGCTAGGGTTGACATCAATGACAACAAACAATCTTCCAACAATCTCCCCCTTTTTGATTGATGGCAACACTCATGCTCCCCCTGTCATCATGATCCAAATTTCTCTCCCCCTTTTACATGAATATAAAAGGGTGGGGATTCTCCCCCTAAGTTCAATGGCATAAGGTGACCCTCTTCTTTGGGGCTGCTCCCCATGAACATGTGGCACTCAATAAAACTGCATCCTTATTTTTGGTCTTTGGGACGTTTTCTTCCTTGGAATCCTTTTTTGTGGCTTTTTTCTCTCTCTTCTTCATGTCTAAGATGTATATGTTGTTCAATATTCTTTTTGCAGTTTCAACCAATCTTCCTAAGTTCTTTTCTCTGATTTTACATTTTCGGGAGTCAAACGTAAGAGTGTATCCTTGATCAAATATTTTGCTGACACTGAGGATATTATTCTTTAGATCTTCAACCAATAGGACTTTTCCCACTTTTAAATTTTCACTTCCAAGATTTACAGTTCCTTTTCCAAATATTTTGGTAGATGAGTCATCTCCAAATGCAACATTTCCACCCTTTTTATTCAAGATGACAAATTTAATTTGATCTCCAGTCATATGAGATGAACACCCACTGTCAATGAACCATTCATCTTATTCTTTGCATTCTTTAGCGACCAATGCTATTCAAAAGTTTTCATTGTGTGGGATTTCTTTCCTTTTTCATGGTGTATTTGGTATAGGGACATTTGGCATAGGAATATCTTCCTTCATCTATCTGCAATATCATGCTTTGTGACCAATATTATTGCACTTGTAGCATACAATATTTTGATCCATTAATGGTTCAAATGGATTATAATTTATGTTGATAGGTCTACGAACATTTCCATATCTACTATTTGCACCATTCATGTAGATTGCATAGTTATTCCTTTCATTTATTCTACAATTGATTGCCTTGTGTCTAAAATTTCCACAAGCATAACAATGTCCAAGAAATAAATTTTGATACCTGGGAGTAAGTGATCTTATTTGTGGTGTGGTCCATCTGCATTCACCATCTATTCTTCTGTAGTTTCCTTCATAATGATTGATTTCATACCGGATGGGAGAAGATCTTCTTTATGTCTCATTCCTTTTGAATTCTAGTCTTCTATATTGTTATTCAACTTTCTCTGGAGTGTTGGTTTCATCATTTTCATCTTCCTTCTCTTGTTTTGTTGTCTTGAAACTATCATTGTATCCTAGTCCTGTATTGTCGTTTGGAGATCTTTGACTGCTAAGAATATCATCTAATTTTTCAGTGCTTTTTTTGAACTTCTTCAACTTTTCTATTGTCAATAGTAGCTCCCCTTTTGTGTGATCCAATTCTTCTTTCAGTTTCTCATAATCTTCTAATTTTTCCTTCAAACTATCAATGGTATTTTCAAGATTGTAACTCTCTTCTTCACAACTACTCAATTCACCTTTAAGTATTATGTTTGTGTTTATAAGCTTGTTATTTTCAGTTTCAACATGCCTCAACTTTTCAAGATTCTCATCTTCTTGTTCACTCTCTACATTGTCTTTGTATCCCCAAAAGGAATCAAGGTTGGTTTCTTCATCTGAATCTTCTTCATAAATGGTTTCTTCTTCTTTAGAACCCTTATGATCATCATCCCAGGTTTCTTGGGTTATGAAGAGGACTTCTCCTCCATCATTATCTTCTTCATCACTCTCATATGAGGAGATGTCATCATCCTTGGAGTAGAATCTCTTTTTATTGTTGAGACTTCTCTTTTTATAGTAGCATTTTTCAACAATATGTCCTATTCTACCACAATTAAAGCATTTGAGAGGAGACTTACCTTTGTATCTGCTAGTTCCCTTATGGAGCCTTCTTATGAAATTTTCTATTTATTCATCAAGGTCATTATCCTTGTATTTTGTATTATTTAAGGTTTTAAAGGATGCTTCATTGTTTGGCTGGTAACTTTTTGTACCTGTTCTCATTTTATATGATATAAGAGACCCATGTAATTCATCCATTGTCATTTTGGTCAAGTCCCTAGTTTCTTCAATGGCGAAGACCTTAGCATCATACTTCAAGAGAAGTGATCTCAACACTTTCTATAAAACCAAGGATTCATTGATCTCTTCACCTAATCCTATGATAGCATTAACAACTTCATCAACTCTAAAAAAAAAGGTTGCAATATCTTCCTTTTCATCCATCTTAAAATTTTCAAATTTTGCACTATGTCATTGAAGCTTGACCTGCTTAACTTTTGGATGACCTTCATAGATACTCTTGAGTTTGTCCCATACCTATTTATAAGTGTTTCAGCCCATCAATTTGCTATCAATGGTTGTTGCCAATTCTCCTAGAATACTCTTGAGTTTGTCCCATACCTCTTTAGTAGTGTTGCAGCCCATCACCTTCATTGATGTTAACCCTAGCCATTGGATTTTGGACCCCACAGTTGATCGAAGTAGATAGACATGAAGGAAATTACACATGTATATACAACACCCATGGATGGATAGTATAATTCATGCTGCTTCTGGTGGTATGTGGCACGTCACACGGATCCTCATGATTGAGGATAAATTGATTTTTGAATATGACAATGTGAATTGAAGAAAAAACTACATGTCGGCCCTAATGTTAAAAGGAAGTGACATAAAGGGTATAAATACATCTCATTATACATTCATTTTTTAACACACACAATTTTATTAATAAACAAGGAGATATAATTCGAATTTTTGAGGAAATCTAAAGTAAAGAAGGCCGAATTTCAAGGGATAATGAAGTCTTTTGGTGATGTGTTCTAAGGTATGTTATTTACATGTCATCTTACCATTTTGTCTATAACTTTGTTTCTAGAACGAGTCAAATGGTGAAATTCGAAGACTATTGAGACAACATATATAGGTACCTGTGGTAAAAATATCAGCTCTTTATTAACTACAATTTTGGAGATACAATCTGTGGAAAATAGGGTTTTCTACTAGTCCTGAAGCTAGTCATAAATAGGTGTTCCAGGTAAAACAATCATAACGTGTTCATAGAGAATCCAAATGAAGTGAGACCAATTGCATTGGAAAGAGTATTGGTTGTAGTTTCTTGTGTAAGAATTTCAGAATATGATGTTAAATATTGAGTGTCAAGAGCTTGCAATAATTCATTGGATAGTCTTCATTGTTGATTGGATATAAATTGAATACATGATCTGATTTAAGTACAAGTTCAAAAATACTAATTGCTTGAAATATTGATTAACCTCCCTCTCAGTATTTCCAACATTATGTTCCTAATTCAACAGAGTTGAGATATCTTGTCATGGATGAATTCCATAAGACACCATATGTAGGCCACCCTGGCTATCAGAAGATGGTGACAACGATAAGGCAGTTTTATTATTGACCCAGGATGAATTAGGACATCGCTCAATACATTACTAAATGCATGGAATGCCAACAATGTTAGAAAAATAGGATCATGGAGCAATAAAATAAAACAAATGCAGAAATAAAACACAGAAGATACACAATAAAATAGAGACATAGATATATGTGTTTCACCTAGTGTGGGCTACATCCACCAAAGAAATTGTCAGGTCCTTCCTTTTTATTATCCAACAAAATGAAGGGATACAACCTATAATATGTTGGTTGTAAATTCCTCTTCTTTATCTCACAATATCCTCTCTCGGAATAAAATAATCACCATAATACATAGCCACAATAAAATTCCCTCATAAAATAGGGTTTCCTTCTAGGGTAGAAAACCCTAAAATAACTTCTAACATTAGATTTGCAACCTTATAATGAACGGTTGAGATTGACTATGAAATTACAATATTTTACAAGGCATTTTTTCCCAAAATTTCTCTTCGGGTGCGTTGCCCCCGAATCACCTACCAGGGGGGGGCTACAAAAATTGTTGCCACCTTCCCTGGACCCAACTGGCAATAGTTGTGGGTGGGCAAGCCCCCCCACACCCCCCGTTAGGGAATGGGGTCCAATCAAGGCTGAAACAAACCTCTAAATTAGGAAGATAATCAGGATCCATAACCAACAAACAAGTAAAAGTTGAGCACATACATCTTGCAGGTCTATTGCATTGTTTTCCTATTCTCGATTGGAAATGGGAAATGATTTCCATGGATTTCATTAGAGGTCTACCAAAGACAATCAAGCAACATGATGTGATCATGGTTGTGATGGACAAGTTTATTTGCATTAAGTTTACTTTCCAAGTCATAGATGTTGTTAATGTGTTTATAAAAGAGATTTTAAGATTGCATGGTTTACCCAAGACCATAATCTCAGATAGGGATGCTGAGTTCACTTCAATTTTTTGGAAAAGATTGTTCCCGGGCTTAGGAACACAATTGGCATTTAGCACGAACTACCATCCTAAAAAAGATGGTCAGGAAAAAAGAGTGAATATAGTGTTAGAGGAAATGTTGAGGATGGATGTTATGCATCAACCTAAGCAGTGGGAAGAGTATCTACCCCTGGTAGATTTTTCCTACAACAATGGTTATTAGGAGTAATTGAAAATGAGCCCATTTGTGTTCTAAATATTTGTATATACATTGTTTTTTAACACTGAGGACAATGCTTCTTTTAAGGGGGAGGAGAATGTAACACCCTTTTTTTCCCCAAGATTGTAATTATACTTAAGAATTCATATGTTATCTTTATGAAGCATGTAATCATGCTTTGATTAATGAAAACACCAAATTTCTAACTAAGAGAGAACATACTTGAAAGTAACAACCATGATACACAAGTGGGAATCGATGAAGCAAGGATTGATGACATGGCATGGTGAGGTGGAGTTGAGTTGTTTTTATGAAGAAAACACAAAGCTTGTTTAACAAGCTAACTTATGCTTGCTAAGCACAAATTACACCATCTAACGTACCCGATATGAATGGAACCACGTGACCAATTATGGGAGGTCAAGGAAGTGCTTGAAGAAGTTAATAGTTGTTGATGGATTGGTCTCTTAAAGGAGGCAATCCCAATTGAATGACCTGACAACAGGACACCACAGATTTTCCCCTTCATGATGGGAAATGCATGTTACGATTGTTGATATTATGGTAGCTTCGGGAGGTATGAACCTCTATTGTGACCTTTGACAAGATTAGAATGTTCTAGAAGGAACCAAAGAAATCAAGGAAACCCTAGACAAGATGTTGGTTGCAGAAATATAATTAATATGAATTAATTAGTACCCAGAAGGAGAAGTCGGCCCTAGTAAGTCTTCCAGAACCACTATAAATATAGGGCGCCAATCTCTCATTTGACACACTTCTCAACAGTTGCAGAGAGCCAGTTATGCGCAGTGAAGTTGCAGTCTTGTGTGCAAATCTTGGGGAAGGTACTGCGCTAGCTTTCGGGTGGGACTATCTGATCATCTTGGTTACTTCTTTCTTGGTGCATTAGCTTCTCTTGGCTATTGGATTGCTACCAGGATTATTTTCTCTATCAAGGTCAAGGTGCTCAGAGGGTGGATTCGGCATATGGTTGGGTGACAAGGGTATTGTCAATGGTAAAACGAGCACAATATTTTATATTCTAACAATTTATGGGCCCACACCTCCTTCATTCAGTCTAAATGTTGGAAGGAAGCATAGCCACTAAGATATTGAGCTTCCAAAGACATTTCCACTAGGGTTACTAGAAGAAGTAGTTGCAGAAACCCTAATCTCATATCCAACACCTTGTGATGGATCATCTCGCTCAAAAAGAAGGTATTCAGATGCACCCTAACTCAGCACACCTTTTGGCTCTCTCAGAAGACATAAACGATCAAATTGAATTTTTGGATCAAGGCATGACTAGTTACCAGTCAACCGAAGACATGAGTGAAACAATCAGTCTTCTACACTACTCAAAACTCACTGGAAGAATTGAATATGACAAGTGGATAATCGATAGCAGAGCTTCTAGGCACATGACAGAAGATCAAGCCAGACTCTCAAATCTAAATGAGAAGAAGACCTCGTACAAGGTAGAGCTTGGAGACAAAACCACTTACCCCGTAGAAGGATTTGGAAAAGCCTCCATCAAAATGAAAATAGGTAACTATGTGCACTTAAGAAATGTTTTATATGTACCTGGTTTAGAATAGAATCTTGTATCGATATATTTCCTAGAAGACAAGGGAAACATAATAGATTTCGTGGATGGAAAGGTGTTATCATGGCATAAAGACTCCATCATAGAGAATGCTAGGGTTATTGGAAGTCGTGAAGGAAATATGTATAGACTACTAGAACAAAATGAAGAAGCTCTTGTACACAACGAAGTCAACCCCAATGAGCTTTGGCACAGAAGGTACACTCACATTAATTATCAAGCATTACCCTTTCTCAAAAGGATGGTTGAAGAAATAACAGAGTTGTAGTCTACACATGAAGGAATCTGCAAAGGATCTGCTCTTGGGAATAATATCAAGAAACCATTCCCAAGCAGTAACAACAGGTCTAAGGAGATTCTAGATCTAATACACTCAGATGTTTGCGGTCCGATAAAAGTAAAATATCTAGGAGGATATTCTTACTACGTAATATTCATAGATGACTATTCAAGAAAGACTTGGCTATATCTACTAAAGAAAAAAGACAAAGTATTCAACAAGTTTCAAGAGTTCAAAGCAGAAATATAAAACCTCATGAATAAGAAGATCAAAACGTTAAGAACCGATAATGGTGGAGAATACACATCAAAGGAATTCATTGCATTCTGCAAACGGTAGGGATTAGGAGGGAGATAATTGTTCCTCATAATCCTCAACAAAATGGTGTATCAGAAAGAAAGAATAGATCCATTGAAGAAATTGTAAAATCCTTACTAAATGATCAAGGTCTATCCATGTTCTTATGGGGAGAAACAACAATGACAACAATATATGTGCAAAATAGAAGTCCTCATCATATATTGAAGGACATGACACCAGAAGAAGATTTCTCAGGTAAGAAACCTAATGTGGAAAATCTAAGAATATTTGGATTTCTTGTTTACTCTCACATTCCCAAGGACAAGAGGAATAAACTAGAACCTTCAAGAAAGAAAGGGATATTCGTGGGATACAATGATTCATCCAAAGTTTATAGAATATATATTCCAAAACAACACAAGATCGAAGTCAACAGAGATGTAACATTGAATGAAAAGATGGCCTTCAAGAAATCTATAGAAGAAGAAGAGATTGAATAACTTAACGAAGAAAGCACACAAAACAAAAATGACGAAAAGGAACTACATGATCATCCTATGGAGCCATGTGAAAACATTGATTCAAATATCGTACATAAGAACAAGAAAAGACCAGCTTAGCTTGAAGCTACCTTGAAAGATGAAGAAAGACTCAAGGTTCCAAAAGGAACATTAAGAAAGAGTAAAAGACCTAAAAGATTCTCAAGTTATACAACATACATGACAAAGCTTCTAGATGAAGAACCTACCACATTTGAAGAAGAAGTTCAAAAGGGACAATGGAAAGAAACTATGATTGAAGAGCATCAATCCATTATGAAAAATGAGGTATGGGAAATCATACCAATACCTAAATAAAAATTGGTGGTAACTTCAAAATGGGTGTACAAGATCAAACATGCAGCAGATAGAAGCGTGGATAAATACAAGGCGAGATTTGTAGCTAGAGGGTTCTCCCAGAAGGAGGGAGAAGATTATGATGAAACGTTTGCTCTGGTAGCTAGATATACTTCCACCAGAGCTACAATATCTCTTGCCACTTCCATGGGATGGAACTTACATCAGATGGATGTAAAGACAAATTTCCTCAATGGAGCTATAGAAGAAGAAGTATATATTGAACAACCTCAAGGGTTTGAGTTACATTTCAGAGACACTCACATTTTCATATTAAAGAAAGATCTATATGGACTCAAGAAAGATCCAAGGGATTGGTATGCCATAATGGAAAACTATCTAACGAGACTTGGTTTCTCCAAGAGTCATGCAGATCCAAACCTTTACTATAAAGTCGTGGACAATGCACCTGTAATCCTACTACTATATGTTGATGATCTATTCATAATAGGTGAAGAGTCTCTCATCATACAGTGCAAGAAGGAATTAGCTTCTGAATTTGATATGAAAGATCTAGGTCTGATGCATTATTACTTGGGACTAGAACTATGGCAGAAGCGTGGTGAAGTATTCCTTGAACAAGGAAAGTACGCAATAAAGATCCTTCAAAAATTTGGAATGATGGATTGTAAGTCCATGGACACTCCTATGAATGTGGATATAATAAAAGTAAAGGATCCATATTCTAATCCAGTAGATCCATCTATATATCGACAACTAATTGGGTCATTGATGTATTTGGTAAATACTTGATGAGACATTTGCTTTGCCGTGAATACACTAAGCCAGTTCCAGGTGAAACCGAGACATGAGCATTGGATAACTGCAAAGCATGTATTAAGATATATTCAATAAACTATGGTTTGAGATATACAACATCCAACAAATTATAGCTTCATGGATTCATAGACTCGGATTGGGAAGGAAGTGAAAAAGACAGAAAGAGCACTTCAAGCATGTGTTTAAGCTTGGGCTCTACTATGATATCTTGGGATAGAAGGAAACAAAAGTCTATCGCACTCAGTAAAGAAAAAGCAGAATATATGGCAGCATGTGAAGCATGCATAGAAGCAATATGGTTAAGGAAGTTAATCTCCGATTTTTTTGATCAGATTCCAGAATCGACCATAATATATTGTGATAATCAGAGTTGTATAAGATTATCATAACATCTTGTGTTTCATGAAAGGTCGAAAAGCATTGAGATCAAATACTACTTTATTCGAGATAAAGTCCAGGAAGGAGAGGTAAAGCTCGAGTATATCCCCACTGATGAGAAAACAACAAATATCCTGACAAAACATCTATCCAGAATAAAGTTTGCATTTCCGGGAGAAGATGGGGATCATGGAAATAACTCCCTTAGTTGAAAGGGAATAAATGACTCTCTTAGTTGGGAGGGAGCACTGAAAATATTATTGAAGACAATTATTTTTGTGATTGAAAAATAGTCCAGCTCGAACAAATTATTTCCTGTCCAGAAAGTGGATTGAGATTTCTGACGGACAACGATTTCCCATTGTGGTTAACATGGGAAATGGTCCATATTACTGATGTATCATAGACACGGAATTCCCATTGTGGTTAACATGGGGAGTGGTCTAGGGAAGTCTCTCTTCTTGAGGGTTACTCAAGAAGACTATCCCGCCTCATCGGACAATGATTTCTCAATGTGGTTAACATGAGGAATGGTCTGTTTTGGAGGTTGATATAGGACAATATTTTCCTCTTGTGGTTAACAGAGGAAATGGTATGAATAGTCATTCCTTAGGGTTTATACATTCTCTCAAGGGTGCACTTTGATTAGTGTAGGAAGAATGGCCCAGGGTGGGGAATGGTCTAGGCTCAACAATCAGGGACATACATTCCTTATGGTTTATACATTCTCTCTAGGGTGCACTTTGATTAGTGTAGGAGGAATGGCCTAGGGTGAGGAATGGTCCAGGCTCAGAAATCAGAAACAATCATTCTTCATTGTCTGAGAGGAATAGGGCAGATAGCCCATTGTTGATGTTCTATACTTAGGGTAGATATTCTTTCAGATCTCATAGATGTGAGTGAAAGATTGCCCCATATGGTTCGATTTATTTTAACAATATTTTCTGTGCAGGTTGTCATCAGATGATTATTACGGAGACTGACTGTCTCCAGACAATAGTGATATACTACTATAGTGGATATGTTCCACTGTTTGTGACTATGTGTCGGTTTGAGTAGTTGTGTACTACCATGGATAGACATAGTTGTGTTCTACCCATTGATATTGTACCAGTTGTCATAGGAGATTATCCATTTGGATAATAATGATGGTGCTCATGATACTACCAGTTGAATGGTCTATTTGTGCTCAAGACCATACCTCCCTAGCTAGGAGGGAGTGTTTATATTATGGTAGCTTCGGGAGGTATGAACCTCTATTGTGACCTTTGACAAGATTAGAATGTTTCGGAAGGAAGAAAATAAATAAAGGAAACCCTAGACAAGATGTCAGGTGCAGAAATATAATTAATATGAATTAATTAGTACCCATAAGGATAAGTCGGCCCCAAAATTTTTTCTAGAACCACTATAAATACAGGGCACCAATTTCTCATTTGACAGACTTCTCAATAGTTTCAAAGAGACAGTTCTGCACAGTGCAGTTGCATTCTTGTGCGCAAATCATCGGGAAGGTACTGCTCTAGCTTTCGGGTGGGACTATCTGATCATCTTGGTTACTTATTTCTTGGTGCATTAGCCTCTCTTGGCTATTGGATTGCTACCAGGATTCTTTTCTCCATCAAGGTTAAGGTTTTTGGAGGGTGGCTTTGGCCTATGGTTGGGTGACAAGAGTATTGTCAATGGTAAAATGAGAACAATATTTTATATTCTAACAACGGATTACGTCTCGAGGAAGCCACAAGAGTCCCAAGAGGATTGTTAGAAGAAGAGACCAAAGGTGGAAAGACACCACCAAACCAGGACATTTGACAGAGGTAACACACTAGACACAAGAGATATGGACATAGAAGAACACAACAAGTATCTGAGAGCAGTATCCAAAAAACAAAAGCACATAGTAATCAAAATCATGTAGTGTAATGAACATAGAACACTCTTAGGAACAATGAGTGTGCGGAGAATTCACAGGACGAGAGTGAAATGAGAAAAGGTGTTCATTAACATGAGAAAAGGTGTTCATTGACATGTATCAAATAAAGGAGAAAGTTGGGAATCTTCCTTGAAGAAAATAGAAAACTCATCCAATTTTATGATGATCACCCTAAAGAAAAGAAGACTCGAATCCATACTAGAGAAATTATGTGTTGCAAATTGGTGCTTATTGGACTGAAACTGACATTGGTAAGGGGAGGTTACTGAGGGATTGTTTAGAAGATTAGGGACTCCCTTGTGCAGAGGAAATCCAGTTGAGAAACCACCTGATAAAACTATAGAGACCCTGAGCTCGGTGGGAAGGGGGGAAACTTTTTCTATTGTCAGAGGAGGAAGGACAATAACCTTCCTGGATCATCTGAGTTGGAAACCAACTGAATCATTGCCCATATGGTATGATGGCTTGGCACGGGGGTGACGTACTATAGGAAGGAACTCGAGAGTATGGCTTAAGATTGGGAGGAAAGGAGTCCTCTCTTAGTCAGTTGGCATTGACATTTCTTTGATCAAATAACTATATATCTTGGTTTGTTTACTTATGTTTGAAGGTTGTATACATGTAAATGTATGAATTAAATGGAAAATGTGAAGATTTATAAGTAATGAAATAAAACCATGAATGAATGAAATGTATATGTTATGGTTTTTACTTGGTTATATAAGCTATGAAAATAAACCAGTACGGACGACATGTGTCCCTATAAACCTTGTAGATTTAGAGAAAATTTTGCAGGACATGGATAAAAACATTGTTTACCCGGTAGTGCTAGTTCCCTAAAGTCAGGGAGGTTTTTGTGAGGAATGGAGGACCTTGATCCCAGAGGAGATCTCAATGATTATGTGGAAATCGTGCAATATATGCAAGAACTTCCTTTTGACTAAGTTAGTAGTCCTTAGACAGTCTGAAGGTAGAACTCGAACCCTTAAGTGATAATAAGATCTTGTAGAATCCCGAAATTGACTAAGTCCTTGAGTCAGATTGTTTTCCCCGAGGAAAACCTGTGTATGGTCGAAATTACTTGTAACCATTGATTTTTCATGTTTGGTAGATTCAGACTATTGGTCGAATGGTGCCACTTTCGGAGTGGCTAGACGAGGTTGTGCTTGAACCCTATAGAGGAAGGTTATGAGTCGAATGAGACTGTCGATCTATCGGGGGGTGACCTAGTGAAAAATATGGATTCCAAGGTTAGTACGTTAGAGAAAGGTTATCATAGGTGATGTGAAGTGAATTGGGGTGGACATCCAATGATGGAAGTCCGAGAACCGTAGATCTCTCAGACTATGTGTGTGAGATCCTAGCCATTGGATCTGGCGAGAATCAATATGAGGAGGAGGAATCTAAAACCATGACATGCCATTATTTAAACCCCAAAAACCACAGAGACCGTTGGATTAGACAAATCGTGATTGTTCGATCCATCACAGAGGTGCATGGTCAGAGTGAGATCTTCGGAGCGGATTGTAAATTTGAAGAACAAATACTTTGAAGGGAGGGGTTATGAAAACAAAGGAGAAGCATTGATCAATATGAGGGTGAGATTTAATCTCATTTGTAGGTTTTGTGGGTCCCATCTTTTGGTAAGGAGAATGGGTGCTCAAACGAGGAGTAACCGTCGGGCAAGTAGAGGCTTCGATGCAATCGTAGCTGTTAGAAATCAAGCTCTAAGGAGCATTGAATTCTAGGAAATGGCCCATCGGGATAATGTCGTCGGAGGGGAGGCCAAAATAGATGGTTTGGGCACTCTGATAGAATAGATATGAATAGGCCTATATCGTTACTCAGAGGGAGAAGGACAAAGTAGACTGTCTGATTGAGGGTGCATAAATACCTGGGGAACTTCAATAAAACTATGTGAAGAGATTTCTATGAGAATTAATAAGAGTCATTATATATTAAATTGTGATAGGAGAAGT
>JZKD02S0893761.1:203042-216911 GCA_000966675.3 Picea glauca
AGTTAGTTATGAAAAGGTGGTTAAAGAGTTACTTGCAAATCTTTATTGTTAACTAGAAGTAATTTTTCTTTCAAAATTTCGTTTATTTCTCCTTCTTCATCTCCCATACACATCACTAGTTTCACTTCCATTTCCTTTGATTTAAAACAAGCTATTTAAAATTAACGCTAAAATTAAAATCAACTAGACTTTTATGTTTGTAGGGTGAATCAACTAGTTTAGACTAGAGCCTTGAATTAGGTTGGAGAGGAAACTCTTCAAGGCTTATAAACAAACATTGGATTCAAAGATAGGGAGTGTGAAAAGTCGAGTGAATGTGAAAGTTATCTTGGACCCCCCTCTAACACAGGGGCTAAACACGAGGTCGTGTGAGGAAAGGTAGTGGAGATAACCCCACCAAATTTGGACCAAGCATAGTGGGTAATGCATATTGAGGACTTGTCGTGGGATACTGTCGTAAGAATTTTCCTACAGAGCTTCGTGGAACTTGAATCCATTCGAGATCCTCAGTTGTCTTCCAGACCACTTTCTTTCGATACCCTCAGTAGGTCTCAGATTTATTATCCTGCTCATTACAGTCCACCCGACTGTCGAATCTACCCACCTAGCGACTGTTTATGAGATGGAAACTTAGTTGTCTTTATTATAGGGACTTACACAGCTGGTTGCGGGGGTATACCACAGTACCTAGGGAAGATGTCGGGCCACACTTTGCAGAGTATACCTAGAGGGTGCTTCCGTGTTTGAGTTGCACTTTCACCGGTAAGTTTCTCTAGTGTTAGCTGGCGTAACTATTCTTCCAACTGGATAGTGCTTTTCTTGGTTTATGTTGTAGGAACTTTTTTACTGTGTGCTTGTTTAAACGTTAGTAAAATAATTACCATGTCATTGATATTTTCACAAAGTGGAATATCAAGAGGTTCGTTGGTCGCAAAGGATTCAGGGCCTGTCGCTGGTTACATTAGAGCCACCACCACCACTGTTACTGCAAAGACTTGACCAGCAAGGGTCATACGAAGTGATCGGGCCATAGGAAACTATGCTTAATCCTGCTCCAAGAGGATAGTACTTGAATATAGAGGAAGCCAGTGTTTCTAACCTTGGAGCAGAAGCTCTCAGGCCAGCCAACACTCTGATCACTGACTTTTAGATGCCACTTTTGGTACAGATTGTCCCTCCAAGGGTAACACCTTATGAGCATCAAATATTCTTACAATAATCTATGGAAGCAAATGCCTCTACTTCGTCTGGGAGTCCTCATACTCCCTTAATGACTTCCACCATAGGGGGTATCCCGCCTCCTAACCCATCTTCGTCAGTCTGGACCACAATGGTATCGACCACCTCTACTTCGGGCGGTGGTCCGATGGCATTTTTGGAAGTGACCACTGCTCTGTTCACATAGAGTGTGACGGGCCCTCCATTTTCATATGGAATGCTTGACTTTGATACGAAATTCATCCTTACTTACTCCACCCTACATACCATGGGTATGGGGGTGGGGAGTTCAAACGCTCCCCTACAAGGGTCCATGGGGGGCACCTCATCCCTGTATGACACTATCCCTTACAGTGTGGGTCATATACCGCCTTCCTCCCCTTCGCTCGGTGGTGCTTCCCACACACCCGTCGAGATGAACATAAACTACAATGTTTTTGATCAAGCACTCTAGGACCATCTTCTTATACCACGTCGTTGGGATCTATTATGTTCTCTTTGTTCGACGAGTTTGGTAATAACGCCTTTTCATCAGCTGTCATATTGGTCGAGGGAAACCCTGGTTTTGGACAACATAATCCTGTGCAAGGTACTATTGCTACACAACAGGCAAGAAGAAGAGTTTTCTCCTCACAAGGACTTTGGAATCCTTGGCAAGGATCAGTTCCTTCGTCAGGGATTTTGGTTGGGGGAAATCCCTTCCATGGTCAATGAACCCCCGGGCAAGGCTTAGTACCCATGCTTGTCAGATCGGTAGGGGACAACCCCTTCTAGAATATTTGGAAAAGAACATTGGGAGCCATCCCCACCCAACCTTGATCGTCCAACTACGAGAATCAGTCGATGATGTCACAACAAACATAGTGTCCATACACTAGCCAAGGCCATGGTGTCTACCAAAACCCTGGTCAACATCCCAACATTTCCTGGCAACCTAGTGCCATTCAAACTCCATGCTCATTTTTTCTTGTACATAGTAACAACCTAAACTACCATTTATGGCAACATTACATTTGATAGACTTGTCAAGGCTACTTAACGACCTGATTTGTCATGATCCATGTTTCCCCCCCATGCCCACTAGGTTTCCCTCAGAAATTCTAAAGTTTGAAGGCAAGCCTGGAAAAGACCCAAGTGATCACGTGACAAATTTCCACCTATGGTGCTCGTCGAACTTGCTACGATACGAATCCATACAGTTGTGCCTGTTTTAACACACTGTTATAGGGGGTGTTGTGAAATGGTACATCGAGCTCGATTGCTCATGATACTCTTACTTTAGCGATTTGGTGATGGTTTTCAGAAACCATTTTCAACTACCTATGAGACACGATGATGACACCGAATTGTCGGAAAACTTTGGGTAGACAAAGGCCGATCATATCTCGAATCACATCTGAGAATGGCAGTGTCAGAAGAGTTTGATCAAGGTGTAGGTCCCATAGGATTTCATGTTGGAGTGGTTCTTGAATTTTTTGGTACCTTATTTATCCAAGGGTGTTGCAATCGTAAATGTGTTGAACCTGCACAAAATATATCTAGCTAAACAATAATACACACATTTGCAGAGAGAATTGGAGAAAGAAGAAGAAGGAGAGAAAAAATGGAAGAGTTCTCATTAACCATTGTGAATAATGAATAATTTACACATGATATACTCTGTATATCTCAATGAGTTCGAATTGAGGTGAACCAATGCACCATAGTGGTGGTATAGAGTGATCTGGATAGAGACCAGCAGTTACGGGAGTGAACTTCAACCTATTCTAGTCTCTTAGGCAATTACGGGAGTGAACTGCCACCTAGTTGAGTTAACTAGTCAATTAGTCTTCAGTTAACTGACTGAACATAGAGTATTGAGGAGTTAACTCAGGGAATCAAGGCTAATGTTCCACTCTAGTGATGATACCAAGGAAAGGTCGAATTAGCATGGTGATGATCCCAATGCAACATCTAAACTCAACTCAACTAGTCAAACTGAAGTGTTAACTGAAAGAGAATATTCTCCAGGTGGAATATTCTCCCCTAAAATATAGGAGACTGGATAATGACTAATTATGAATAATAAACAAGGAATAACCTTAGGAAAAATAAACATGAGCATTGGATAGCTGCAAATCATGTATTAATATATATTCGTGGAATGATAAACTATGGTTTCAGATATACGACATCCAGCAATATACAGCTTCATGGATTCACAGACTCAGATTGGGAAAGAAGTGCAGAAGACATAAAGAGAACTTCAAGCATGTGTTTCAGCTTGGGCTCTGCTATGATATCTTGGGATAGAAGGAAAAAAAAGTCTGTCGCAGTCAGTACAGTAGAAGCAGAATATATGGCAGCATGTGAAGCATGCACAGAAGCAATATGGTTAAGGAAGTTAATGTCTGATTTTTTTGATCAGATTCCAGAATCGACCATAATATATTGTGATAATCAAAGTTGTATAATATTATCATAACATCTTGCGTTTCATGAAAGGTCGAAAAAAATTGAGATCAAATACTACTTTATTCGGGAGGAGAGGTAAAGCTCGATTATATCCCCACTGATGAGAAAACAACAGATATCCTGACAAAACATCTATCCAGAATAAAGTTTGCATATTTCTGGGAGAAGATGGGGATCATGGAAATAAATCGCTTAGTTGAAAGGGAATAAATGACTCTCCTAGTTGGGAGGGAGCACTGAAAATATTATTGAAGACATTTATTTTTTTGATTGAAAAATAGTCCAGCTCGGACAAATTATTTCATGTTCGGAAAGTGGATTGAGATTTCTAATGGACAACAATTTCCCATTGTGGTTAACATGGGAAATGGTCCAGATTACTGATGTATCATAGACACTGAATTCCCATTGTGGTTAACATGGGGATTGGTCTAGGACAGTCTCTCTTCATGAGGGTTACTCAAGAAGACTGGACCACCTCGTCGGAAAACAATTTCTCATTGTGGTTAACATGGGGAATGGTCTGTTTTGGAGGTTGATATAGGAAAATCTTTTCCTCTTGTGGTTAATAGAGGAAATGGTATGGATAATCATTACTTAGGGTTTATACATTCTCTCAAGGCTGCACTTTAATTAGTGTAGGAAGAATGGCCCAGGGTGGGGAATGTTCTAGGCTCAACAATCAGGGACATACATTCCTTATGGTTTATACATTCTCTCTAGGGTGCACTTTGATTAGTGTAGGAGGAATGGCCCAGGGTGAGGAATGGTCCAGGCTCAGAAATCAGAAACAATCATTCTTCATTGTTTGAGAGGAATAGGGAAGATATCCCATTGTTGATGTTCTATACTGAGGGAAGATATTCTTTCAGATCTCACAGATGTGAGTGAAAGATTGCCCCATATGGTTCAATTTATTTTAATAATATTTTCTTTGCAGGTTGTCATCAGATGATTATTATGGAGACTGACTGTCTCCAGACAATAGAGATATACTACTATGGTGGATATGTTCCACTGTTTGTGACTATGTGTCACGGTTTGAGTAGTTGTGTACTACCGTGGATAGACATAGTTGTGTTCTACCCATTGATATTGTACTAGTTGTCATAGGAGATTATCCATTTGGATAATAATGACGGTGCTCGTGATACTACCAGTTGAATGGTCTATTTGTGCTAAAGACCATACCTCCCTAGCTAGGAGGGAGTGTTGATATTATGGTAGCTTCGGGAGGTATGAACCTCTATTGTGACCTTTGACAAGTTTAGAATGTTTCGGAAGGAAGAAAATAAATAAAGGAAATCCTAGACAAGATGTCGGGTGCAGAAATATAATTAATATGAATTAATTAGTACCCAGAAGGATAAGTCAACCCCAGTAAGTTTTCTAGAACCACTATAAATACAGGGCACCACTCTCTCATTTGACACAATTCTCAATAGTTGCAAAGAGCCAGTTCTGCACAGTGCAGTTGCAATCTTGTGCGCAAATCATGGGGAAGGTACTACGCTAGATTTTGGGTGGGACTATCTGATCAACTTGATTACTTTTTTCTTGGTGCATTAGCCTCTCTTGGCTATTGGATTGTTACCAGGATTATTTTCTCTGTCAAGGTCAAGGTGCTCAGAGGGTGGCTTCGACCTATGGTTGGGTGACAAGGGTATTGTCAATGGTAAAACGAGAACAATCTTTTATATTATAACAACGGGTTATGTCTCGAGGAAGCTACAAGAGTCCCAAGGGGATTGGTAGAAGAAGAGACCAAAGGTGGAAAGACACCACCAAACCAATACATTTGATAGAGGTAACACACTAGACATAAGAGAGACGGACATAGAAGAACGCAACGAGTAGCTGAGAGCAGTATCCAAAAAACAAAAGCACATAGTAATCAAAATCATGTAGTGTAATGAACATAGAACACTCTAAGGAACAATGAGTGTGCAGAGAATTCACAGGACGAGAGTGCAATGAGAAAAGGTGTTCATTAACATGAGAAAAGGTGTTCATTGACACGTATCAAATAAAGGAGAAAGTGGGGAATCTTCCTTAAAGAAAACAGGAAACTCATCCAATTTTATGATGATCACCCTAAAGCAAGGAAGACTTGAATCCATACTAGAGAAATAATGTGTTTCAAATTGGTGCTTATTGGACTGAAACCGACATTGGTAAGGGGAGGTAACTGAGGGATTGTTTAGAAGAGTAGGGACTCCCTTGTGCAGAGGAAATCCAGTTGAGAAACCACCTGGTAAAACTATAGAGACCCCGAGCTCGGTGGGAAGGGGGGAAAATGTTTCTATTGTCAGAGGAGGAAGGACAATAACCTTCTTGGATCATGTGAGTTGGAAACCAACTGAATCATTCCCCATATGGCATGATGGCTTGGCACCGGGGTGATGTACTATAGGAAGGAACTCGAGAGTATGGCTTAAGATTCGGAGGAAAGGAGTCCTCTCTTAGTCAGTTGGCATTGACATTTCTCTGATCAAATAACTATATATCTTGGTTTGTTTACTTATGTTTGAAGGTTGTATACATGTAAATGTATGAATTAAATGGAAAATGTGAAGATTTATAAGCAATGAAATGAAACCATGAATGAATGAAATGTATATGTTATGGTTTTTACTTGGTTATATAAGCTATGAAAATAAACCAGTACGGACGACATGTGTCCCTATGAACCTTGTAGCTTTAGAGAAAATTTTGCAGGACATGGATAAAAACATTGTTTACCCGGTAGTGCTAGTTCCCTAAAGTGAGGGAGGTTTTAGTGAGGAGTGGAGGACCCTGATCCCAGAGGAGATCTCGATGATTATGTGGAAATCTTGCAATATATGCAAGAACTTCCTTTTGACTAAGCTAATAGTCCTTAGACAGTCTGAGAGTAGAACTCGAAAACTTAAAAGATGATAAGGTCTCGTAGAATCCCGAAATTGACTATGTCCTTGAGTCAGATTGTTTTCCCTGAGGAAAACCTGTGTATGATCGAAATTACTTGTAACTATTGATTTTTCATGTCTGGTGGATTCATACTATTGGTCGAATGGTGCCCCTTTCGGAGTGGCTAGACGAGGTTGTGCTTAAACCCTATAGAGGAGAGTTATGATTCGAATGAGACTGTCGATCTATCGGGGGTGACCTAGCGAAAAATATGGATTCCAAGGTTAGTACGTCAGAGAAAGCTTATCAGAGGTGATGTGAAGTGAATCGGGGTGGACATCCAACGATGGAAGTCCGAGAACCATAGATCTCTCAGACTATGTGTGTGAGATCCTAGCCATTGGATCTGGTGAGAATCAATATGAGCAAGAGGAATCTAAAACCATGACATGCCATTATTTCAACCTCGAAAACCATAGAGACCGTTGGATTAGACAAATCATGATTGTTCGATCCATTAGAGAGGTGCATGGTTGGAGTGAGATCTTCAGAGCGGATTGTAAATTTGAAGCACAAACGCTTCGAAGGGAGGGGTTATGAAAACAAAGGAGAAGCATTGATCAATATGAAGGTGAGATTTAATCTCATTTGTAGGTTTTGTGGGTCCCATCTTTTGGTAAGCAGAATGGGTGCTCAAACGAGGAGTAACCGTCGGGCAGGTAGAGGCTTCGATGCGATCGTAGCTGTTAGAAATCGAGCTCTGAGGACCATTGAATTCCAGGAAATGGCCCATCGGGATAATGTCATCGGAGGGGAGGCCAACATAGATGGTTTGGGAAATCTGATAGAATAGATATGAATAGGCCTATATCGTTACTTAGAGGGAGAAGGACAAACTGGACTATCTGATTGAGGGTGCATAAATACCTGGGGAACTTCAATAAAACTATGTGAAGAGATTTCTATGAGAATTAATAAGAGACATTATATATTAAATTGTGATAGGTGAAGTCCTCACTTAAATGATTGATGAGATCGATAGCATGCCAAGAGAGAGAGAAATAAAAACCAACATCCCACCAGCCTAAGTTTAGATTAGGGGGTCGAGTGTGTTACAGTACTTGAGTGATACTTGATTGGAGTGTTGTGTGCAAGTCAAGTGGTACATTAATAAGCATAAGGTTTTAATTCATTGGAATTTTTTACATGGGCATTGGTAGTTGGTGAAAGGGAGGATTGGAGTGTTGTGTGCATGTCAAGTCGTACATTAACAAGACTAAGGTTTAAAGTCATTGGATTTTTTTACATGGAAACCGACAATTGGTGAAAAGACATATTAGAGTATTGTGTGCAAGTCAAGTGGTACATTAATAGGCCTAAGGTTTAAAGTCATTGGATTAATATACATAAAGGTTTAAGTTGGTTGAATCATTTATTTAATATCTAAATTGATAACTGGTGAAAGTGATTAATTGTTTTTTATTGGATCGTTCCATGCAAGGTTCTTAAGTGGTCCTTGATTGGAGTGTTGTGTGCAAGTCAAGTGGTACATTAATAGGCATAAGGTTTAAATTCATTGGATGTTTTTACATGGACATTGGTAGTTGGTGAAAGGGAAGAGGTACTTGAGCGATACTTGATTGGAGTGTTGTGTGCAAGTCAAGTGGTACATTAATACGCATAAGTTTTAAATTCATTGGAATTTTTTACATGGATATTGGTAGTTCGTGAAAGGGAGGATTAGAGTGTTGTGTGCACGTCAACTCATACATTAATAGGCCTAAGGTTTAAAGTCATTGGATTTTTTTTACATGGAAATTGGTAGTTGGTGAAAAGTCATATTAGAGTATTTTGTGCAAGTCAAGTGGTACATTAATAGGCCTAAGGTTTAAAGTAATTGGATTAATATACATAAAGCTTTAAGATGGTTGGATAATTTATTTGATATGGACATTGATAGTCGGTGAAAGGGATTTATTGTTTTTTATCAGATTGTTCCATGCAAGGTACTTGAGTGGTCCTTGATTTGAGTGTTGTGAGCAAGTCAAGCAGTACATTAATAAGCATAACATTTAAAGTCATTGGATTTTTTAACATAGACATTAGTAGTTGGTGAAAGAGAATATTAGAGTGTTATGTGCAAGTCAAGCCATACATTAATAAGCTTAAGGTTTAAATTCATTGGATTTTTTTACATGAAAATGGAAATGGATAGTTGGTTAAAGGACAAATTAAAGTGTTGTGTCCAAGTCAAGTTGTACATTAATACACCAAAGGTTTAAAGTCAAAGGTTTAAAGTCATTGGATTTTTTTAGTGGACATTGGTAATTGGTGAAATGGTTTTATGGTCTTATATTTCAACATTGCATTAGTATCAAGATAGGTCATTGCATCATTGATAGGACAAATAAATTGGTTATTGGTTATCTTCCTACATTAGAATATTAAGAAACAAGTTAAGAGGTAATTTATTGGAATACTCTATTAAAGTGAAGTGGTACATTAAGGAATAAAGTATTAAAGTCAAGTGGTATATTAAGAAATAAATTATTAAAATCAATTTGCATATTAATGAATAAACTAGAAGTGTAGAAAAAACATATCTTTAATGGATTTTGATTATAAGTTTGAGTAGATTTTTTTTATTTTTTTATTTGAAATTGTAAGAAGTACATGGATGAAAAAACGTGGGACTTACATGTGTGGACGAAAATGTGGGACTTACATGCGTGGACGAAAACGTGGGACAGGGAAGTCATCTAAATTGTCAAATATTCTTAAAAAAAACATGATTTCATTCCTAAATTAAAATCAAAATC
This sequence comes from Picea glauca, assembly GCA_000966675.3. Lineage (NCBI taxonomy): Eukaryota > Viridiplantae > Streptophyta > Pinopsida > Pinales > Pinaceae > Picea > Picea glauca. The sequence continues at coordinate 212,423 of JZKD02S0893761.1, forward strand.
AAAATTTCTCCTTTCCAAATTTTATTAATAAATAATTTAGCAATAAAAAAATCAATTAGTACATTATAAATAATTAAGCAATAAAAAAATCAATTAGTAATGAATAAACTATTAATGTAGAAAAAAAACAAATCAATTAGTACATTATAAATAATTAAGCAATAAAAAAATCAATTAGTAATGAATAAATTATTAATGTAGAAAAAAAACCTTATAAATTTGATTAGATTTGTGTTTAAAATTGGAATTGCAGAAATGGCATGTCTATATGAAAAATTCAATTAGTACATTAATGGATAAAATATTAATATAGAAAAAAACGTTTTTAATGATTTTTTATTATAAATTTGATTAGATTTGTGTTTAAATTTCGAATTGCAGAAATGACATGTCTATATAAAAAATCTGGAAAACGGAAATGTGGAAAAGGGAATTTACTTAAAATGTCAAAAAAAAATCTTTAAAAAACACCTGAAAATACATGTTTTTATTCTAAATTAAAATTAAAATTGAAATTGAAAATTTTCATTCCTAAATTCCATCAAATTTTCATTCTCCAGTCTCTTCCTGTACCTTTCTTCTGTTTCTCCAGTCTCTTCCTGTACCTTTGATGGGTCTCCCATCTCGCTTCCCCCATTCTTGTTTTGCTGCAATCACACTACCTGTCTACAACAAACCTTATAATTGAAGAGAAAAAAAAAATACAAAACTGGACAATCAAAATCATAGGGATGGTAATCACTCTCCCAGATAAAGAAACCCAAGGAAATGTAGAAAACCTCCAAACGGGGATGGTAATCACTCTCCCAGATAAAGAATTCCAACTGAAGCACAAAGCTGTGATACGAGCCTGTGAACGTTCTAGAATTGCGGTTGAACCCTATTTTCTTGATCGCTATGTGAAGTTTGTCTTTAATTACAATTGTTTTTGAAGAATTTAGGGTGCCGACAACACACTGAGCAACAATGGCGGCCATTATATGTAGTTGGAAAAAGAGAAGGGAACAGTTGGAAATGAGGACTTCCTAGTCTAAACGTTCTAGGTTTTAGGTTTTGGTATTTTTTTTAATATTATGTTTAATTTTGTTGGAAATCTGGTGATAAATTGTTGAATTCAGTAAGAATGGTTAAGTTTGTATAATGCAAGTGTTTTAGGTTTTTTCAAAATGCTGAATCCATTTATACCTTAATAACTACAATTTAATCAATATAAAATTACAATATCAAATAAATTTATATAGAGCCGCATCCCTAGCCTCCATGATGAAGCACGGGTGTAAGACCCTTTTAGGGCGAGTGGACAAGGATGTATCGAGGGTTGGAGGACGACGGTGACGGAGGATTCGTGCCTAGCGAGAGTTTTCCAATGTGTCCTGTGGACGCGTGAACTTTCTGCGGTGGCGTCAGAAGCTCTATGGCGGCGTTTAGGGGTCGAGGCGACGTTTAAGGGGACGTGTTTTGTAATCCTTCTCCGAGCCTGCGTCTACCTGTTGGTGAGGCTCAGTTTACTTTTTCGGGCAGCCTTCATTTTCAAGGGCTCAATTCTAAGTGCGCTTTGCCGATTAGCGACAAAGTTTTTCGGTGGAGGTGGATTAAGGGTTTTGTTGCGGCCAGTTTCCTGTTTTTTCTTTGGTTCTTTGGACCCTCTTGTCTTCTTCCTCCTTGGCTTGAAGAGGTTATGGACCAGAGCTTTGATGTCCACACTGGGGGCGTGCGGTGTTTTGGCTAACACTTTGAGGTCCTTTGGGGGTCTGCGGTGTTGGGTAAACACTTCAAAGCCCTTTGGGGGCGTGCGGCTTCTGGTTTAGCTTCTTTTCTGGTTTTTGTTGGGGTTTTTAGCCCTACTTTGTATCTCATTTATAGCCTGCATGTTGGTTTTGGTGACTTTCTGGGGATGTATGTGAATTTGTTTATGAGCATGGTCTATGGACTAGTACTGCTATGAATATCTGTGGGGTCATGAAGATGTAAAAAAATTATACTTTTATTAATATAATCGACCTAATTTTCTACTGGAAAAAAAATAAATTTATATAACCCTCAGAGACACTGTACACTTTTTGTTGTATTGAAGTTGGACGACCAGAGCGTCCCACACAATGTTTATGGCTTCGTGCTGGCTAGGTGGATTCCAATATCTTAATAAGATTCATAAATTTAGTTAATCTATAAATTAGTTAATTTATAATTTAGGGTTTTAATATCTTATAGATTATGAGTATTATCTATTCAATATGGAGAGTTGCCTATGTATATTAGTATATTCATATTTTTTTTTAAAATTGTTTAAGGGGGAGTGCAAGCTAATGATGGTCTCTCATGACGTGTTAGTGGAAATGCAAATCTGGAAAAGCAACAATATGTTAAATTAGAGGGATTATTCAAGGTACTTTTACAATGAATTTGAATATGGTGTAACAAGATGAAACGTATGAAATTGAATTAGTTTTCCGAATGTACAACTTTTAATCATAGAAATTGTGAATAACTATGTCAAAGTTGATTTTTTCTAATAGTGATATCTCATTTTTCCAAAAAACATAAGGTACATGTTTTTGTTTGTGGAGGTGTTGAGTACCTTAATGATGTAATTTCGTTCCAAAAACTTGTAGCGAACCTATTGTTCTTGTGCCATTTATATTTTGGAAATTTATAATATTAACTTTATATATTTTTTAAATTATCAAAGTCAAGATATCCCTAAAACTACAACGTCTTTTGTTCGTGCATGCTAAGAGGATCTTAACATGATCAAAACAATTTTATTTTTTGTTAGATCGTAGATATTGGTCTACTCTAGTGTTGCATATAACTCATTCAATAAATGGTTAATATGACAAAAAGTTATAAAAGAAATAAGAGAGGCATGTATTCTAGGATTTTGATATATGTGAAGACAAAAATAGATTAAAAATAGTAAACAATATAATTTTGAATGGACCTTAAGAGGAGGGGAATGAGGAGCTATATTGGTGGGGCGGGGGTGGGGAATAAAGGATGGAGTTTTTAGTTGAGTAATAACCACCTATTTTTTTTCCTTATCTCTATGAGTGGCTTAAATCCAGGTTGTAGGGCGAGCCATTAGAACCTTAGCACAAATGTTTTCCTAGAGGTCACTAATAAAGCATTCGTGGAAGAAGGTGTCTGACATTCCTTTTGTATGAAAATCCAATAGATCAAAAGTAGTGATGTAATATTAAATTGTACCAGACTATGTAAGATTTATCAAATGGCACAAATGATGAGTGTCTATGTCAAAACATTCATAAAGATCTGCAACAAATTGAGTCCAAGCAATATAACCTTGGTGGGAATTTTTACACCATTGCCAACATTTCCAGTGCTCTGGATCTAAATATAATACATTGACATGAAGATTTATTAATTCATCGATGATGCCATGAAATGAAAAATAATGTTCCATTTGAGTGACCCAACTAGTGGGATTCGAGCCCTAAAAATTATTCACCTCCACTTTAGGTAGTTGTATATCATGAACAAGGGAGTTAGAATGAAAAACCATGAAATGGGGTGATTTGACTCCCTCTTGGTGTAAAGTTTGTTCTATGGAGTTAGGGCCCTTGAATTATTTCACAAAGGTTGTTAAGGAGTGCAGGTCAAGTTTGTCTAGATGGGAATTAAGGGGAACAATGTTGGTACTAATTTGAGACAAACTTTGATCAGTCTATCTTTGATATACTTTACAGTGTTCCTAGAATTTTCTAAAGGATTCTTCAAGGGAAACCAAGTAGTTGCCAACATATTGGTTGTGGGTGTCCATGTGGGGAGGGTGTACAAGTAAGAGGGAGAATTGAGCAGGGGAAAGGGACAAGTGGATCCACATATAAGGGAATACTAAGGACTTGTAGAAATATGATCAACATGAAGCGATGAATCTAGTGAGATAGGTCCTGAATAAAGGTGTTATATAGGGTGGGTAGGTCCACACAAAAGAAAAGGCTTATGAAAGAGGGGCATGACTACGATTAGTGCAAAGAGAAGAAGTTATTGAGATAGGTCCCAAACAAGGGTGTCGATGGGACTGCTTGTACTCTCCTTTTTCTTTACTCGTGTAGATTTGTACTCCTATTTAAATAATATTGTGGTGACAAAATGCCCAAATTATTAATAATGAATATTCTATAGGAATTTCACAGCTTGGATGTAAGAAGTAGGGTTTCCCAAAATTGGTTGTGCGAAATTTCAACATTGTTTCTGTTTATTGGCAAGGGGTAGGATTTTAAGGGTTCCTAAAGACAAGGGAGTGCCCTATGTTATAACTCTCTTATATTTGGGCGGGTTCCAACAATAATACTTGACCCAATATATCAAATCTCTAACTAAGGGAGGTTAACTGTACCCTTAGCCATACTACCCAATTACCTACGTACATGAGAGTATTCTTACCGAGTGTTGTTCTTGATGACAATATAGTAGTCAACAAGTCGAATAGATGAGTAATGGATGGTTTCAAGATACCTATTGGACT
>JZKD02S0893761.1:226115-246468 GCA_000966675.3 Picea glauca
TCATTTTAGGTTTTCTTTTAAAATATCTTAGAAAAAGTTAGTTATGAAAAGGTGGTTAAAGAGTTACTTGCAAATCTTTATTGTTAACTAGAAGTAATTTTGCTTTCAAAATTTCATTTATTTCTCCTTCTTCATCTCCCATGCACATCACTAGTTTCACTGCCATTTCCTTTGATTTAAAACAAGCTATTTAAAATTAACGCTAAAATTAAAACCAACTAGACTTTTATGTTTGTAGGGTCAATCAACTAGTGTAGACTAGAGCCTTGAATTAGGATGGAGAGGAAACTCTTCAAGGCTTATAAACAAACATTGGATTCAAAGCTAGGGAGTGTGAAAACTCCAGTGAATGTGAAATTTATCTGGGACCCCCCTCTAATACAGGGGCTAAACACGAGGTCGCGTGAGGAAAGGTAGTGGAGATAACCTGTCCAAATTCGAACTAAGCATAGTGAGTAATGCATATTGAGGACTTGTCGTGGGATAGTGTCGTTAGAATTTTCCTACAGAGCTTCGTGGACCTTGAATCCGTTCGAGATCCTCAATTTTCTTCCAGACCACTTTCTTTTGATACCCTTGGTAGGTTTCAGACTTATTATCCTGCTCATTGCAGTCCACCCGACTGTCGACTCTACCCACCTAGAGACTGTTTATGAGATGGAAACTTAGTTTCCTTTATTATAGGGACTTATACAGGTGGTTGCAGGGGTATACCACAGTACCTAGGGAAGACGTCAAGACACGCTTTACAGAGTATACCTAGAGGGTGCTTCCGTGTTTGAGTTTCACTTGCACCGGTAAGTTTCTCTAGTGTTAGCTAGCGTAACTATTCTTCCAACTAGATAGTGGTTTGCTTGGTTTATGTTGTAGGAACTGTTTTACTATGTGATTGTTTAAATGTTAGTACAATAATTATTGTGTCATTGATATTTTCACAAAGTGTAAGATCAAGATCTTCGTTGGTCGCAAAGGATTCAGGGCCTGCCACCGGTTACATTAGAGCCACCACCGCCACTGTTACTGCAAAGACTTGACCAGGAAGGGTCATATGAAGCGACCGGGCCATAGGAAACTATGCTTAATCCAGCTCCAAGAGGATAGTACTCGAATCTAGAGGAGCGCAGTGTTTCTGACCTTGGAGCAAAATCTCTTAGGCCATCCAACACTCTGATCACTGACTTCTAGATGCCACTTTTGGTACAGATTGTCCCTCCAAGGGTAACACCTTATGAGCATCAAATATTATTGCAAGAATCTATGGAAGAAAATGCCTCTACTTCGTCTGGGAGTCCTCATACTCCCTTAATGACTTCCACCACAGGGTGTATCCCTCCTCCTAACCCATCTTCGTCGATCAGGACCACAATGGTATCGCCCACCTCTACTTCGGGCAGCGGTCCAATGGCATATTCGATGACGACCACTGCTCTGTTCACATAGAGTGTGACGAGCACTCCATTTTCATATGGAATGCCGGACTTTGATACAAACTTCGTCCTTACCTACACCACCCTACATACCATGGGTCTTGGGGTGGGGAGTTCAAACACTCCCCTGCAAGGGTCCATGGGGGGCACCTCGTCCCCCTATGACACTATCCCTTACAGTGGGGGTCATATACCTCCTTCCTCCTCTTCACTCGGTGGTGCTTCCCACCCACCCATTTAGATGAACATAAACTAAAATGTTTTTGGAGAAGGCACTCTAGGACCATCTTCTTACACCACTCTGGTGGGATCTATTACATTCTCTTTGTTCGACGTGTTTGGTAATAACTCATTTTCGTTAGCTACCATATTGGTCAAGGGAAACCCTGGTTTTGAACAACAAAATCCTGTGCAGGGTACTATTTCTACACAACGGGCAAGCAAAAGAGTTTTCTCCTCACAAGAACTTTGGAATCCTTGGCAAGGATTAGTTCCTTCGTAAGGGATTTTGGTCGGGGTAAATCCCTTCCATGGCAATGAACCCCCGGGCAAGGCTTAGTACCCATGCTCGTCGGATCGGTAGGGGACAACCCCTTCTAGAATATTTTGAAAAGAACATTGGGATCCATCCCCACCCAACCTTCGTCGTCCAACTACGAGAATCAGTCGATGATGTCACAACAAACATAGTTTCCATACACTAGCCAAGGCCATGGTGTCTACCAAAGCCTTAGTCAACATCCCAACCTTTCCTGGCAACCTGGTGCCAGTCAAACTCCAGACTCATTTTTTCTTGTACATAGTCAACAGCCTAAACTACCATTTCTGGCAACATTACATTTGCCAGACTTGTCAAGGCTACTTAACGACCTGATTTTTCATGATCCATGTTGCCCCCCCATGCCCACTAGGTTTCCCTCAGATATTCTAAAGTTTGAAGGCAAGCCTGGAAAAGACCCAAGTGATCACGTGACAAATTTCCACCTATGGTGCTCGTCGAACTTGCTAACATACGACTCCATACAGTTGTGCCTGTTTCAACACACTGTTATAGGGGGTGTTGTGAAATGGTACATCGAGCTCGATTGCTCATGATACTCTTACTTTAGCGATTTGGTGATGGTTTTCCTAAACCATTTTCAACTACCTATGAGACACGATGATGACACTGAATTGTCGGCAAACTTTGGGTAGACAAAGGACGATCATATCTCGAATCACATCTGAGAATGGCAGTGTCAGAAGAGTTTGATAAAGGTGTAGGTCCCATAGGATTTCATGTTGGAGTGGTTCCTGAATTTTTTGGTACCTTATTTATCCAAGGGCGTCGCAACCGTAAATGTGTTCAACCTGCACAAAATATATCTAGCTAAACAATAATACACACATTTGCAGAGAGAATTGGAGAAAGAAGAAGAAGGAGAGAAAAAATGGAAGAGTTCTCATTAACCATTGTGAATAATGAATAATTTACACATGATATACTCTGTATATCTCAATGAGTTCAAATTGAGGTGAACCAATGCACCATAGTGGTGGTATAGAGTGATCTGGATAGAGACCAACAGTTACGGGAGTGAACTTCGACCTATTCTAGTTTCTTAGGCAATTACGGGAGTGAACTGCCACCTAGTTGAGTTAACTAGTCAACTAGTCTTCAGTTAACTGACTGAACAAGAGTATTGAGGAGTTAACTCAAGGAATCAAGGCTAATGCGCCACTCTAGTGATGATACCAAGGCAAGGTCGAATTAGCATGGTGATGATCCCAATGCAACATCTAAACTCAACTCAACTAGTCAAACTGAAGTGTCAACTGAAAGAGAATATTCTCGAGGTGGAATATTCTCCCCTAAAATATAGGAGACTAGATAATGACTAATTATGAATAATAAACAAGGAATAACTTTAGGAAAAATAAACATGAGCATTGGATAGCTGCAAAGCATGTATTAAGATATATTCGTGGAACAATAAACTATGGTTTGAGATATACGACATCCAGCAATATACAACTTCATGGATTCACAGACTCAGATTGGGCAGGAAGTGCAGAAGATAGAAAGAGCACTTCAAGCATGTGTTTCAGCTTGGGCTCTACTATGATATCTTGGGATAGAAGGAAACAGAAGTCTGTCGCACTCAGTACAGCAGAAGCAGAATATATGGCAGCATGTGAAGCATGCACAAAAGCAATATGGTTAAGGAAGTTAATCTCCGATTTTTTTTATCAGATTCTAGAATCGACCATAATATATTGTGATAATCAGAGTTGTATAAGATTATCATAACATCTTGTGTTTCATTAAAGGTCGAAAAACATTGATATCAAATACTACTTTATTCGAGATAAAGTCCAGGAAGGAGAGGTAAAGCTCGAGTATATCCTCACTAATGAGAAAACAACAGATATCCTGACAAAACATCTATCCAGAATAAAGTTTGCATATTTTCGGGAGAAGATGGGGATCATGGAAATAACTCCCTTAGTTGAAAGGGAATAAATGACTCTCCTATTTGGGAGGGAGCACTGAAAATATTATTGAAGACATTTATTTTTGTGATTGAAAAATAGTCCAGCTCAGACAAATTATTTCTTGTTCGGAAAGTGGATTGAGATTTCTAATGGACAACGATTTCCCATTGTGGTTAACATAGGAAATGGTCCAGATTACTGATGTATCATAGACACCAAATTCCCATTGTGGTTAACATGGGGATTGGTCTAGGGCAGTCTCTCTTCATGAGGGTTACTCAAGAAGACTGGCCCGCCTCGTCGGACAACGATTTCTCATTGTGGTTAACATGAGGAATGGTCCATTTTGGAGGTTGATATAGCACAATCTTTTCCTCTTGTGGTTAACAGAGGAAATTGTATGAATAGTCATTCCTTAGGGTTTATACATTCTCTCAAGGGTGCACTTTTATTAGTGTAGGAAGAATGGCCAAGGGTGGGGAATGGTCTAGGCTCAACAATCAGGGACATACATTCCTTATCGTTTATACATTCTCTCCAGGGTGCACTTTGATTAGTGTAGGAGGAATGGCCTAGGGTGAGCAATGGTCCAGGCTCATAAATCAGAAACAATCATTCTTCATTGTTTGAGAGGAGTAGGGCAGATAGCCCATTGTTGATGTTCAATACTGAGGGCAGATATTCTTTCAGATCTCACAGATGTGAGTGAAAGATTGCCCCATATGGTTCAGTTTATTTTAACAATATTTTCTGTGCAGGTTGTCATCAAATGATTATTATGGAGACTGACTGTCTCCAGACAATAGAGATATACTACTATGGTGGATATTTTCCATTGTTTGTGACTATGTGTCATGGTTTGAGTAGTTGTGTACTACCGTGGATAGACATAGTTTTTTTCAACCCATTGATATTGTACTAGTTGTCATAGGAGATTATCCATTTGGATAATAATGACGGTGCTCGTGATACTACCAGTTGAATGGTCTATTTGTTCTCAAGACCATACCTCCCTAGCTAGGAGGGAGTGTTGATATTTTGGTAGCTTCGGGAGGTATGAACCTCTATTGTGACCTTTGACAAGATTAGAATGTTTTGGAAGGAAGAAAGTAAATAAAGGAAACCCTAGACAAGATGTCGGGTGCAGAAATATAATTAATATGAATTAATTAGTACCCAGAAGGATAATTCGGCCCTAGTAAGTTTTCTAGAACCACTATAAATACAGGGCACCAGTCTCTCATTTGACACACTTGTCAATAGTTGCAAAGAGCCAGTTATGCACAGTGTAGTTGCAGTCTTGTGTGCAAATCATGGGGAAGGTACTGCGCTAGATTTTGGGTGGGACTATCTGATCAACTTGGTTACTTCTTTCTTGGTGCATTAGCCTCTCTTGGCTATTGGATTGCTACCAAGATTCTTTTCTCTGTCAAGGTCAAGGTGCTCGGAGGGTGGCTTCGGCCTATGGTTGGGTGACAAGGGTATTGTCAATGGTAAAATGAGAACAATCTTTTATATTCTAACAACGGGTTACGTCTCGAGGAAGCCACAAGAGTCCCAAGGGGATTGGTAGAAGAAGAGACCAAAGGTGGAAAGACACCACCAAACCAAGACAATTGACAGAGGTAACACACTAGACACAAGAGAGACGGAAATAGAAGAACACAACGAGTAGCTGAGAACAGTATCCAAAAAACAAAATCACATAGTAATCAAAATCATGTAGTGTAATAAACATAGAACACTCTAAGGAACAATGAGTGTGCAGAGAATTCGCAGGACGAGAGTGCAATGAGAAAAGGTGTTCATTGACACGTATCAAATAAAGGAGAAAGTGGGGAATCTTCCTTGAAGAAAATAGGAAACTCATCCAATTTTATGATGATCACCCTAAAGCAAAGAAGACTCGAATCCATACTAGAGAAATAATGTGTTGCAAATTGGTGCTTATTGGACTGAAATGGACATTGGTAAGAGGAGGCTACTGAGGGATTGTTTAGAAGAATAGGGAATCCCTTGTGCAGAGGAAATCCAGTTGAGAAACCACCTCATAAAACTGTAGAGACCCTAAGCTCGGTGGGAAGGGGGGAAACTTTTTCTATTGTCAAAGGAGGAAGAAAAATAACCTTCCTGGATCATCTGAGTTGGAAACCAACTGAATCATTCCCCGTATGGTATGATGGCTTGGCACGGGGGTGACGTACTGTAGGAAGGAACTTGAGAGTATGGCTTAAGATTGGGAGGAAAGGAGTTCTCTCTTAGTCAGTTGGCATTGACATTTCTCTGATCAAATAACTATATATCTTGGTTTGTTTAATTATGTTTGAAGGTTGTATACATGTAAATGTATGAATTAAATGGAAAATGTGAAGATTTATAAGTAATGAAATGAAACCATGAATGAATGAAATGTATATGTTATGGTTTTTACTTGGTTATATAAGCTATGAAAATAAACCAGTACGGACGACATGTGTCCCTATGAACCTTGTAGCTTTAGAGAAAATTTTGCAGGACATGGATGAAAACATTGTTTACCCGGTAGTGCTAGTTCCCTAAAGTGAGGGAGGTTTTTGTGAGGAGTGGAGGACCTTGATCCCAGAGGAGATCTCGATGATTATGTGGAAATCTTACAATATATGCAAGAACTTCCTTTTGACTAAGTTAGTAGTCCTTAGACGGTTTGAGAGTATAACTCGAACCCTTAAGAGATGATAAGGTCTCGTAGAATCCCGAAATTGACTAAGTCCTTGAGTCAGATTGTTTTCCCTGAGGAAAACCTGTGTATGATCGAAATTACTTGTAACCATTGATTTGACATGTTTGGTAGATTCAGACTATTGGTCGAATGGTGCCACTTTCAGAGTGGCTAGACGAGGTTGTGCTTGAACCCTATAGAGGAAGGTTATGATTTGAATGAGACTGTGGATCTATCGGGGGGTGACCTAGAAAAAAATATGGATTCCAAGGTTAGTACGTCAGAGAAAGGTTATCATAGGTGATGTGAAGTGAATCGGGGTGGACATCCAACGATGGAAGTCCGAGAACTGTAGATCTCTCAGACTATGTGTGTGAGATCCTAGCCATTGGATCTGGTGAGAATCAATATGAGTAGGAGGAATCTAAAACCATGACATGACATTATTTCAACCCTGAAAACCAAAGAGACCATTGGATTAGACAAATCGTGATTGTTCGATCCATCAGAAAGGTGCATGGTCGGAGTGAGATCTTCGGAGCGGATTGTAAATTTGAAGCACAAACGCTTCGAAGGGAGGAGTTATGAAAACAAAGGAGAAGCATTGATCAATATGACAATGAGATTTAATCTCATTTGTAGGTTTTGTGGGTCCCATCTTTTGGTAAGCAGAATGGGTGCTCAAACAAGGAGTAACCGTCAGGCAAGTAGAGGCTTTGATGCGATCGTAGCTGTTAGAAATCGAGCTCTGAGGACCATTGAATTCCAGTAAATGGCCCATCGGGATAATGTCGTCGAAGGGGAGGCCAACATAGATGGTTTGGGCATCTTGATAGAATAGATATGAATAGGCCTATATCATTACTCAGAGGGAGAAGGACAAACTAGACTGTCTGATTGAGGGTGCATAAATACCTGGGGAACTTCAATAAAACTATGTGAAGAGATTTCTACGAGAATTAATAAGAGTCATTATATATTAAATTGTGATAGGGGAAGTCCTCACTTAAATGATTGATGAGTTCGATAGCATGCCAAGAGAGAGAGAAAGAAAAACCAACATCCCACTAGCCTAAGTTTAGATTAGGGGGTCGGGTGTGTTACAGTACTTGAGTGATACTTGATTGGAGTGTTGTGTGCAAGTCAAGTGGTACATTAATAAGCATAAGGTTTTAATTCATTGGAATTTTTTACATGGGCATTGGTAGTTGGTGAAAGGGAGGATTGGAGTGTTGTGTGCATGTCAAGTCGTACATTAACAAGACTAAGGTTTAAAGTCATTGGATTTTTTTACATTGAAACCGGTAGTTGGTGAAAAGACATATTAGAGTATTATGTGCAAGTCAAGTGGTACATTAATAGGACTAAGGTTTAAAGTCATTGGATTAATATACATAAAGGTTTAAGTTGGTTGAATCATTTATTTAATATCTAAATTGATAATTGGTGAAAGTGATTAATTGTTTTTTATTGGATCGTTCCATGCAAGGTACTTAAGTGGTCCTTGATTGGATTGTTGTGTGCAAGTCAAGTGGTACATTAATAGGCATAAGGTTTAAAGTCATTGGATGTTTTTACATGGGCATTGGTAGTTAGTGAAAGGGAAGAGGTACTTGAGCGATACTTGATTGGAGTGTTGTGTGCAAGTCAAGTGGTACATTAATACGCATAAGTTTTAAATTCATTGGAATTTTTTACATGGATATTGGTAGTTGGTGAAAAGAGGATTAGAGTGTTGTGTGCAAGTCAACTCATACATTAATAGGCCTAAGGTTTAAAGTCATTGGATTTTTTTTACATGGAAATTGGTGGTTGGTGAAAAGGCATATTAAAGTATTGTGTGCAAGTCAAGTGGTACATTAATATGCCTAAGGTTTAAAGTAATTGGATTAATATACATAACGCTTTAAGATGGTTGGATAATTTATTTGATATGGACATTGATAATTGGTGAAAGGGATTTATTGTTTTTTATCAGATTGTTCCATGCAAGGTACTTGAGTGGTCCTTGATTTGAGTGTTGTGAGCAAGTTAAGCAGTACATTAATAAGCATAACATTTAAAGTCATTGGATTTTTTAACATAGACATTAGTAGTTGGTGAAAGAGAATATTAGAGTGTTATGTGCAAGTCAAGCCATACATTAATAAGCTTAAGGTTTAAAGTCATTGGATTTTTTTACATGAAAATGGAAATGGGTAGTTGGTTAAAGGACAAATTCGAGTGTTGTGTGCAAGTCAAAGTCAAGTTGTACATTAATACACCAAAGGTTTAAAGTCATTGGATTTTTTTTTAGTGGACATTAGTAATTGGTGAAATGGTTTTATGGTCTTATATTTCAGCATTGCATGAGTATCAAGATAGGTCAAGATAGGTGATTGCATCATTGATATGAAAAAGAAATTGGTTATTGGTTATCTTCTTACATTAGAGTATTAAGAAACAAGTTAAGAGGTAATTTATTGGAATATTCTATTAAAGTGAAGTGGTACATTAAGGAATAAAGTATTAAAGTCAAGTGGTATATTAAGAAATAAATTATTAAAATCAATTTGCATATTAATGAATAAACTAGTAGTGTAGAAAAAACATATCTTTAATGAATTTCGATTATAAGTTTGAGTAGATTTTTTTTAATTTGAAATTGTAAAAAGTACATGGATGAAAAAACGTGGGACTTACATGTGTGGACGAAAACGTGGGACTTAGATGTGGGGACGAAAACGTGGGACAGGGAATTCATCTAAATTGTCAAATATTCTTAAGAAACATGATTTCATTCCTAAATTAAAATCAAAATCAAAATTTCTCCTTTCCAAAATTATTAATAAATAATTAAGCAATAAAAAATCAATTAGTACATTATAAATAATTAAGCATAAAAAAATCAATTAGTAATGAATAAACTATTAATGTAGAAAAAAAAACCTTTTTAATGGATTTTTATTATAAATTTGATTAGATTTGTGTTTAAAATTGGAATTGCAGAAATGAATGTCTATATGAAAAAATCAATTAGTACATTAATGAATAAAATATTAATACATTAATGAATAAAATATTAATATAGAAAAAAATGTTTTTAATGATTTTTTATTATAAATTTGACTAGATTTGTGTTTAAATTTTGAATTGCAGAAATGACATGTCTATATAAAAAATGTGGAAAAGGGAATTTACTTAAAATGTCAAAAAAAATCTTTAAAAAACACCTGAAAATACATGTTTTTATTCTTTAAAAATCTTTAAAAAACACCTAAAAATTATGGTACATGAGAGGATTCTTACTGAGTGTTGAACTTGGTGACAATATAAAAGTCAAGAAGTTGAGTGGATGAGCAATGGTAGGTTTCAAGATATCTATAGGAATCTCGATATACTCGAGGGTACATGGAAGTGAAATTTTGTGTATAAGTGTCATCTGATGTGGTACTAATGTTGATAGATTTGGTTGGTTGTCATTGATGTCAACCCAAGAAAGTCCAATAGAAAATTACGGTAGCCCCATCGGTGTGGTTAATGTTGAAATAATGTAGCTACGAAGAGCATTCTTATTATTATTGTTTTATTGGATTAAATCCCCATTGCGGATTAATCATGTCATTATTATTATTATTGTTATTGGATTAANAGATCAAAAGTAGTGATGTAATATTAAATTGTACCAGACTATGTAAGATTTATCAAATGGCACAAATGATGAGTGTCTATGTCAAAACATTCATAAAGATCTGCAACAAATTGAGTCCAAGCAATATAACCTTGGTGGGAATTTTTACACCATTGCCAACATTTCCAGTGCTCTGGATCTAAATATAATACATTGACATGAAGATTTATTAATTCATCGATGATGCCATGAAATGAAAAATAATGTTCCATTTGAGTGACCCAACTAGTGGGATTCGAGCCCTAAAAATTATTCACCTCCACTTTAGGTAGTTGTATATCATGAACAAGGGAGTTAGAATGAAAAACCATGAAATGGGGTGATTTGACTCCCTCTTGGTGTAAAGTTTGTTCTATGGAGTTAGGGCCCTTGAATTATTTCACAAAGGTTGTTAAGGAGTGCAGGTCAAGTTTGTCTAGATGGGAATTAAGGGGAACAATGTTGGTACTAATTTGAGACAAACTTTGATCAGTCTATCTTTGATATACTTTACAGTGTTCCTAGAATTTTCTAAAGGATTCTTCAAGGGAAACCAAGTAGTTGCCAACATATTGGTTGTGGGTGTCCATGTGGGGAGGGTGTACAAGTAAGAGGGAGAATTGAGCAGGGGAAAGGGACAAGTGGATCCACATATAAGGGAATACTAAGGACTTGTAGAAATATGATCAACATGAAGCGATGAATCTAGTGAGATAGGTCCTGAATAAAGGTGTTATATAGGGTGGGTAGGTCCACACAAAAGAAAAGGCTTATGAAAGAGGGGCATGACTACGATTAGTGCAAAGAGAAGAAGTTATTGAGATAGGTCCCAAACAAGGGTGTCGATGGGACTGCTTGTACTCTCCTTTTTCTTTACTCGTGTAGATTTGTACTCCTATTTAAATAATATTGTGGTGACAAAATGCCCAAATTATTAATAATGAATATTCTATAGGAATTTCACAGCTTGGATGTAAGAAGTAGGGTTTCCCAAAATTGGTTGTGCGAAATTTCAACATTGTTTCTGTTTATTGGCAAGGGGTAGGATTTTAAGGGTTCCTAAAGACAAGGGAGTGCCCTATGTTATAACTCTCTTATATTTGGGCGGGTTCCAACAATAATACTTGACCCAATATATCAAATCTCTAACTAAGGGAGGTTAACTGTACCCTTAGCCATACTACCCAATTACCTACGTACATGAGAGTATTCTTACCGAGTGTTGTTCTTGATGACAATATAGTAGTCAACAAGTCGAATAGATGAGTAATGGATGGTTTCAAGATACCTATTGGACTTTCGATATACTCGACAGTACATGGAAGTGGAATTTTTTGTATAAGTGTTGTTTGATGTGGTACTAATGTTGATAAATTTGGTTGGTTGTCATTGATGTCAACCCTTGAAGTAATTACGGTAGAAAACTATGGTACATGAGAGGATTCTTACTGAGTGTTGAACTTGGTGACAATATAACAGTCAATAAGTTGAGTGGATGAGCAATGGTTGGTTTCAAGATATCTATAGGAATCTCGATATACTCAAGGGTACATGGAAGTGAAATTTTGTGTATAAGTGTCATCTGATGTGGTACTAATGTTGATAGATTTGGTTGATTGTCATTGATGTCAACTCGAGAAAGTCCAATAGAAAATTATGGTAGCCCCATCGGCGTGGTTAATGTTGAAATAATGTAACTACGAAGAGCATTCTTATTATTATTTTGTTATTGGATTAAATCCCCATTGCAGATTAATCATGTCATTATTATTATTATTGTTATTGTATTAATCCCCATTGAGGATTAATCATGTCAGTAATTGTATAAGGACCAAATCCCCTTTTGCGGATTGGTCATCGGATAATTACAAAATACAAAATAAGAAGTCGGCCCCTGCAGTTATAATGGAAGACCCAAAATTAATTAAAGGTGGGTTTACCCACCCAGAGTGAGAGGTCATCCCTGCCAGTTGTTACCTTTCACACGTGCCAGCCTGATATAAATAAGAGGCTAGCGCCTCACTTCAAACACACAACTCACTTGCTCATTCTCTTATGAGGCAAGCTGCAATTACTAGTTGGAGAGAGGAGAAGAAGGGTGGCACATCTCTTGGGGAGGACTTTCTATATTGGTTTGAGTTATCTCTTGAACATTGTATAAGCTATTTATGATAACGAAGTTTTTGCTGGGTTTTCTTCCCCTAGAGGGTTTCCCAGGATAAATGTTCTGTCTCTTGTGAATGTGTATTTCTTAGTGATCTTGTTATTATTATGCTCTTATCTATTGAAATGCAAAGAACTATAATAATGGCATAAACATTAACAGTTAAGGAATCCAAAATTNAGATCAAAAGTAGTGATGTAATATTAAATTGTACCAGACTATGTAAGATTTATCAAATGGCACAAATGATGAGTGTCTATGTCAAAACATTCATAAAGATCTGCAACAAATTGAGTCCAAGCAATATAACCTTGGTGGGAATTTTTACACCATTGCCAACATTTCCAGTGCTCTGGATCTAAATATAATACATTGACATGAAGATTTATTAATTCATCGATGATGCCATGAAATGAAAAATAATGTTCCATTTGAGTGACCCAACTAGTGGGATTCGAGCCCTAAAAATTATTCACCTCCACTTTAGGTAGTTGTATATCATGAACAAGGGAGTTAGAATGAAAAACCATGAAATGGGGTGATTTGACTCCCTCTTGGTGTAAAGTTTGTTCTATGGAGTTAGGGCCCTTGAATTATTTCACAAAGGTTGTTAAGGAGTGCAGGTCAAGTTTGTCTAGATGGGAATTAAGGGGAACAATGTTGGTACTAATTTGAGACAAACTTTGATCAGTCTATCTTTGATATACTTTACAGTGTTCCTAGAATTTTCTAAAGGATTCTTCAAGGGAAACCAAGTAGTTGCCAACATATTGGTTGTGGGTGTCCATGTGGGGAGGGTGTACAAGTAAGAGGGAGAATTGAGCAGGGGAAAGGGACAAGTGGATCCACATATAAGGGAATACTAAGGACTTGTAGAAATATGATCAACATGAAGCGATGAATCTAGTGAGATAGGTCCTGAATAAAGGTGTTATATAGGGTGGGTAGGTCCACACAAAAGAAAAGGCTTATGAAAGAGGGGCATGACTACGATTAGTGCAAAGAGAAGAAGTTATTGAGATAGGTCCCAAACAAGGGTGTCGATGGGACTGCTTGTACTCTCCTTTTTCTTTACTCGTGTAGATTTGTACTCCTATTTAAATAATATTGTGGTGACAAAATGCCCAAATTATTAATAATGAATATTCTATAGGAATTTCACAGCTTGGATGTAAGAAGTAGGGTTTCCCAAAATTGGTTGTGCGAAATTTCAACATTGTTTCTGTTTATTGGCAAGGGGTAGGATTTTAAGGGTTCCTAAAGACAAGGGAGTGCCCTATGTTATAACTCTCTTATATTTGGGCGGGTTCCAACAATAATACTTGACCCAATATATCAAATCTCTAACTAAGGGAGGTTAACTGTACCCTTAGCCATACTACCCAATTACCTACGTACATGAGAGTATTCTTACCGAGTGTTGTTCTTGATGACAATATAGTAGTCAACAAGTCGAATAGATGAGTAATGGATGGTTTCAAGATACCTATTGGACTCTTGATATACTCGACGGTACATGGAAGTGGAATTTTTTGTATAAGTGTTGTCTGATGTGGTACTAATGTTGATAAATTTGGTTGGTTGTCACTGATGTCAACCCTTGAAGCAATTACGGTAGAAAATTATGGTACATGAGAGGATTCTTACTGAGTGTTGAACTTGGTGACAATATAACAGTCAATAAGTTGAGTGGATGAGCAATGGTTGGTTTCAAGATATCTATAGGAATATCGATATACTCGAGGGTACATGGAAGTGAAATTTTGTGTATAAGTGTCATCTGATGTGGTACTAATGTTAATAGATTTGGTTGATTGTCATTGATGTCAACCCGAGAAAGTCCAATAGAAAATTACGGTAGCCCCATCGGTGTGGTTAATGTTGAAATAATGTAACTACGAAGAGCATTCTTATTATTATTTTGTTATTGGATTAAATCCCCATTGTGGATTAATCATGTAATTATTATTATTGTTGTTATTGGATTAATCCCCATTGAGGATTAATCATGTCAATAATTGTATAAGGACCAAATCCCCTTTTGCGGATTGGTCATCGGACAATTACAAAGGACAAAATAAGAAGTCGGTGCCTACAGTTATAATGGAAGACCCAAAATTAATTAAAGGTTGGTTTACCCACCCAGAGTGAGAGGTCGTCCCTGCCAGTTGTTACCTTTCACACGTGCCAGCCTGATATAAATAAGAGGCTAGCGCCTCACTTCAAACACACAACTCACTTGCTCATTCTCTTATGAGGCAAGCTACAATTACTAGTTGGAAAGAGGAGAAGAAGGGTGGCACATATCTTGGGGAGGACTTTCTATATTGGTTTGAGTTATCTCTTGAACATTGTATAAGATATTTATGATAAAGAAGTTTTGCTGGGTTTTCTTCCCCTAGAGGGTTTCCCAGGATAAATGTTGTGTCTCTTGTGAATGTGTATTTCTTAGTGATCTTGTTATTATTATGCTCTTATCTATTGAAATGCAAAGAACTATAATAATGGCATAAACATTAACAGTTAAGGAATCCAAAATTGATTAGGGAATATGGACATAAAGAAAAGTGTAATTGCAGGTAAGACTATCACAAATGGATAGTACATGTCATGTTGTTTTCAGTGATATGTGGTACACCACGTGGTTCCTCACGGTTAGGGAGATATGGCGTTGTGAATTTGGAGGACCCTCAAGAATAATCTAGAAGTCCCTAGAAGGTCAACAAGAAGTCAAATATTCTAGAAGATCCTAGAAATATATCAAGAAGTTTTCTAGTCAAAGTGGTTGCAACAAGAAGATTTTTTTGGGTAAAGTTGTTGAAACAATAAAGTAATTAAAAATAAATTAGTTGGAACAAGAAATTGTGAGTTTACTAATTATGGTAAAGCAGTTGCAACAAGAAAGTGGGTTAGCCTTAGAAGAGGGAAGATAGGTAAAATAGTTACAATATAGCCCTTAAAGGAAGACACTTGAAAAGTTTAAATAAGAGATCAAGAGGCTCATATTATCACCTATTGAGCACATTGAATATCTATCTTGTGAAAGGTTATTGCAAGTACTCATTGACGTATCTGAGGTAGTGAAAATCTAAGGCAATGAAGGAAGAGAGAAAACAAAGTTTCATGACTGTAGAGGAGAGCAGGATATTTTGAGAAAACCCTAGGTAGGGTCATCCCCACATGTCAAATCGTAAGTGTCCCACAAGGCATCCCCACTAGTTTCATATAGAGTGTCACACGAGGACACGAGAGACAACCAGCTTCGTCACGAGAGGCACTACCAGATATGAAGGATGAGAGGTGTTTTGGGTTGCAGAATATGAAGAGAGGATACATGCAAGTGTGACAGTATTCAGGTACAACTAAGTTCTCAACAAAATTAAAATGTATGTTATATGCTTGTTTGAAGTTGTTTTTGGTGATTGCTTGAGGTATGGTCATGGGAGATTGAGCATTTTCCCTTGAGGGACTATTGGTTGTATGGTACATGTTGTATGAGGAAGATATACAAAGGCACATTATTGTTGCACTTGTTGTTTGTAGTTGGCACACATTATTGGGTATCTTGTATCATTTGGTACATTTTTTAGGCAACTTGGTCAAGGTGTGTTGCTGAAGATATTGGTACAGGTTGAGGCTACATAACAGTGAAGTTTTGATGCATGGTTTATGTGAGGGTTCACTATACTTGGTTTATGGATGTTTGTATATGTATGAAACAATATTAGAGAGACATAATTGTACATGGTTTGATCTATACACTTGTGACAATGTGTATGAGATCTATGTGATCAGATTTGATTGGTTGATAAGGTTATTTTGATAGGTTGTTGATACAGGTTACGACAGGTTGTTGATATAGGTTGTGATAGTTTGTTGGTATAGTTTTATGTGACAAGTTTTACAGTGACAGTCTTCACAGAGACAAATTGACAGTGATAGAGTTACAACGGTGATAGCAGTGAAAGTGGCACTTATATTTCAGGGCGGCAGGATGAGGCAAGGAAATGGGGTTGTAGCCTCCTTTCGGTTGGTGCCAAAAAATTAAGGGATTTGTAGCTTCATTTAGGTTGGAGACTGATAAACTAGGGGTTGTAGCCTCCTTCTAGTTTTAGTTGGAAAACAAGGAAGTTGGTGCTTCCTATGAATGTATTTCTTTTGACATATAACAAAAGAATTCTATGGTTTTCTCCCGCATTGGGTTTCCATGTAAAATTTTGGTGTACTGTGTACTTGTGTGGTTGTTCATTTTTCACTATTTATTAATACTTCTCATGATGTTTTGAATGCTATTGATGTGCTTCTCTTAAACTTAAACAATACATATTTTGGCTAAAAGTAATATAAGTGCTCATACTAATTCACCCCCCCCCCCATCTTAGTATTCCAATAATTGGTATAAGAGTAGGTCCTTCAGAAAGAATTCTAACCATTGGAAGGAGATCATGGACTATGCTAATAATGGGGTACCACATTTTGACTTCCATAACTATGAATTCTCGAGAATACGAATGGAAACATATGTATAGGCACATGGATTTGATGTTTGGTGAGCAATAGTAGATGGATACAAATCACTAGCCACTCCCCCGACAGATACGGATGGAAACAAACTTGAACATAATGATGCTAGAGACAAAAATGATATATTTAATGGATTGAATGAATTAGTATACACCAAGGTTGAGCACTGTGAATCTGCAAAATAAATCTGGGACATAATGAAGAATATCTACGAAGGAGACGTCAAAGTTAAAGGAGCCAATCTTCCAAACTTTAGAGACATGTTCGAACAATGGAAGATGAAGGAAGATGAAAACATTTCCGCCTACTTTCTATGAGTCGATGAGATAGTCAATGTCATTAAAGGATTGGGAGAAGAAATTAAGGAACCAATCATTGTTCAAAAGGTGTTGAGATCTCTACCTATGATATATGACCCAAATATTTCATCCCTGGAAGAAAGAGCAGATTTATCTCCATTAAGCATGGACGAGATATATGGGATACTCGTAGCTTATGAGATGAGGATAGAGAAACATAATACATTCACAAAGGAAGCAACATTCAAGGCATCCATGAAGACAAATAAGAAGAACAAAAAAAAGTCAAAGTCAAATTGTAGCTGNATTAACAGTTAAGGAATCCAAAATTGATTAAGGAATATGGACATAAAGGAAAGTGTAATTGCAGGTAAGACTATCACAAATGGATAGTACATGTCATGTTGTTTTCAGTGATATGTGGTACACCACGTGGTTCCTCACGGTTAGAGAGATATGGCCTTGTGAATTTGGAGGACCCTCAAGAATAATCTAGAAGTCCCTAGAAGGTCAACAAGAAGTCAAATATTCTAGAAGATCCTAGAAATATATCAAGAAGTTTTCTAGTCAAAGTGGTTGCAAGAAGAAGATGTTTTTGGGTAAAGTTGTTGAAACAATAAAGTAATTAAAAATAAATTAGTTGGAACAAGAAATTGTGAGTTTACTAATTATGGTAAAGCAGTTGCAACAAGAAAGTGGGTTAGCCTTAGAAGAGGGAAGATGGGTAAAATAGTTACAATATAGCCCTTAAAGGAAGACACTTGAAAAGTTTAAATAAGAGATCAAGAGAGTCATATTATCACCTATTGAGCACAATGAATATCTATCTTGTGAAAGGTTATTGCAAGTACTCATTGACGTATCTGAGGTAGTGAAAATCTAAGGCAATGAAGGAAGAGCGACAACAAAGTTTCATGACTGTAGAGGAGAGCAGGATAATCTGAGAAAACCCTAGGTAGGGTCATCCCCACATGTCAAATAGTAAGTGTCCCATAAGGCATCCCCACTAGTTTCATATAGAGTGTCACACGAGGACACGAGAGACAACCAGCTTCGTCATGAGAGGCACTACCAGATATCAAGGATGAGAGGTGTTTTGGGTTGTAGAATATGAAGAGAGGATACATGCAAGTGTGACAGTATTCAGGTACAACTAAGTTCTCAACAAAAGTAAAATGTATGTTGTATGCTTGTTTGAAGTTGTTTTTGGTGATTGCTTGAGGTATGGTCATGGGAGATTGAGCATTTTCCCTTGAGGGACTATTGGTTGTATGGTACATGTTGTATGAGGAAGATATATAAAGGCACATTGATGCTACACTTGTTGTTTGTAGTTGGCACACATTATTGGGTATCTTGTATCATTTGGTACATTTTTTAGGCAACTTGGTCAAGGTGTGTTGCTGAAGATATTGGTACAGGTTGAGGCTACATAACAGTGAAGTTTTGATGCATGGTTTATGTGAGGGTTCACTATACTTGGTTTATGGATGTTTGTATATGTATGACACAAGATTAGAGAGACATAATTGTACATGGTTTTATCTATACACTTGTGACAATGTGTATGAGATCTATGTGATCAGATTTCATTGGTTGATAAGGTTATTTTGATAGGTTGTTGATACAGGTTATGGAAGGTAGTTGATATAGGTTTTGATAGGTTGTTGGTATAGGTTTATGTGACAAGTTTTACAGTGACCGGCTTCACAGAGACAAATTGACAGTGATAGAGTTACAATGGTGACATCAGTGAAAGTGGCACTTATATTTCAGGGCGGCAGGATGAGGCAAGCAAATGGGGTTGTGGCCTCCTTTCGGTTGGTGCCAAAAAATTAAGGGATTTGTAGCTTCCTTTAGGTTGGAGCCTGAGAAACTAGGGGGTTGTAGCCTCCTTCCAGTTGTAGCTGGAAAACAAGGAAGTTGGTGCTTCCTATGAATGTATTTCTTTTGACATATAACAAAAGAATTCTATGGTTTTCTCCCGCATTGGGTTTCCATGTAAAATTTTGGTGTACTGTGTACTTGTGTGGTTGTTCATTTTTCACTATTTATTAATACTTCTCATGATGTTTTGAATGCTATTGATGTGCTTCTCTTAAACTTAAACAATACATATTTTGGCTAAAAGTAATATAAGTGCTCATACTAATTCACCCCCCCCCCCATCTTAGTATTCCAATAATTGGTATAAGAGTAGGTCCTTCAGAAAGAATTCTAACCATTGGAAGGAGATCATGGACTATGCTAATAATGGGGTACCACATTTTGACTTCCATAACTATGAATTCTCGAGAATACGAATGGAAACATATGTATAGGCACATGGATTTGATGTTTGGTGAGCAATAGTAGATGGATACAAATCACTAGCCACTCCCCCGACAGATACGGATGGAAACAAACTTGAACATAATGATGCTAGAGACAAAAATGATATATTTAATGGATTGAATGAATTAGTATACACCAAGGTTGAGCACTGTGAATCTGCAAAATAAATCTGGGACATAATGAAGAATATCTACGAAGGAGACGTCAAAGTTAAAGGAGCCAATCTTCCAAACTTTAGAGACATGTTCGAACAATGGAAGATGAAGGAAGATGAAAACATTTCCGCCTACTTTCTATGAGTCGATGAGATAGTCAATGTCATTAAAGGATTGGGAGAAGAAATTAAGGAACCAATCATTGTTCAAAAGGTGTTGAGATCTCTACCTATGATATATGACCCAAATATTTCATCCCTGGAAGAAAGAGCAGATTTATCTCCATTAAGCATGGACGAGATATATGGGATACTCGTAGCTTATGAGATGAGGATAGAGAAACATAATACATTCACAAAGGAAGCAACATTCAAGGCATCCATGAAGACAAATAAGAAGAACAAAAAAAAGTCAAAGTCAAATTGTAGCTGCAACAATAATTTAGAGGAAGATGACAAAATGACAAACTTCGTCAAAAAATTGAAAAGAGGAACTGGAAAATACAAAGGTATTCTTCCATTGAAGTTTTAATTATGGTGGTATTGGTCATTTTTATTCTAAATGTTCTCATAATAATAAGGAAAGTGATGAAGAACAAGACTCTAAAAGGAAAAAGAAAAATCAAAAG
>JZKD02S0893762.1:0-14054 GCA_000966675.3 Picea glauca
ATGCTGAAACACAGAACTATCCAAAGTCGCTGTTGTACTGATGCTGAAACACGAAAGCTGTTACACAGTCCGAGGACGCATATGCTGAAACACGGAGCTGCTACATAGTCTAAGGTCGCATATGCCGAAACACGGAGTGGCTACATAGTTCGAGGATGCAGATGTTGAAACACGGAGCTGTCACTCAGTTCAGAGTCCAGATGCTGAAACACGAGCCGTGAAAGTTAGCAGTCAAGGCCGACACAGTCAAGGGCGCAATTCATGTGGCTGAAACAACCCGTGAATTGTGATGCTGAAACAACATCAGCAGCTATGAGAAGGAGCTGTTACACTAGCCGTAACAACAATACCTCGTTCAGCTCCTGTATTAGCATTTGGTTGCGTGAGAATAGGACATCCTATGCTGATTTAGAAAGAAGATCCGATTTAGCGTAGGATTCAGATATGCTTTGAAATGATTGTATCGAAGGGATTTCCCCTTTAAATGCAGGAGAAATCACCATTCGAGGAGTGAAGTTTTGATGTATTGAAGAACTTCAGGGAAGCGGGACACATTCTGTACTTCCAATTTGTAATTTGATATTTCAACAGATGAATATAAGACTGCTTTGATTATTCGTTTCTAAGCTTTCCCGTTTCAGGGGAATCTTGTGAGAAGGGAGGGCCCACCTTCATCACAAGATTCACCCATTAGTTAGAAGTGTGTTGTTTAATTTCTTGTTTATGTTTTGTTTGGCTGTCGTTTGCTGAAACATTTTTTTAATGGAATTCGCTTTGCTGAAACGCTATTGATTATGTCTTAGTTATTGAATGAAAATTGTAATTCTTTTTACCAGCAATCTCGTGTGATGATTTTGTGAGATTAGCAGAGAATTGGTTGAAAGGTCCCTGCTCAGATAGAAAGGGATCGGGACATCATACCCTCTGTAGAATCCGTTTAATTGCTGCAAGTGTGCTAGCAGAGATTTGGTCAGAGTGTCCCTGCTCAGACAGAAAGGGACTACAACACCTTATCTTATGTAGGTCCCCTTTACCCCTGCAAGTGTACTAGCCAGAGATTTGGTCAGAGTGTCCCTGCTCAGATAGAAAGGGACTACAACACCTTGTCTTCTGTAGATCTCCTTTACCCCTGCAAGTGTGCTAGCCAGAGATTTGGTTAAGGTATCCTTGCTCAGACAAAAAGGGACTACAACACCTTATCTTCTGTAGGTCCCCTTTACCCCTGCAAGTGTACTAGCCAGAGATTTGGTCAAGTGTTCCTACTCAGACAGAAAGGGACTACAACACCTTGTATTCTATAGGTTTCATTTACCTCTGCAAGTGTGTTAGCCAGGGATTGGATTAAGGGTTCCTACTCAGAAAGGCAAGAACCAATATCCTGTTCACTGTAGACTTTCCTTGGTGTTAGCCAGAAACTGGGTTAGAGATCCCTGCTCAGAAAGAAAGGAATCAGACTACCCTGTTCTCTGTAGACCTCAACCTCACAAGTATGCTACAATAGAAGTAAGGCTCAAAGGCTCCTGCTTAGACAGAAAGGAAATAAGTGCTTTGGTTTCTGTTAAGATAGAGTTAATTGTTTTTCTGCATTATTGTTTTCACGAAAAAGTGTTAGTACTGAGTCTCTGTTTGAGAGTAAGGGTCTTGTTCTCTGATTGCAAGACAGTTGTTCTTTCCCATTGCAGTATTACTTTTGATGTAATCCAGGATTCTTAATTAAGCTTTAAAAGAATTGCAATAGGGGAATTGTTTTCCTGTGATTTAATTCAGAGCATCAGTTGAAGCAAGAATAAATAGTGTGAATTTCTTTACTACAACACTAAGTGCTTTTGGAATTGAGCATATATAGTGCGTGGCTATCTTTGAAACAAAATACTTCCCTGGGTTGATAATTTANCTGTCACTCCGTTCAGAAGTCCAGATACTGAAACACAGAGCACCGCCACGATGCTGAAACACGAGTCGTGACAGTTAGCAGTCAAGGCCGACACAGTCAAGGGCGCAATTCACGTGGCTGACACAACCTGTGAATTGCGATGCTGAAACAGCATCAGCAGCTATGAGAAGGAGCTGTTACACCAGCCATAATAGCAATACCTCGTTCAGCTCCTGTATTGGCATTCGGTTGCGTGAGAATAGGACATCCTATGCTGATTTAGAAAGAAGATCCGATTTAGCATAGGATTCAGATATGCTTTGTAATTATCTCGAAGGGATTTCCCCTTTAAATTCAAGAGAAACCACCATTCGAGGGATCCAAGTTTTGATGTATTGAAGAACTTCAAAGAAGCGGGACACATTCTGTACTTCCAATTTGTAATGTGATATTTCAACAGATGAATAGAAGACTGCTTTGATTACTTGTCTCTAAGCTTTCCCGTTTTCAGGGAAATCTTGTGAGAAGGGAGGGCCCACCTTCATCACAAGATTCACCCATTAGTTAGAAGTGTGTTGTTTAATTTTTGTTTATGTTTTGTTTAACTGTCCTTTGCTGAAACACTGTTTTAATGAATTCCACTTTGCTGAAACACTATTGATTTTGTCTTAGTTATTGAATGAAAATTGTAATTCTTTTTACCAGCAATCTTGTGTGATGATTTTGTGATATTAGCAGAGAATTGGTTGAAAGGTCCCTGCTCAGACAGAAAGGGATCGGGACATCATACCCTCTGTAGAATCCGTTTAATTGCTGCAAGTGTGCTAGCCAGAGATTTGGTTAAGGTATCCCTGCTCAGACAAAAAGGGACTAGAACACCTTGTCTTCTATAGATCTCCTTTACCCCTGCAAGTGTGCTAGCCAGAGATTTGGTTAAGGTATCCCTGCTCAGACAGAAAGGGACTACAACACCTTATCTTCTGTAGGTCTCCTTTACCCCTGCAAGTGTACTAGCCAGAGATTTGGTCAAAGTGTTCCTGCTCAGACAGAAAGGGACTACAACACCTTGTCTTCTGTAGGTTTCATTTACCTTTGTAAGTGTGTTAGCCAGGGATTGGATTAAGGGTTCCTACTCAGAAAGGAAAGAACCAATATCTTGTTCACTATAGACTTTCCTTGGTGTTAGCCAGAAACTGGGTTAGAGATCCCTGCTCAGAAGGGAAGGAATCAGACCGCCCTGTTCCCTGTAGACTTCAACCTCACAAGTGTGCTACAACAGAAGTAAGGCTCAAGGCTCCTGCTTAGACAGAAAGGAACTAAGTGCTTTGGTTTCTGTTAGATAGAGTTAATTGTTTTTCTGCATTATTGTTTTCATGAAAGAGTGTTAGTACTGAGTCTCTGTTTGAGAGTAAGGGTCATGTTCTCTAATTGCAAGACAGTTGTTCTTTCCCATTGCAGTATTACTTTTGATGTAATCCAGGATTCTTAATTAAGCTTTAAAAGAATTGCAATAGGGGAATTGCTTTCCTGTGATTTAATTCATAGCATCAGTTCAAGCAAGAATAAATAGTGTGAATTTCTTTACTACAACAATAAGTGCTTTTGGAATTGAGCATATATAGTGTGTGGCTATCTTTGAAACAAAAGACTTCCCTGGGTTGATAATTTATGTTTCACTTGGTTGTTTAAAATTAATTAAGAAATTATAGTGACCAACAGGAGCAGGAGCACGTAGTTAGAGAAGCAAGTTTGGAATTGATTGAGGACAAGCAATTTCAATCAGGGGAGACTGTAATGTCCCCCACCTCTTAGAGAGGTGATGAGGAAAATCAGTGGCTTAGGCACCCCCACTAGGTCATAGTCTCACACTGAGGGGGGGGGAAGTCAAGAAGTTAAAAGTTATATTTTTAAGTTGACTTAAGAAAGGAAAAGGATAAAGGAGTAAAAGATAACNTAGGGGTTTTGTTGTACAAACCCTTGTGAGCAACTCAGTGGTGAAATATCCACTCACCTTGTTCTGCAGCTTGGTCTCGAGGATGAAAGACTCCTCCACACCATTCTAGTCTCAGACCATCTCCATCTAGCGCTTCAGAAGGAAGCAGGCTATACTGTTCTTGTGTTTCCAGCAAGGGCACACCATCATCTAGAGGGAGGTTTGATCCAGCTTATCCTGAGGGCCTGGGGCCATTCCAACAGTTGGTTTTTGTTTGCAGGGGCAGGACCATCAGTTTGAGGGATTTTTTGGAGGGTTATCATAATTCTACATTCGTCTGTAGATTAGGATGTCTTGGAGCCATAGGGGACGTCCTGTGATTCAGTAAAACTCAGATCTAGGTATATCTTCTTGAGATCTGAGTCTGAAACTTCTCCCACAGGATTCTCATAGCCCGATCTGTATTCTTGGAGAGTTTCAGAGTGTTTGGAGGCCTCCTTCATCAGGGTTGAACCAGCTAGGATTTCGGTCATCCAGTGGGGCGCACTATTAAGTGGAGGAATTCATATATATGGGGATTGAGAGTGGGTTTGGGAATTTGGACATCTGGGTTGTCCTTACAGTTGCCTGATCTATCATTTGGCCTATTTCTCAGGATGATTGGACACTTTTGGTAGCAGAGAAAAATTATTGAGGGCTTCAGCATTCTAGCAGGACGTGGCTCTTTCCAGCTTGGAGGTTGAGCATTATTACGGCTCAGATCTTCTTGATTCAGTGTTCATTGTATATCCAGCCTTTGGAGGCTTATTTTGTATTGTCGGGAGCGTTTTGTAGCAGCTCATATCTATTGCTTGTACAACCATCTAAGGTTTATTCCATATTGTCCATCTATTGTATTGATCTTACATTGCTCATAATAAAAAGGTCAGATCTTTGCTTGTGCTTCTACATCTTGAATATATTGTGATCTCCATGTGTTGATGAATCTTGTATGCACTTAATAACTCAATAAATTAGTAGTAGTTAGTGATTCCAAGAAATAATTTGTCTTGGGATCATTACAAACACTCACCTGTGACTCGTCCCAAGTCATTTTGGTCTGAGCAATTCTGCCTCGAATACCTCGAGCTTGGCTCGAGCTGCTTTGACCTATTGTTGTGCCATGACCTCTTTCTCGGTGAACTCCTAGATGAGTGCGTCATTTACTAGTCCATCAAGGTGCTACTCTGCTAAGATGGCGACCTATTCTAGCTCTATTCCTTGGGTCTCGATCTCTGTAAATAACATGCATGCCTTATCCTACACAGGTTGAAGTTGTTGAGTTACTTCCATTACCTTTCTCTGGATCATATGGATCTGTTGTTGGGCATTGCACTGCTCATGACACCACTTCATTCTCTCTACAGGTGATAGGACCTTCAGCTGCACCTGTAAGTTTTTGGCTTCATTCTTCGCCTCCTAGGGCTGGGACTCCAATTTATGCAATTCTGGATTCTCATTTAGGTTCTCATATATCTGTGCAATTCTTCTACTTAACTTTTTTCATTCCTCAGTGAGTGATTTAATCATTTCTACTATGCTCCAAGCAGTCATTTCTCGTTGGTCGTGCACTTCTTGCAGGGTACTTGGTATGGTCTAAAGCTCTAATTCCATGACTCTTTTTTGAAGTTTCTTAATAACTCCAATAAGCTTCATCACTTGACATTCTATGGGTTCTCCCACCTTCTTCTCTAAGCTGGTCATAGCGCGAAATTCTCTATTGACTGCTTCTTCAATCCCTATCTTCTTCGCGAGCAATTATTCTTTCTTTTTTTGGATCTTCGCTCTGTCTTCTGCAAATTTTTCTTGGAGATTGTCCTTCTCTTGTTGCACATCTCAACATTGTTCAATGATTTCCTCCTGTGCTTTCTTTAAGGCCTACGTGGCATGTGTTTTTTCTTCCTATGATTTTTGAAGGTGTACTTTGACTGTGTCAGTAATCTTGCAGAGTTGAACTAGTTCATCTCCCTCTTATGTTGTTCCTTCTGGAAGGGGCATAGTGGAGACTACATGGCTAGACTGGAGTGCCTATTGTACTCCTTGGAGCTCGATATCAATTATGTTGTACATTGTCTCTTTCTTAGCTTCCTGCTTTTAGACTATCTTTTCTAGCTGTGATGAGGAAACTAAATTCATCTGGAGTGAGCATGGTCTACAACTTAGTTACAAGTGCTTTCGATTTCTTTTGGGAGGAATATTCCAGAGGTGAAACCTTCCTCTTATTTATGATTTCTACTTCATCTTCTGGTCTTTGTTCGACTTCTTCTAAGTATTCTCCATCACCTCCTTTCTCTGGTGAAATGGAATTCGTCCTCACAGATAGGTTGTTTATATCCTATACTTCCTCATCCTTCTTCGTCTTCTTTGTTTTCCTTGTCTTACTGGGCTCGGGTGTATCCTGCACAGCTTTTGGGCTATCGATGTCAGACATTTATGCAAGGTCTGTTGAAACAAGGAGGTTCGTCGACCATACCTTGGTGATCTCCTCCAGGTCTTTTTCTATCAGATTATAATAAGATTAAATTTGTTCCTTGTTCTCATCAGCACGTGTTGTAATATATGTGAAATGGCGGTTCGTGTTGAACTTCATCAAAGGTCGAAACCTATGTAAAATATTCGGGGTCATGCAAGGCTTGGACTAGATGGCTTGCTTCAACTGGGTTTAGTAGGTATGGAAGGAGGCATTGGATTTCCACTACTTGTTCATATCATTTGAGTACCATAGTGTATTGAACTTCACAGCAAGTGGTTCAAAGGGGTTGATGTCCGAGAAGGTTGCACCTTCTGGTAGCTCCCATGCAATGAAAGCTATAAGTATCAAGATCCAGCTAAAATGGAATTCACGCCCCTAATCCTAGGCTTCTCTACAATCAATCTCTAGTTGATTCACTAGGTACTTCAACCAGTTCATCTATAGTCCCTCTATGCACTTCCCTGCGAGGTCGACTACAAATCCAGATACTTGTGTGGGTCGGTTCTTGCGAACCAAATTCCTTGCGATCAGTTGACAGGCGAGGCACACTGCACCACTTTCAATAGAAGCTACCTTGTAGCCTCACACACCTTTCTCAACATCACCATCATATTCTTTGATATTCTAAGCAAGAGCATGATCTGTGGTCTTTCCAAGATAGTAATCATGGGGATCAGGTCCCTGTATGCTAAACTCGGTGATCCGATTGATCAGCGTTGGATCAATTGTTATGTGATGGTTTAACCATAAGTATCCTCCATGGTAACTCGCCAGTAGCAGCTTCACACAAGAATTCACCTCCTGGTGTCTTNGAGCAACTCAGTGGTGAAATATCCACTCACCTTGTTCTGCAGCTTGGTCTCGAGGATGAAAGACTCCTCCACACCATTCTAGTCTCAGCCCATCTCCATCTAGCGCTTCAGAAGGAAGCAGGCTATACTATTCTTGTGTTTCCAGCAAGGGCACACCATCATCTAGAGGGAGGTTTGATCCAGCTTATCCTGAGGGCCTGGGGCCATTCCAACAGTTGGTTTTTGTTTGCAGGGGTAGGACCATCAGTTTGAGGGATTTTTTGGAGGGTTATCATCATTCTACATTCGTCTGCAGATTAGGATGTCTTGGAGCCATAGGGGACGTCCTGTGATTTAGTAAAACTCCGATCTAGGGATATATGCTTGAGATCTGAGTCTGAAACTTCTCCCATGGGATTCTCATAGCCCGATCTATATTCTTGGAGAGTTTCTGAGTGTTTGGAGGCCTCCTTCATCAGGGCTGAACCAACTAGGATTTTGGTCATCCAGTGGGGCGCACCATTAAGTGGAGGAATTCAGATCTATGGGGTTTGAGAGTGGGTTTGGGAATTTGGACATCTGGGTTGTCCTTACAGTTGCCTGATCTATCATTTGGCCTATTTCTCAGGATGATTGGACACTTTTGGTAGCAGCGAAAAATTATTGAGGGCTTCAACATTCTAGCAGGACGTGGCTCTTTCCAGCTTGGAGGTTGAGCATTAGTACGAATCAGATCTGCTTGATTCAGTGTTCATTGTATATACAGCCTTTGGAGGCTTATTTTGTATTGTCGGGAGTGTTTTGTAGCAGCTCATATCTATTGCTTGTACGACCATCTAAGGTTTATTCCATATCGTCCATCTATTGTATTGATCTTACATTGCTCATAATAAAAAGGTCAGATCTTTGCTTGTGCTTCTACATCTTGAATATATTGTGATCTCCATGTGTTGATGAATCTTGTATGCACTTAATAACTCAATAAATTAGTAGTATTTAGTGATTCCAAGAAAGAATTTGGCTTGGGATCATTACAAACACTCACCTGTGACTCGTCCCAAGTCATTCTGGTCTGAGCAATTATGCCTCGAATACCTCGAGCTTGGCTCGAGATGCTTCGACCTATTTTTGTGCCATGACCTCTTGCTCGGTGAAATCCTGGATGAGTGTGTCATTTACTGGTCCATCAAGGTGCTACTCTTCTAAGATGACGACCTATTCTAGCTCTATTCCTTGGGTCTCGATCTATGTAAATAACATGCATGCCTTATCCTACACAGGTTGAAGTTGTTGAGTTACTTCCATTACCTTTCTCTGGATCATATGGATCTGTTGTTGGGCATTGCATTGCTCATGACACCACTTCATTCTCTCTACAGGTGATAGGGCCTTCAGCTGCACCTGTAGCTTTTTGGCTTCATTCTTCGCCTCCTAGGGTTGGGAATCCAATTTATGCAATTTTGGATTCTCGTTTAGGTTCTCATATATCTGTACAATTCTGCTACTTAACTTTTTTCATTCCTCAGTGAGTGATTTAATCATTTCTACTATGCTCCAGGCAGTCATTTCTCGTTGGTCGTGCACTTCTTGCAGGGTACTTGGTATGGTCTAAAGCTCTAATTCCATGACTCTTTTTTGAAGTTTCTTAATAACTCCAACAAGCTTCATCACTTGACATTCTATGGGTTCTCCCGCCTTCTTCTCTAAGCTGGTCATAGCGCGAAATGCTCTATTGACTGCTTCTTCAATCCCTATCTTCTTCGCGAGCAATTATTCTTTCTTTTTTTGGATCTTCGCTCTGTCTTCTGCAAATTTTTCTTGAAGATTGTCCTTCTCTTGTTGCACATCTCAACATTGTTCAATGATTTCCTCCTGTGCTTTCTTTAAGGCCTGCGTGGCATGTGTTGTTTCTTCCTATGATTTTTGAAGGTGTACTTTGACTGTGTCAGCAATCTTGCAGAGTTGAACTAGTTCATCTCCCTCTTATGTTGTTCCTTATGGAAGGGGCATAGTGGAAACTACATGGCTAGACTGGAGTGCCTATTGTAATCCTTGGAGCTCGATCTCAATTATGTTGTACATTGTCTCTTGCTTAGCTTCCTGCTTTTAGACTATATTTTCTAGCTGTGATGAGGAAACTGAAGTCATCTGGAGTGAGCATGGTCTACAACTTAGTTACAAGTGCTTTCTATTTCTTTTGGGAGGAATATTCCAAAGGTGAAACCTTCCTCTTCTTTATGATTTCTACTTCATCTTCTGGTCTTTGTTCGACTTCTTCTAAGTATTCTCCATCACCTCCTTTCTCTGGTGAAATGGAATTCGTCCTCACAGATAGGTTGTTTATATCCTATACTTCCTCATCCTTCTTCGTCTTCTTTGTTTTCCTTGTCTTACTGGGCCCGGGTGTATCCTGCACAGCTTTTGGGCTATTGATGTCAGACATTTATGCAGGGTCTGTTGAAACAAGGAGGTTCGTCGACCATACCTTGGTGATCTCCTCCAGGTCTTTTTCTATTAGATTATAATAAGATTAAATTTGGTCCTTGTTCTCATCAGCACGTGTTGTAATATATGTGAAATGGCGGTTTGCGTTGAAATTCATCAAAGGTCGAAACCTNTTCTCCATCACCTCCTTTCTCTGGTGAAATGGAATTCGTCCTCACAGATAGGTTGTTTATATCCTATACTTCCTCATCCTTCTTCGTCTTCTTTGTTTTCCTTGTCTTACTGGGCTCGGGTGTATCCTGCACAGCTTTTGGGCTATCGATGTCAGACATTTATGCAAGGTCTGTTGAAACAAGGAGGTTCGTCGACCATACCTTGGTGATCTCCTCCAGGTCTTTTTCTATCAGATTATAATAAGATTAAATTTGTTCCTTGTTCTCATCAGCACGTGTTGTAATATATGTGAAATGGCGGTTCGTGTTGAACTTCATCAAAGGTCGAAACCTATGTAAAATATTCGGGGTCATGCAAGGCTTGGACTAGATGGCTTGCTTCAACTGGGTTTAGTAGGTATGGAAGGAGGCATTGGATTTCCACTACTTGTTCATATCATTTGAGTACCATAGTGTATTGAACTTCACAGCAAGTGGTTCAAAGGGGTTGATGTCCGAGAAGGTTGCACCTTCTGGTAGCTCCCATGCAATGAAAGCTATAAGTATCAAGATCCAGCTAAAATGGAATTCACGCCCCTAATCCTAGGCTTCTCTACAATCAATCTCTAGTTGATTCACTAGGTACTTCAACCAGTTCATCTATAGTCCCTCTATGCACTTCCCTGCGAGGTCGACTACAAATCCAGATACTTGTGTGGGTCGGTTCTTGCGAACCAAATTCCTTGCGATCAGTTGACAGGCGAGGCACACTGCACCACTTTCAATAGAAGCTACCTTGTAGCCTCACACACCTTTCTCAACATCACCATCATATTCTTTGATATTCTAAGCAAGAGCATGATCTGTGGTCTTTCCAAGATAGTAATCATGGGGATCAGGTCCCTGTATGCTAAACTCGGTGATCCGATTGATCAGCGTTGGATCAATTGTTATGTGATGGTTTAACCATAAGTATCCTCCATGGTAACTCGCCAGTAGCAGCTTCACACAAGAATTCACCTCCTGGTGTCTTCTGAAGTGCGATATCTTCATAACGTTGAGCAGAGTGGACTGTACGAGGTTCATTGTCCATTGTTGAGGGATGATCTTCGATTTTTTTCCCTTGGTTCCGGTTAGGTATTTGTACGAGGCAAGCATGTTGTAAACTTTATGATCCCCCAAGTTGAAGTCCCTAAACTTCAATGATATGATCTTTTTGTGATCTACTTAGACTATGAAGACCCATTTCGGTAGGTACGCAATGACTAGAGTGTACTCAAAGTCTCTAGGAACACTATCTCTATTAATGGCACCACTCAGAGGTGGTATGTAAGCAGGTAGGATGGATGGAACCAACTTCACGTTGGCCATATTGTCTTTATGTTTGGTTCTTCTTTCTTTGTCACTCAGGATGTTCCTACTCGAGAAGTCGATGGGGAGGCTTGCACTCCTCTCATCAATGATTCCTGTAAACCTGTAGACAATCCTCTCTCCAACATGACTCTTTTGGCTCTGAGGCTAGCGAGTACCTCTCTTACAGATTCTTAAGCTATGCTAAATTCGTCGGACATATATGCTCGGGATCAATATATCAGGTTCTCAAAGTAACATAGGTACTGTAATAGGTTAGAGAGAAAGAGTGGAGTAATCACTGTTCATGATTCATGTAGTCTGCGGACTCAAATTTGCAATTAAAAAAAGTGCCTTCCGTGCATGGCGCAATGGAATAAGTAAGTAAATCTACAACGAATCGTTTGTAATGTATATGGGGCTTCATTAACTCTTGTTTTGTCTATTATGGCATGGTATAATGGTATGGTGATGAGCCATCAATGATTTTTTATCTGTTCAAAGTGGCAGTCGAATGGATATATCGGCCTCCAATGGCTATATTGCTTCGCCATGGCGAAGTGACCCATGTCACAGTCCTGATATCCCGACGAAGCTCCAATTTTGCAAAGTTTCTTTCTGAGATGTTCCCTATGGAACCCTTTGTATTATGTCGATCTTAGATCTATTTTTACTTAGCTTCCTAGCCTTCTTCCCCATGAGCTTCATCTCAGTAGTTCTTTCCCAATTCTGATTTTCCTTGGGCATAGTCACTTCACGCTGTTGAGGTTCTTTTCCAAGACTCAAGGGTACTACTTCATCTCTATCTAATACAGATACTCCAATATTTTGTGAGTCCCTTAATGCTCTTGCAGCTCTAACATCTGGGCTTCTTGTGTCAACTAGCATTGATTTGTTCTCCCGTTCCTCAATCAACTGCGCGATCCTTCTAGCCATGAAATATTTTAACTATTGTCTCTGTTGTTCTAAAACCTTTTCTTCTTCCTTCTTCCTGGCTTGATCTCTTTCAATCCAAGGTTTTCCCAGTAACATGGTAAACTGGGTACTGTCTTCAATGAATCTAATAATCTCAAAATCTTCCTCTATCGAAATTCCATTGACATTCATAGATATCTGAGTGAGCCTTCCACATAGGTTTACCATTTTCCCTCTGAATAACCCTATTCCTCTTAGTAAAGGGATCATATCAGGCCTTCCTATAACTTCCCAAGTTCTCTCTTTCATAACATTCACCTGTGTTTCCTCATCCAGAACACAGTCAATGTCGAAGTCTCCTATTCTTACCTCGATGCATTCTTTTTCATTAAAGACCTCTGATAATCTAACATGTAGGTGGTCATTCAAGGTGTCCTTTATCTGTAGTAATATATTTTCTGATTCTCTTTAGGGTTCTTTTATTTCTGGATCGGCCTTCGGGTTTTCTTCATTGAAATTCATTCTTTCAAGCTTAGTAATCATTCTAGGGAAATCCAATACTTCGTGGTCCAAGGCTTTGCAACAAAGACAACTAGATCTTCCACCAGGGCATTCCTTAGCAAGATGTCCTGGTCTTCTGCAACTGTAACATAGGGTTAATCCTCTCTTCCTTCTAAATGATCCCCAAAATTTTCTGTACTGCACACAGGATCATGGTAACTAGCCTACAAAAAATTCTTTCTAGGATCCTACATCCATTTGTTAGTCCAAACATTCTTTCTATGCATAGGTATAACATATCTATCACTGTACCTATCAGATATATTCATATCAATCTTTCTTTCATATATTAATGCCCTAGTTTTCAAACTAGGATAGAATCTATCAAACATACCTAGATTCATACTTTAGAAACAAAAGTTTTCACTTATCTTATGTCTACAAAGCACAAAGCTTTTAGATCTAAAAACTTTTAACTATTCCTACCTTTATCAGAACACTAAGCTTACAGATCTTACCTCTTTTCTTCAGAGACTTCCACTTTTACCTTTCTTAGAGCACAAAGCATTCAGAACTTGCTTCTTTTCTTTTAGATTTGTCCTTCCTTCTTTAGCACAGAGCTTTTCAGATCAAGTGGATTATTGTGCACTAGGGCACAGATCCGCACATAGAGCTTCCACGGTTTTAGGAGGAATCTTTTCACAAATCTTCTTCTTCCTTAGTTCCCAGCAATCACAGTTTCAGGTCTCGATAACAAAACCATTTGTTGGTACAAGGGTAGACCCAAGGTTCAACACTACTATTAAACCCTAAAGCTGCATTGACTGTGAGAGGGTGCAAGCTAGGGTATCATCAATTTATTGCAAAGTGTTTTAAAGGTTTTAATGATTTTTTTTTGGGGTAAGGTGGTTGAAAATTGGCTCAAGAGTATAGCATAACATGAAAATCACAATCAGAACATAGCATATCCCATTGACTGGTTAAACAGTAGTCACATAGATGAATTAGACCAATAATAAAAGAGAGGAGGAAGCTTCCAATTTGTCAACTTCACATAAATCCTTGTCTCAGAATATCATAAAGAAATAAGACCATCAACTTGATATCAAAACTTGAAAATAATTTCCACAGTAAATTTTTCACTGTATTAATTAACAATCAAGAAACAAAAGCATTGCAATCTGAATAATTAATTCAAGAATGAAGAAAGAAAATAGAGTAGAAAAGAGTTTCTAACCATCCATATGCTTTTTCTATTAAGTGTCAAATAGAATAATAATGCCTTACAAGGAGTTTTCAAAATAAGTCCTTTGGATCTCCAATTTTTCAACCTGAACACAACCTTTGTGTTGGGACTCGGAAATGTCGTATTTTCATCCACCTTTCCCTTCACTATTCATTACATTTCATCGCCCTAGTAAACCTTCGTCATATCATTTTCATAAATGCATTTGGGTTTCACATCATTATTTTCCACTTTATTCATTTTAGTATTAAAAGTGAATTTATGATTAAATATTAGAAAATATACATGTTTTCACATATATCTCAATTATGTGTGAGATTTGTAATGTGTAGGAAT
>JZKD02S0893773.1:0-14054 GCA_000966675.3 Picea glauca
AGACCACAAGAGCTATGGCATGTTCGCACCTCACAAATATTTGACCAAGACCAAGGGGAAGAAGTCAAAGATCATCCCCCAACCTTGGACAATGGACATCACAAGGTCCACTATCTTGAACATGATGAAGATACCACATTTTGGAAGGCATCAGGAGGTTAACGTGTGCATTAAGATCCTGTTGTCGTGCTTCGATGGTGGTTATCTATGACTAGATAGGTGTATCACTATAGATTCGACATTGATCCATAGGATCACTAGATTGAGCATGCAGGGACCAGACCCAAAAGTCTTTTATCCAGGGAAGGCTGCAAATTGCACTCTAGTGCAGAAGATTAAAGACACCTATGGCGATGTCGAGAAGGGGAAGCAAGGCTACAAGGTAGCCTCCATCTAGAATCGAACAGTGAGCCTATCCTGCCAGTTGATCACTGGTAAGCTAGTAAGGAAGAATAGACCCACACAGGTCACAGAGTTCATTGTTGACCTCGCAAGAAAATGCATGGAAGGATTACAAATGAACTGGGCGAGCTACCTCATCAACTAGTTAGAATAGGACTGCCGCGAAGCTCAGGATCAAGGCTATGAATTCCATTTTAGCTAGTTGTTTCCCCTCATCATGTTCATTGCTTGGGAGATGCCAGAAGGAGTGACCTTCCCTGACATTGAATTGTTCGAGCCACTAGCTGCGAATTTCACCACGCTCTGGTATTTGAGCAATATGGGGAAATAATGGCAGTCAAATGCAGTGTTCCATACCTACTACCTGTAGTTAAATAGGGCTATTGAGTCTTTCCCTCATATGACATCGAACAACTTGGACATGTTTAGACCATTTGAAAAGTTTCGTGAAGATAGGAATTTTATATATATCACTCTGCACAGAGATGAACATAAATAAGAGCTTCAGTCCTATTACAAGCTCACGGAGGAGGACATGGAGGAAATCACCAAGGAGTGGCCTGAAGAAATCATAGTGTCATTCAACCATGCAGAATTGTCCGACCCTGACCTCATTGGAAGTCCGGTGGTTACTCACGAGGAGTACGATGCACCCAGCAGTAGAAGGAAGAAAAAGAAGGAATATGTACAGGAAATACACAACACATCAGAAGAAACTACATCAGATTCACCTAGCGAAGGAGGAGTTGACGAAGTGGACAAAGAAGAGAAAGAAGGTGAATAAGAAAAGAAGAAGCAGGGTGAAGTAACACCACCATAGAATCCCCCTGATGACACAGAGACATCTAGGAAAAGAAAGGTTTCCCCAACAAAACCTACATCGTGGAAGAAGTCCAAATATAGCAAGTCAAAACTGCAGACTGTGCTCATGGTCAATGACTTCGACTTCATTATCGCAGCTATATCAAATGCCTTGGAAGATATTTTGCAGAGAAATGAAGCAAAAGAAGAAACCATGTATGAAATAATTGAAGCACAACTGAGAGGAGTACAACAAGCCCTTCACTCCAATCGTGCAGTGTCCACTGCACCCCCACCATCAGAAGAAATAGAGTTGGGAGATGATCATGCCCAACTCTGCAAAATAGTTGATGCAACTGAAGCTTGCCTTCGTCGCGTGGGGAAGAAAAAGAATAAGCCATAGTGGCCCTGAAGAAAGCACAAGAGTAAGTCATAGAGTGACATCGAGTTGTGCAACAAGAGAAGGATGACCTCCAAATCAAGTTCGAAGAGGAAAAAGAGCAGATCTAGAAAGAGAAAAAACAGTTGCTCATGGAGTAGGTCGGAGTTAAAGAAGCAATCAACAGAGCACTTCACTCTGTGACAGGCTTAGAAAAGATAGAAGAAGATCTAGTGGAGATTCAAGTAGTGAAGCTTGCTACAACCATCCAACAACTTCAAAAGAGAGTAGCAGAATTGGAGTTACAAGCAGTACCAAGCACTCTGCAGGAAGTGCGAGACCAGTGAAAAGAAACCACTTAAAGTGCAGTCCAGAGAATCAAGGCATTAGCCTTGGAATGTAAACAACTTAGCAGTCAAAGTGCGCAGAATTATGAATGCCTTACCAAGGACCATGAACTAAAGACACTGGAGTCGCAGCTCCAAGAAGAAAATTAACAAGCATCAATAGTACAAGCGTAGTTGAAGCCCTTGTCATCGGTCAAGTGAATAAAAATATCCCAAGAACAATGCACGTCTCAGCAATAGGTCCATGCCATACAAAGAAAAGTCATGGAAGTGACTCAGAAGCTCCATCTAGTCTAGGATGCAGCTTGCCTGTTTTTTGAGGAGATTGGAGGACGAGGATCAGAACTAGAACAAGCAGTTACTATAGTCAAACAATGCTTGGAAGGACCTGTGACCGAGGAAATTATTCAATAGTTCGTTGAGCAAGAGGCCTTGGTGAAGAATCTCGAGCCAAGCTCGAGGCATTTGAGGTAGAGTTACCCAAAGTAGAGTGACTCGGGATGAGTCACAGGTGCGTGTTGGGGGTCTGTTGGACCTCAACCAAGTTTTGGAGAACCTTGGTCATGTTTGACCATTTTTGGAACTTCGACAGGCTAGTCGAAGGTGGAGTGCAAGTCGAAGCTGAGATCGTAGGATATTGGCCCCTTTTTAGGGCAGTTTTGGGATTAGGATTTATGTAATGGGTATGGGATGTCGTCCCATGGGTTTACCCATGTTTAGGCCCATTTTGTAATGTATAAATAGATAGCTAGGTGATGTAATAAGGGGGTTGTGTGATAGTGTAGACTTGATAGAATAGACATAGTGTGGAGCTAGAGGATTTGTGCATACTATGTGTTAATACTTGCAGAGATAAGTGCAAGTGATTGTAAGAAGCTTGTGTGCAGACTGTGTAAGAAGGCTTGTGATGTGACCTAACTCAGGGAAGGAGGATCTAGTGAGGTGCGCACATATCTCCTGTCCTATGTGGAGTGGAGTTTTTGGACTCTGTTCATGTAATAAGATTGATAGAAGATAATAAAGAAGAGAAGAGTTGGTGGACATAGCCCCATGCTGGGGTGAACCATGTATATCCCATGTTATGGTTTCTTTGTGCATTATGGTTGTTATATTGTTCATATGATTTAAGATTAGTGCAGTAATGAATTTTTAGATGAATCTGGTATGATAGATTAAGTTTTTAGTGATGTGAATGAATGCTAGATCTGATCTCTTTCCATATGCTAAGTGCTTAGATGTGTTAGATCTAGTTGAATACTGCGTTGTTTTATAATTAGGGTTTGGATCTGCAATGTGAATAAGGATTAAATAGTGATTAATGCTAACTGCTAAGTGCTTTGTTAGAGTGGTGTAATCACGTATCTGTTTCCCAGCTATGTTGCAGAAATTTGAGTCCTACAACAATCCCTGCCTCTACCTCAGGTGAGACTTCATCTGCTTCGCAGGTGTTGTCGAAATGGCCGATAGTTAGGGTATTGTTGGTGCATTGTTGAAGCATTGAACCCTGGGTCTTCCCCTGTGCCAAAAATCATCCTACTACCTAGTTACAGGCATGTTAATTAACTAGGGAAGCCAATACCATCCTTTATGTGACATCCCTGAAGGCTCCATTTACCAACCATCCTCTCCCAAGGGATAACCCTACTCTGACCCAAAATTTGAAGGTCCAAAAGGTCTCTCCCTCTGAAATGAAGAAATGTTGTAAGCATGGCCTTTTCTACTATTGTGATGAAAAGTATGCATCAAGACATAAATGTCACGAACAAAATTTCTTCCATATTGATGCCTCAACTTCCTCTTCCTATGATGAAAACCCGCCAGATGAGGTTTCAGACCAAGAGGCGACTCAACCAAGTGATCCTGATGAAGATCCAATTGTCACACTGATGGAATCTGTGGAACTAGTCATCTCTCTTCATGCACTCTCAGGTATTTTTGCCCCACTGACATTGAATATCAAAGGATACATTAAAAATAGGTCGATTGTGGTGTTGATTGATAGTGGTAGCACCCATTATTTTATTCACCACAAGCTAGCTAATGAGTTCCATTTATTTGGCCTCCTTGTTTCTAATTTTCAAATCCTCATCGCTAATGGTGGTACTATGAAGTGTGAGGGCCATTGTGAGAATGACAAACTCCAAATGGGTGATTACCATTTGAAAACCCACATTTTCTCTATTTCCATGGGTGTTTGTGATATTGTATTAGGCATGGAATGGATTCACACTCTGGGGCCGATCACAATGGATTATCAAGAATTATATATGAGCTTCACCCAAGAAGCTCACCCCTATACTCTCTAGGGTCTCCAAGTGGGATGTCTTGAAATCATCATCTCTCATAGGATGGAAAAACTCTTGAAGAAAGGCCACCATGGTTTGATTTCTCAATTTAATATCATCCAAGTCATTGAATAGGTCTCTCGGGTACTTCCTCCTAGCATGCAAATCATCTTGGAAAAATACCCCAAGATATTTGAGCTTCCTAAAACCTTACCTCCCTCTGGGGGTGAGCATGATCATAGAATCCCTCTCCTACTGGGAAGTCAACCCCCCAATGTACGTCACTAACGATACCCCTTTTCTCAAAAAAATGAAATAGAAAATATGGTACATGATTTACTGGAGGTGAGAGTAATTCACCCTAGTACTAGCCCATATTATTCACCGATGGTGATGGATTTAAAGAAAGAAGTTACTTGGCGCATGTGCCCTGATTTTCGTGCCTTGAATAAACTATCCATCAAAGATAAATTTCCCATTTTTGTCATTGATTATTTGTTGGATGAACTACAAGGTGCCTGTGTATTCACCAAATTAGACCTTCGATCTGGTTATCACCAAATCCGGATGAAGGAGACTGATATTTCTAAGACTGCTTTCCGAACTCATGAGGGACATTATGAATTCTTGGTCATGCCTTTTTTCCTTTGCAATGCTCCATCCACCTTCCAAAGTCTCATGAATAAACTATTGAAACCTTACCTTTAGAATTTTTTCTTGGTCTTCTTTGATGACATCCTCATATATAGCCGCACCTGGGATAACCATCTTCTTCATGTGGACAAATTCCTTCACTTGTTGCAGTAAAACCAATTATTTGTCAAAAATACCAAATGTTCATTTGGCGTCAACGAAGTGGAATAATTGAGGCACATTGTCAGCAGAGATGGGGTAAAAGTGGACCCCAAAAAGATACAAGATTTGAAAGAATGGCCGCGACCAAAAACCTTAAATATCCTAAGGGGTTTTCTGGGTCTCACAGGCTATTATAGCTAATTTTTCAACCATTATGGAAAAATTTCTAAGCCCTTGACTGACCTCCTTAACAAGAATGCATTTTATTGGACACATGTTGTTGAGCAAGCCTTCACAGAATTAAA
This sequence comes from Picea glauca, assembly GCA_000966675.3. Classification (NCBI taxonomy): domain Eukaryota; kingdom Viridiplantae; phylum Streptophyta; class Pinopsida; order Pinales; family Pinaceae; genus Picea; species Picea glauca. The sequence goes on from JZKD02S0893773.1 coordinate 5,315, forward strand.
GAGGGACATGTGCACAACCTCTATCCTAGCAACTCCTGACTTCAACAAAACCTTTGTGGTGGAATCAGATGCTTCAGGCACAGGTATAGGTGCAGTGCTCACCCAAGATGGTAGACCCTTGGAATTTACTAGCCAAGAGTTGAATGGTCGTAACCTAGATTGATCTACATATGAAAAATAAATGATGGTCATTCTCCATGCAATGCACACCTGGTGACAATATCTATTGGGATGTCATTTTCAGATTAAAACAAATCACCATAGCCTGAAATATTTTTTGAGCAACGATTATCCTCCCTAGAACAAAATAAGTGGTTGAAAAAAATGTTGGGTTATGATTATGAAATCATCTACAAAAAGGGAAAAGATAACATCGTAGTAGATGCATTGTCAAGACAACATGAGGAGGAAAAATCCATCTTTGTGTTGTCTTTACCAATCCCTGATTGGATTGAAGAAGTGTACCAAGAGTGGTTAACACACCAAGCTACCTCCAAATTAATTCAACTTCTTCAGGAGGAACCTAATCCTCCCACTAGCTACACTTGGCAAGATAATATTCTATGATATAAGGATCAATCGGCTCTCTCACTTCCCTTCAAACTCAAGCCCCAACTCTTAAATGAGTTGCAGTCCTCAACTATAGCAGGTCATTTGGGATTCCAAAAGACTTATGTTCATGCTCGGTGTTCTTTTTTTTTTGTTAGGAATGAAGAAGGATATACTTCAATTTGTCATATAATGTGAGGTGTGTCAATGTAATAAAGATAAAATGGTAAATTTTGAGGTCTCTAGGTGTCCTACAACCATCACCCATTCCATCTTCTCTGTGGACCGAAATCTCCATGGATTTTATAGTGGGCCTTCCTAAAGCAGGGAGCAAGTCTGTCATCATGGTGGTGGTTGATTGTCTCTCTAAGTATGCTCATTTTTGTCGCTTACTTCACCATTTCACACCAACACTCATAGCACAAGTCTTCCTTGATCATATTTTCAAGCTACATGGTATGCCAACCTCCATTGTCTATGATCATGACCCAAATTTCACCAGCATATTTTGTCAAGAGTTTTTTAAATTGCAGGGCACCCAACTCAACATGAGAAAAACTTGTCACCCCCAGTCTAACGGCCAAACGAAAGTAGTCAATATTTTTTTGGAAACCTACTTGCGTTGTTTTTCTTCAGACAAGATACACCAATGGGTGTAGTGGCTTCCCTTGGAAGAATGGTGGTACAATACTTTCTATCATATGACCACTAAAATGACCCCATATGAAGTGGTGTATGGCCAAAGACCACCGAAAGTCACTACCTATCTTCCTAGCATATCCAAGGTCCAATGCATTGATAAAATGCTACATGGATGTACAACCACTCTAGAAGCTCTAAAGGATAACCTCCACATGGCCCAAAATCTCATGAAGAAACAAGTTGATCAACATCATTCAGAAAGGGTTTTCAGGCAGGTGATCAAGTGTTTCTCAGGCTCCAACCTTACAAGAAAACATCTCTCAAAGCTCAGGGACATCCCAAATTGGCACCTAAGTTTTATGGACCCTACGAGATCATCAAGTGTATTGGTTTTGTGTCTTATAAATTGGCTCTTCTTTCTACTTCCAAAATCCATCCAATATTCCATGTTTCTTGTCTGAAGAAAGTTGTGGGCCAAAATTGTATTGTCCAAACCATACTATCAAAATTAGATGAAGAAGGTTCCTTTTGGATCCAACCAGAAGCAATCCTCAATAACCGTGAATATCAGCTATGTGGTCGCACTATCAAGGAAGTTTTGATCAAGTGGAAGGACACAACACCAAAGGAGGCAACCTAGGAACCCGCGAACATACTTCAACAATTTCCACACCTGCAACCTTGAGGAAAAGGTTGCTTTTGAAGGGGGAGGGAATGATAGGATCCAATCTTAACCCCTTTCCATGGGTCATTAGTTGATAAGATATTTTTTCTATTTAATAAAGGCCAACATTAATTAATAAGGATTGATAAATAAAGAAGAATAAGTAAATGTAAGAAGACCTAATAGAATCTTTCTCTTCTAGAAAGGTCTTCCTCTAGAAGTTTCTTTAGAAGGTAGAAATAGTATAAATAAGAGTATGAGGTATTGGATTTTTTTTCTTGGATATTATTGTAATAGAGCTATGCTCTAGTGGAGGTTTCCCCTCTAAGAGGAAAGTGAACATTGCTATCATAATAAAGTTGCTCATCCTCGTAATTATTCTAGTGCTATTTTGGTGTTCTTCTGATATTTTTTGGATATATCATTATTATTCTGTCATTGCTTGTTAGGTATTTTATGTTCTACAAAAAATAATGTATTAGGAATATTGCAAATACTCTTTACAATGAATGCATGAAATTTTTCAAAAAAAGTAACAAAAAAGAGACTTGAACTCAAGACTTATTACTTAATAAGGCAACTTTTAACCAAGTGAGCTAGAAAAACATATTGTATTGTTTTGAAGGAGGATTNTTGTGATATTGTATTAGGCATGGAATGGATTCACACTCTGGGGCCGATCACAATGGATTATCAAGAATTATATATGAGCTTCACCCAAGAAGCTCACCCCTATACTCTCTAGGGTCTCCAAGTGGGATGTCTTGAAATCATCATCTCTCATAGGATGGAAAAACTCTTGAAGAAAGGCCACCATGGTTTGATTTCTCAATTTAATATCATCCAAGTCATTGAATAGGTCTCTCGGGTACTTCCTCCTAGCATGCAAATCATCTTGGAAAAATACCCCAAGATATTTGAGCTTCCTAAAACCTTACCTCCCTCTGGGGGTGAGCATGATCATAGAATCCCTCTCCTACTGGGAAGTCAACCCCCCAATGTACGTCACTAACGATACCCCTTTTCTCAAAAAAATGAAATAGAAAATATGGTACATGATTTACTGGAGGTGAGAGTAATTCACCCTAGTACTAGCCCATATTATTCACCGATGGTGATGGATTTAAAGAAAGAAGTTACTTGGCGCATGTGCCCTGATTTTCGTGCCTTGAATAAACTATCCATCAAAGATAAATTTCCCATTTTTGTCATTGATTATTTGTTGGATGAACTACAAGGTGCCTGTGTATTCACCAAATTAGACCTTCGATCTGGTTATCACCAAATCCGGATGAAGGAGACTGATATTTCTAAGACTGCTTTCCGAACTCATGAGGGACATTATGAATTCTTGGTCATGCCTTTTTTCCTTTGCAATGCTCCATCCACCTTCCAAAGTCTCATGAATAAACTATTGAAACCTTACCTTTAGAATTTTTTCTTGGTCTTCTTTGATGACATCCTCATATATAGCCGCACCTGGGATAACCATCTTCTTCATGTGGACAAATTCCTTCACTTGTTGCAGTAAAACCAATTATTTGTCAAAAATACCAAATGTTCATTTGGCGTCAACGAAGTGGAATAATTGAGGCACATTGTCAGCAGAGATGGGGTAAAAGTGGACCCCAAAAAGATACAAGATTTGAAAGAATGGCCGCGACCAAAAACCTTAAATATCCTAAGGGGTTTTCTGGGTCTCACAGGCTATTATAGCTAATTTTTCAACCATTATGGAAAAATTTCTAAGCCCTTGACTGACCTCCTTAACAAGAATGCATTTTATTGGACACATGTTGTTGAGCAAGCCTTCACAGAATTAAAGAGGGACATGTGCACAACCTCTATCCTAGCAACTCCTGACTTCAACAAAACCTTTGTGGTGGAATCAGATGCTTCAGGCACAGGTATAGGTGCAGTGCTCACCCAAGATGGTAGACCCTTGGAATTTACTAGCCAAGAGTTGAATGGTCGTAACCTAGATTGATCTACATATGAAAAATAAATGATGGTCATTCTCCATGCAATGCACACCTGGTGACAATATCTATTGGGATGTCATTTTCAGATTAAAACAAATCACCATAGCCTGAAATATTTTTTGAGCAACGATTATCCTCCCTAGAACAAAATAAGTGGTTGAAAAAAATGTTGGGTTATGATTATGAAATCATCTACAAAAAGGGAAAAGATAACATCGTAGTAGATGCATTGTCAAGACAACATGAGGAGGAAAAATCCATCTTTGTGTTGTCTTTACCAATCCCTGATTGGATTGAAGAAGTGTACCAAGAGTGGTTAACACACCAAGCTACCTCCAAATTAATTCAACTTCTTCAGGAGGAACCTAATCCTCCCACTAGCTACACTTGGCAAGATAATATTCTATGATATAAGGATCAATCGGCTCTCTCACTTCCCTTCAAACTCAAGCCCCAACTCTTAAATGAGTTGCAGTCCTCAACTATAGCAGGTCATTTGGGATTCCAAAAGACTTATGTTCATGCTCGGTGTTCTTTTTTTTTTGTTAGGAATGAAGAAGGATATACTTCAATTTGTCATATAATGTGAGGTGTGTCAATGTAATAAAGATAAAATGGTAAATTTTGAGGTCTCTAGGTGTCCTACAACCATCACCCATTCCATCTTCTCTGTGGACCGAAATCTCCATGGATTTTATAGTGGGCCTTCCTAAAGCAGGGAGCAAGTCTGTCATCATGGTGGTGGTTGATTGTCTCTCTAAGTATGCTCATTTTTGTCGCTTACTTCACCATTTCACACCAACACTCATAGCACAAGTCTTCCTTGATCATATTTTCAAGCTACATGGTATGCCAACCTCCATTGTCTATGATCATGACCCAAATTTCACCAGCATATTTTGTCAAGAGTTTTTTAAATTGCAGGGCACCCAACTCAACATGAGAAAAACTTGTCACCCCCAGTCTAACGGCCAAACGAAAGTAGTCAATATTTTTTTGGAAACCTACTTGCGTTGTTTTTCTTCAGACAAGATACACCAATGGGTGTAGTGGCTTCCCTTGGAAGAATGGTGGTACAATACTTTCTATCATATGACCACTAAAATGACCCCATATGAAGTGGTGTATGGCCAAAGACCACCGAAAGTCACTACCTATCTTCCTAGCATATCCAAGGTCCAATGCATTGATAAAATGCTACATGGATGTACAACCACTCTAGAAGCTCTAAAGGATAACCTCCACATGGCCCAAAATCTCATGAAGAAACAAGTTGATCAACATCATTCAGAAAGGGTTTTCAGGCAGGTGATCAAGTGTTTCTCAGGCTCCAACCTTACAAGAAAACATCTCTCAAAGCTCAGGGACATCCCAAATTGGCACCTAAGTTTTATGGACCCTACGAGATCATCAAGTGTATTGGTTTTGTGTCTTATAAATTGGCTCTTCTTTCTACTTCCAAAATCCATCCAATATTCCATGTTTCTTGTCTGAAGAAAGTTGTGGGCCAAAATTGTAGAGTCCAAACCATACTATCAAAATTAGATGAAGAAGGTTCCTTGTGGATCCAACCAGAAGCAATCCTCAATAACCGTGAATATCAGCTATGTGGTCGCACTATCAAGGAAGTGTTGATCAAGTGGAAGGACACAACACCAAAGGAGGCAACCTAGGAACCCGCGAACATACTTCAACAATTTCCACACCTGCAACCTTGAGGAAAAGGTTGCTTTTGAAGGGGGAGGGCATGATAGGATCCAATCCTAACCCCTTTCCATGGGTCATTAGTTGATAAGATATTTTTTCTATTTAATAAAGGCCAAAATTAATTAATAAGGATTGATAAATAAAGAAGAATAAGTAAATGTAAGAAGACCTAATAGAAGCTTTCTCTTCTAGAAAGGTCTTCCTCTAGAAGTTTCTTTACAAGGTAGAAATAGTATAAATAAGAGTATGAGGTATTGGATTTTTTTTCTTGGATATTATTGTAATAGATCTCTGCTCTAGTGGAGGTTTCCCCTCTAAGAGGCAAGTGAACATTGCTATCATAATAAAGTTGTTCATCCTCGTGATTATTCTGGTGCTATTTTGGTGTTCTTCTAATATTTTTTGGATATATCATTATTATTCTGTCATTGCTTGTTAGGTATTTTATGTTCTACAAAAAATAATGTATTAGGAATATTGCAAATACTCTTTACAATGAATGCATGGAATTTTTCAAAAAAAGTAACAAAAAAGAGACTTGAACTCAAGACTTATTACTTAATAAGGCAACTTTTAACCAAGTGAGCTAGAAAAACATATTGTATTGTTTTGAAGGAGGATTGGGGGTGTTGTTGTTTTTGTTGTGGAAGATGGCCTTGGAAAGTGTTCTCATAAAAATCTCTTTTCACACAAGGAAATTTTTTTTCTTCTCGATGACAACAACAATTAGATCTCGATTAGCTTACCCAGAAAATGCACATTTTTCTATCTGTTTCTGATTTGTCGAGATCGCATAGGGTACAGGGAAAAGAGAATATGTAGATCTAAAAGAGTAGAAACCTAGAAATAAACAATATAAAACTAAAATAATACTCTGCAAAAATTTAAAAAGGGCGTATTTAGGCTTTATACCTCTGGATCTGAATGAAATAGTCATATATTGGGAAAAAAGAAACATTTTTGAGTGAAAGGAAAATCGTTCCTAACTGAAATGAATACTCTGGATGCAATGTAACAATCCGATCAGCCTAGAAATGTGAGAAAATGGTAGAAACCATAGATGAGGCAAATCAGCTTCACAATCTTGATCTACAATGAGAGCAGGTCTTCAAGCAGGATTTGATACCTTGTTCAACAACATAGGTATTCCAACAAAGTATGAACACCTTCAGTGACCACTCACACAACCAGATCAAAGATAAACACACTGATATTTTGATATGGTAAAACCCTACAGGGAAACATCCACAGTCCCATCCAACGCGGCCACTTGGAGCAATTTATTAATGCAAAAGAAAAGGATTATAGAGATATTTTACAAGAGAGTTTCTTGCAATCGACCGTCGAAAAATGACCCTGCATTAGGATTGATCAATGTAGTCGTTAGGATTGAGGAGAATATGAACTTTCAGATCACTCTGTTTTGGGAACATATCATGATCGTCGGATTTCCTAACTACAAATGCATATTAATGCATACTAAAGAAACACACTTTTACCTAACAACACATTAGACCAAGTAGATCTTAACTAACTCATATGTGTCTAAATATCCTAACATCCCCCCTTAAGAACAATTTGGGATATGATTGAAGGATTTACAATAGTGACACAATAAGATAAGGAAGGAGGCATTAGAGCTTATCCCCCTTAATGACAACTTCTTGAACTCTTAACATAGATAGAAATTCAGAAAAATTCGCTTCTGTAAGATTCTTTGTGAAAATTTATGCAACTTGATCTTCTATAGTAAAAAAGAGCACTTCAATAACTTGATCATGAATGAGCTTTCTAATGAATTGCATGTGTAGCTTGATGTGTTTGTTGCGCTGATGTTGAACTGGGTATTTGGCGAGCTTTATGGCACTTTGATTGTCACACGAAAGGTTGATCAGATGTTGTTGTTGGAATCCAAACTCTAAAAGGATCTTTCTAAGACACAAGGATTCCTAACTTGCATTTACCACTGCTCGGTACTTTGTTTCTGCTAAAGAAAGTGAAATAGCTTGTTACTTCTTACAGGCCCAAGTGACAGGTCCTAAACCAAGGCTAAAAACATAACCTGCAGTAGAATTTCGATCATTAGGGTCACCGACCCAATCTAAATCAGTGAAAACAACCAATAAAGGAGTCCCCCCCCCCCCGAATTGTAATGTATCTCAAATTGAATTGTATATCAAACATGTTGAAGTATCCTTTTAGCTGCTTTCTAATGGCTTTCATGGGGTGTTTGCATATACCGGGAAACAATACCAACAACAAAGGAAAGATCAAGATGAGTATGAATAAAGTATAAGAGGATACCAACTAACTGATGGTACAAGGTGGAATCAACTTTGGGAGAAGTACAGGTGGCATCAAGATTGACTCTAGACTAGAAGGGAGAAGGCCCTGGTTTACAATTTTCCATGTGAAAGTGACGAAGAATGTCACAAGCGTACTTAGAATGGGAAAGAAAAATTTCTTCATTGGTTTGAAAAACTTGGAGGCCAAGGAAATAGTGCAAAAATCCTTAGTCTATCATTTCAAATTTCTTTTTAAGGTTATTTTTAACATGGTTTAAAATTTTTGAGTCACTACCAGTAAGGATAAGGACATCAACATAAAGGACAAGGATTATGAGATGGTTTCCTACTTTCTTGGTATAGACATTAGGATCAGAATGGCATCTCTAAAATCCAATGTCAATATGGAAGTTGTCCATTTTGGCATACCAAGATTGAGGAGCTTTCTTAAGACCATAAAGAGATTTCTTAAGGTGACAAAAAAAGTTAGAGTCATTTTGGACATAGCCAATAGGATGTTCTATGTAGATTTCTTCTTGCAAATCCCCATGCAAGAATTTGGATTTAACAACCATCTGATGGACCTCCCATTTATGTGAGGTAGAAAGGGAAAGAAAAAGGTGGACGGAATTCATTTTGGCTATAGGGGAAAAGGTTTCATTATAGTCAATTCCTTCAACTTGGGAAAATCCTTTAGCAACTAACCGAGCCTTGTGTCTTTCAACATTTCCATCTGATGTGTACTTAGTTATGTAGACCCATTTACATCTGACAAGTTTTCTTCCTTTTGGAAGAGGTACAAGATACCAAGTATCATTTTCCATTAAAGAATGATACTCTTATTTCCTTGTTGTATCCCAATCTAGATGACCTGAAGGTTCTGCAAATGTCTTTGGATCATGATTCTTTGA
>JZKD02S0893784.1:0-14053 GCA_000966675.3 Picea glauca
TTAAACACTATATCACTATAATAGGATTCAGTATTTCATATTCATAATCCAGGGAGGTTGGGAGGTGCTAGGGAGGACTGGTGTCCTCAGAGGTTCAAGTGGGGGCTTGAACACATGGAGTTGGTGCTAGAGAAACCAAGGAGTCGATGCTTCCTTCTAGTGGGTGCTAGAGAAAAAAAAAGAGTTAGGAGTTGGTGCTCTCAGCAAGTTGCAGATTGCAAAATAGAGGTTGTAGCCTCACAATGAGTTGGTGCTCAAATGTATGATAATGTAGAGAATGTAAATAATACTTATCATATAAAGAAGAAGAGGTTTTTACCCTGTATGGGTTTTTCTTGGGAAATATCTGTCTCTGTGTTTCTCATATATGTGACTGATGTTGAATGTGCCATTGTTCATTTCCCTACATTATTGTGATCATCATTGAGTGCCTTGTAAATATTTTAAAAGAAGCATAATTGTTTAAGAACGGTAACAATTGATTCACCCCCCCCCCTCTCAGTTGTTCAACAGAATGCCCCGGCCATGTTTTTAGGGGTGGTGGTCGAAGCATTCAAGGAATTTTTGCATAAATGTTTAGAAGCATACTTTGATGATTGGACTGTTTTTAGCTTATTGAAAAACCATATTGAATGTCTAAGGCTAATGTTGGATAAATCCAAACAGTGTCAAATTTCTTTGAACCTAAAGAAATGTATTTTCTTTTCACCATTTGGCGTGTTGTTAGGTCATATTGTATGCAAGCAAGGATTGCTGGTAGATCCGTCCAAAATTACCATTATAATTGATCTACCCCCTCCTACGTTAGTCAAACGGTTGCGCACTGTGTTGGGACACACAAGCTACTACAGAAAGTTCATTGAGGGCTATGCTCAGATTACAACACCCATGGAGAATTTGTTGAAGAGGGATTGTAATTTTAGTTGGAAAGAAGAATGCCAACAGAGCTTCGACACATTGAAATAGAAGATGGTTACTTCTCCCATTCTAGTTTTCCCAGATTGGACCAAGGAGTTTCATGTGCATGTCGATGCATCATCCATTGCATTGGGAGCTTTGTTAGCACAACCAGAAACAAGAGACATTGACCACTCGTTAGCCTTTGCTAGTAGGAAGCTATCTACAACTGAGATTAATTATACCACTACTGAAAGAGAAGGATTAGCCATGGTGTATGCACTGTAGAAATTTCGCCAATATTTGTTGGGAGGAAAATTTAAGATGTTTACTGATCACTCTGCACTGAAATACCTATTCAACAATCCAGTGTTGGGGGGAAGGATATGCATATGGCTACTGTTGTTTCAAGAATATTATTTTGATATCATAGTAAGGCCAGGGAGAATGAACAAGGGTCCTGGCCACTTATCAAGGTTGGAACATGGAGAAGAGACAAATAGTTCGAAGGATACACTACCAGATGCACAACTACTAGCCATTATAAAGATCGATGACCACTTTGCAGAGATAGTCCAGTTTCTATCAACATGAATGACACCTAGTGAGTACACAATTCCTCAGAAGAAATAGATAGTGGTGCGCGCTGCATATTTTTCACTTATCTTCGAACATCTATACAAGATGGGACCTGATGAGATATTGAGAAGGTGTGTTATGGAGGAAGAATGACCATTGATCCTTGTAGAATCTCATGAAGGCATCACAGGAGGAAATTATGCAGGGAAAGAAATTGCGCAAAAGGTTCTTATAATTGGCCTTTGGTGGCCTACTTTACACAGAGATGCTAAAGACTATTCCAGAATCTATGATGTATGCTAGAGGGTTGGGAAACCATCCAGAAGAGATGAAATGCCATTATCACCACAACTGACCCTAAAAACATTTGAGAAATAGACCATTGACTTTTTTGGACCTATAAATCCACCAGGAAAGCGTACAAGATAAAGGTACATAATTACAGCAACAAAATACTTGACTAGATGGGCCGAAGCAAGAGCAGTCAAGGACTATAGTGCAACTACAGCTGAACGCTTCATATTTGATGACATCATAACCAGGTTTGGATGCCCAAAGATCCTTATGAGTGATAAAGGAACAAATTTCATCAATAAGACAGTTAGAGCCTTGACTGAAGAATTTATAGTCCACCATCAGAAGAGAACACCATACCATCCTCAAGTAAATGGGACAGTTGAAGCATTCAACAAGATCTTGGAGACAACACTAACCAAGATTTGTTGTGTGAACATAGATGATTGAGATTTAAGAGTACCAGTTGTGTTATGGGCCTATAGAACCACTTGGAAGAAGTTAACAATGCAGACCCCCTTCAATTTGGTATATGGTCTTGAAGTTGTTTTTCTAATGGAATATTTAGTACCAAGCCTGAGAATTGTTTCCTTTACAGTTATGGATGACCCTGGTGTTGTTCAAGAGAGGCTTACAGAATTGGTTGAATTGGAATAAGATAGATTCATTGCAGGATTCCATCAGTAGGTTCAAAAGGAAAGAGAGAAGGCCTATCATGATAGGCACATCAAGAAGAAGGTATTCAAACAAGGTGATCTAGTACTGGTATATGACAACAAGTTCATAAAACATCCTGGGAAGTTCAGAATGCATTGGCTAGGGCCATACGATATCTCTTATGTTACAGAGGGAGGAGTTACACAATTGAAGACTCTAAATGGAGAATGGAAGGATGATTTAGGGAATGGGGGTTAGCTGAAGTTGTACTATGACAACCAGTTNGTTTCTCATATATGTGACTGATGTTGAATGTGCCATTGTTCATTTCCCTACATTATTGTGATCATCATTGAGTGCCTTGTAAATATTTTAAAAGAAGCATAATTGTTTAAGAACGGTAACAATTGATTCACCCCCCCCCCTCTCAGTTGTTCAACAGAATGCCCCGGCCATGTTTTTAGGGGTGGTGGTCGAAGCATTCAAGGAATTTTTGCATAAATGTTTAGAAGCATACTTTGATGATTGGACTGTTTTTAGCTTATTGAAAAACCATATTGAATGTCTAAGGCTAATGTTGGATAAATCCAAACAGTGTCAAATTTCTTTGAACCTAAAGAAATGTATTTTCTTTTCACCATTTGGCGTGTTGTTAGGTCATATTGTATGCAAGCAAGGATTGCTGGTAGATCCGTCCAAAATTACCATTATAATTGATCTACCCCCTCCTACGTTAGTCAAACGGTTGCGCACTGTGTTGGGACACACAAGCTACTACAGAAAGTTCATTGAGGGCTATGCTCAGATTACAACACCCATGGAGAATTTGTTGAAGAGGGATTGTAATTTTAGTTGGAAAGAAGAATGCCAACAGAGCTTCGACACATTGAAATAGAAGATGGTTACTTCTCCCATTCTAGTTTTCCCAGATTGGACCAAGGAGTTTCATGTGCATGTCGATGCATCATCCATTGCATTGGGAGCTTTGTTAGCACAACCAGAAACAAGAGACATTGACCACTCGTTAGCCTTTGCTAGCAGGAAGCTATCTACAATTGAGATTAATTATACCACTACTGAAAGAGAAGGATTAGCCATGGTGTATGCACTGTAGAAATTTCGCCACTATTTGTTGGGAGGACAATTTAAGATGTTTACTGATCACTCTGCACTGAAATACCTATTCAACAATCCAGTGTTGGGGGGAAGGATATGCATATGGCTACTGTTGTTTCAAGAATATTATGTTGATATCATAGTAAGGCCAGGGAGAATGAACAAGGGTCCTGACCACTTATCAAGGTTGGAACATGGAGAAGAGACAAATAGTTTGGAGGATACACTACCAGATGCACAACTACTAGCCATTAGAAAGATCGATGACCACTTTGCAGAGATAGTCCAGTTTCTATCAACATGAATGACACCTAGTGAGTACACAATTCCTCAGAAGAAATAGATAGTGGTGCGCGCTGCATATTTTTCACTTATCTTCGAACATCTATACAAGATGGGACCTGATGAGATATTGAGAAGGTGTGTTATGGAGGAAGAATGACCATTGATCCTTGTAGAATCTCATGAAGGCATCACAGGAGGAAATTATGCAGGGAAAGAAATTGCGCAAAAGGTTCTTATAATTGGCCTTTGGTGGCCTACTTTACACAGAGATGCTAAAGACTATTCCAGAATCTATGATGTATGCTAGAGGGTTGGGAAACCATCCAGAAGAGATGAAATGCCATTATCACCACAACTGACCCTAAAAACATTTGAGAAATAGACCATTGACTTTTTTGGACCTATAAATCCACCAGGAAAGCGTACAAGATAAAGGTACATAATTACAGCAACAAAATACTTGACTAGATGGGCCGAAGCAAGAGCAGTCAAGGACTATAGTGCAACTACAGCTGAACGCTTCATATTTGATGACATCATAACCAGGTTTGGATGCCCAAAGATCCTTATGAGTGATAAAGGAACAAATTTCATCAATAAGACAGTTAGAGCCTTGACTGAAGAATTTATAGTCCACCATCAGAAGAGAACACCATACCATCCTCAAGTAAATGGGACAGTTGAAGCATTCAACAAGATCTTGGAGACAACACTAACCAAGATTTGTTGTGTGAACATAGATGATTGAGATTTAAGAGTACCAGTTGTGTTATGGGCCTATAGAACCACTTGGAAGAAGTTAACAATGCAGACCCCCTTCAATTTGGTATATGGTCTTGAAGTTGTTTTTCTAATGGAATATTTAGTACCAAGCCTGAGAATTGTTTCCTTTACAGTTATGGATGACCCTGGTGTTGTTCAAGAGAGGCTTACAGAATTGGTTGAATTGGAATAAGATAGATTCATTGCAGGATTCCATCAGTAGGTTCAAAAGGAAAGAGAGAAGGCCTATCATGATAGGCACATCAAGAAGAAGGTATTCAAACAAGGTGATCTAGTACTGGTATATGACAACAAGTTCATAAAACATCCTGGGAAGTTCAGAATGCATTGGCTAGGGCCATACGATATCTCTTATGTTACAGAGGGAGGAGTTACACAATTGAAGACTCTAAATGGAGAATGGAAGGATGATTTAGGGAATGGGGGTTAGCTGAAGTTGTACTATGACAACCAGTTTCCTCGTAGCTCTCAGTAGAAGAATGAAGAAAAGGGTCTAGGTACCAGGTGCAGTTGAAACTGGGTACCAGACATAGAAAAGACAGTTTTCACAAAGGATGGAGAGGAGGAAAAGACCAGAATGAAGAGGTTGCACTGCACAACCCGGAGTCAAAGTAAAATAGGAAGCTCAGATCTGAAGTACCTTAGGATGAGTCACAAGTGAGTGTTGGGGGCCTGTTGGCCCTTGGTTATGGAAGCAAGTAAATATCAAGGAAGAAAAGGGAGAATGTGAACTGCGCAAAAGACACAGTGACTATTATCGGGTCAAAGTGAGCAAAATACCAAAAAAGATGGAGCAAAGCCTAAGAAAGCAAGACGTTGGAAGAGGAGATCAGGGATGACAGATAAGAAAGGAAGAAGGATCGTGGACAACTCAACAAGAGGAAAAATATATCGTTGGATGATTTGGAGCACCATGTGAGAAGAAAGGAAAGATAGGTTGGAAAATCCCTAAAAATATAGGGTCAAGTTGACCTAGGGTTTTGGTATCTAGGGTTTTGGACACCTAGGTTTCGGCCTAAGGCTATCGGTGAGCTATTGTAATGTATAAATACAAGTTATGAGGGCCTAGTTTGGGTTGGTATTTTGAGTTGGTAGTTTGGTTTGGTACGATATTGCTATTGATCTAGATGTATTGTTGATGCGAGTGAGTACTGTATCAAGGAAGAGAAGTGATAAGAGTGAGAGCCTTCTAGTATTGTAATATCTTCAGCTAGGTGCGAAGATCAACCCTACAGCTGGGTGCACACGGAGGGGAGAGAAAGAGAGGAGAAGAGGGGAGATCTGCTAGCTAAGAGTGCAAAAAAGAACTGTATGCTTTACCTTAATATATTATAGCATAGTTCTATGGACGTAGCCCTAGAGAGAGGGTGAACCACGTATATTTTGTGTTGTGTTTGATTGATCTTTTGTCTCGGTCATTGATATACTGTGATTGCATTAATGTTTTANAAAGATCGATGACCACTTTGCAGAGATAGTCCAGTTTCTATCAACATGAATGACACCTAGTGAGTACACAATTCCTCAGAAGAAATAGATAGTGGTGCGCGCTGCATATTTTTCACTTATCTTCGAACATCTATACAAGATGGGACCTGATGAGATATTGAGAAGGTGTGTTATGGAGGAAGAATGACCATTGATCCTTGTAGAATCTCATGAAGGCATCACAGGAGGAAATTATGCAGGGAAAGAAATTGCGCAAAAGGTTCTTATAATTGGCCTTTGGTGGCCTACTTTACACAGAGATGCTAAAGACTATTCCAGAATCTATGATGTATGCTAGAGGGTTGGGAAACCATCCAGAAGAGATGAAATGCCATTATCACCACAACTGACCCTAAAAACATTTGAGAAATAGACCATTGACTTTTTTGGACCTATAAATCCACCAGGAAAGCGTACAAGATAAAGGTACATAATTACAGCAACAAAATACTTGACTAGATGGGCCGAAGCAAGAGCAGTCAAGGACTATAGTGCAACTACAGCTGAACGCTTCATATTTGATGACATCATAACCAGGTTTGGATGCCCAAAGATCCTTATGAGTGATAAAGGAACAAATTTCATCAATAAGACAGTTAGAGCCTTGACTGAAGAATTTATAGTCCACCATCAGAAGAGAACACCATACCATCCTCAAGTAAATGGGACAGTTGAAGCATTCAACAAGATCTTGGAGACAACACTAACCAAGATTTGTTGTGTGAACATAGATGATTGAGATTTAAGAGTACCAGTTGTGTTATGGGCCTATAGAACCACTTGGAAGAAGTTAACAATGCAGACCCCCTTCAATTTGGTATATGGTCTTGAAGTTGTTTTTCTAATGGAATATTTAGTACCAAGCCTGAGAATTGTTTCCTTTACAGTTATGGATGACCCTGGTGTTGTTCAAGAGAGGCTTACAGAATTGGTTGAATTGGAATAAGATAGATTCATTGCAGGATTCCATCAGTAGGTTCAAAAGGAAAGAGAGAAGGCCTATCATGATAGGCACATCAAGAAGAAGGTATTCAAACAAGGTGATCTAGTACTGGTATATGACAACAAGTTCATAAAACATCCTGGGAAGTTCAGAATGCATTGGCTAGGGCCATACGATATCTCTTATGTTACAGAGGGAGGAGTTACACAATTGAAGACTCTAAATGGAGAATGGAAGGATGATTTAGGGAATGGGGGTTAGCTGAAGTTGTACTATGACAACCAGTTGCCTCGTAGCTCTCAGTAGAAGAATGAAGAAAAGGGTCTAGGTACCAGGTGCAGTTGAAACTGGGTACCAGACATAGAAAAGACAGTTTTCACAAAGCATGGAGAGGAGGCAAAGACCAGAATGCAGAGGTTTCACTGCACAGCCTGGAGTCGAAGTAAAATAGGGAGCTCAGATCTGAAGTACCTTAGGATGAGTCACAAGTGAGTGTTGAGGGCTTGTTGGCCCTTGGTTATGGAAGCAAGTAAAGATCAAGGAAGAAAAGGGAGAATGTGAACTGTGCAAAACACACAGTGACTATTATCGGGTCAAAGTGAGCAAAAAAACAAAAAAGATGGAGCAAATCCTAAGAAAGCAAGACGTTGGAAGAGGAGATCAGGGATGATAGATAAGAAAGGAAGAAGGATCGTGGACAACTCAACAAGAGGAAAAAGATATCGTTGGATGATTTGGAGCACCACGTGAGAAGAAAGGAAAGATAGGTTGGAAAATCCCTAGAAATATAGGGTCAAGTTGACCTAGGGTTTTGGTATCTAGGGTTTTGGATACCTAGGTTTCGGCCTAAGGCTATTGGTGAGCTATTGTAATGTATAAATAGAAGTTATGAGGGCCTAGTTTGGGTTGGTAGTTTGAGTTGGTAGTTTGGGTTGGTACGATATTGCTATTGATCTAGATGTATTGTTGATGCGAGTGAGTACTGTATCAAGGAAGAGAAGTGCTAAGAGTGAGAGACTTCTAGTATTGTAATTTCTTCAGCTGGGTGCTAAGATCAACCCTGCAGCTGGGTGCACACGGAGGGGAGAGAAAGAGAGGAGAAGAGGGGAGATCTGCTAGCTAAGAGTGCAAACAAGAACTGTATGATTTACCTTAATATATTATAGCATAGTTCTGTGGACGTAGCCCTAGAGAGAGGGTGAACCACGTATATTTTGTGTTGTGTTTGATTGATCTTTTGTCTCGGTCATTGATATACTGTGATTGCATTAATGTTTTAGATATGATAAGTATATGTGTAGAATAGATCTGAGTTGATAAGTGATATATGAATGTTGTGTTGTTCTTGTGTTAGATCCACTTGATATTCCCTTTGGGTGTAGACATCTTTTTCCTGCAACCCCCTCATAACTTCTTCGGGTGAGATTACATATGCTTCGTAGTTGCTATCGAAAGGGCCAATAGTTAGGGCTTGTTGGTGCGCTCTTGGAGCTGAACCTTGGGTCTACCCCTGTTCCAACAACATATTGTTAGGAACTTGTACTCTTTCACATCTTATTGAAGCCACTACCATCCATGTTGAAAACATTAGCAAGATAACATCATAAATATGACTACAAGTGAGCTAATATGTTTGAAGTGCTTGCACGACATAAGCTTATATTGAACAAAAGTATGATTGAACTTCAATTCTACAACCATCTAATGTTCATGCTTAAGATCAATTTCTTTATTTGACACAATTATAGGTGTGTTTCTTGCATAAGTTTCTTAATTGTTCCATTGTTTGTAGAGATTGATTTGATTTTAATTCATGAGCATGTACAACATATTCATTTCCTTCTTTAGTTAAGTGATATTGATTATGTTCCTTGTAGAAAATTGTTTTGCGATAATACAAATAAGGGTTTCCTGAGACCATTCCACATTCACTGAGTAGCACCACATCACGCATTACCTCATCCACAAACTTTGATGAAATTGCAAACTTTAAAGTGCATTTCTTTGTTATGTGCAATATATGATTGTTTCTTATCAATTTAAGTGAGTAAGGTTTATGATGCATATTAGTGTTTAATCCCAATTGTTTAACCACTTCCTCTGAAATCTGGTTAGATTGAGATCCATTATCTATCAATGTATCTATCTTGGTATGTTTAATTATCACCCTTATGTGAAACAATTTGCATCTAGAATCATATCTATCACCAATTTTACTTGTCAAACCAACTGATGTGATCTTAGTCTCATCACCTGAATCATATCCCAAGCCTGTTGGTCATGTTGTTGTTGCAATTGTTTTCCTCCCTTTCCTTTCTTTGAACCATTTTGGTCTCTTCTCTCGGTGCAATTTCCAGCAATGGTCATCATCATGCCCTTCTTTCTTGGAATTCTTGCAAGAGAGCTTCTCTTTCGTTCTTGTCGCTGAATTTTCTTTCTTGCCAATCCCCTGTATTTTTTCCTCTTTCCTTGAAGATGATTCCCCTAATACACCAAATCTTGTTTTCCCTACTTCAATGTATGTTGCTTGAATAGAAACCTCATCAATATTAGTTTGTCCAAACATAAATAGAGTGTTACAAATATGTGCAGTTAAACCTCCTATATACTTCATAAGATTTTCTTGGGTATGTACTGGAATATTCAACATTAATGCCATATTACGAAATTCATTTGTGTATTCTTGCACTGTTTGTCCATTTCTTAGTTTAATACCTTGTCATTCAATTAAAGCCTTTTCTATATAACCCAAAGAATAAAATTTCTTTCTAAGTGAAAAAATAAAATCTTGCCATGATGGAAATATATTACCAACTTGTTGTGTGCCATTTTGCAACTTTCTTTGCCACTAGATGAGTGTTGTGCCTGCAAGAAGAAACTTGATTTGAGTTGCCTCATCCTTGATTTGTTCCACACTGCAATAAATTTCCATCTGTCTGACCCAATTATAAATTCTCTCAGCATTGACTTCACCATCATACATGGGAAATTCAAATTTCACATCAAGCTTAAGTAAAGTCATATCATGTTTATTTTTATGGTAATGTTTTCTTGCAGTGGATTTGGAACTTGTACTTGAAGAAGAAGAAGTTGATGGAGAAGACGGAGGTGAAAGAGGAGGTTTAGGAGGATCCTCTCCTTCTTCACTTTTGTCTTTTTTAGAATATTCCCCTTGGAAAGGCCTCTTCCATTCCAAGTAATCCTCATATAAGACCTTTATCATCTCAGACATGGTGAATAAAGCCTTTTTCAACTTGATCTCATTCTGAGACATGCCTTCTTCTGATGCCATCTCCTCACTTTGAGAATTCCTCTTTCTCGATCCAATCTGTGGATCCCCTTCTACAAGATTGCCTTCACCACAACTTAGTTTTTCCTTGGTAATCATGTAAACTAAAAAACCAACCATCAACCTAATTTGATACCACTTGATCCGTAATTGATCTTTAAATACTTGGCTAAGTTTTAAGCATGAGTTCATTTACCAATTAGGAATTGATGAAAGAAGAATAAATTCATGACATATTATAGCAGCCATAATAAAGAATTCATATTATAATGTAAGAAAAAAGAACATAAAACCATAACATCAAAGTTTTTAATGGAGTTCGGCAAGATTCCCTATGTCTATGGGCCTTGTCTGAGTGGGTGAGGCTTTCTTATTTCTCTTCAATTATTCAAACGTAGATTAGAAAAGTGTCAAAAGGATTAAACACTAGTTTGTATATGTTTTTATCGACCTCAAGAATCCAACACAACTGACAGCATTGAAAAATGTTGAGCATAGCTCCTAGAATTGGCCCGCAAAGTTCCCCTCCTCAATGGCTTCCCTGCATAAAAATGGCTTTGTCTTTCAAAATCCACATCATTTATCCTATTATAAAACTCTCTAATGCTTATAAGAACCCTTGTTTTATATAGATGTGGAGTTAGTATCAGCCTCCCAAGTTCCTCCCAAGATCTGGCCTCAAATCAGGCTCCAGATCACCCAATAAGGGCTAAAATCCATTAAAAACATGTTAAATCAGCATAAAATATCCAAAAAAAAATACAATATAGTTTAAAACCCACTAATCATAAAACATGCAGGCACGTAGACCCCTTCTCCTAGGCTCTTGGCCATATGGGAGGCACCATATTCCCTTGGGATAAAACTATTGCGTTCCCCTCGGTCTTGGCTCCTGGTCCTGTGGGTATGGCCATGTGGCCAGGTCCTTACCTCTCGCGCCCCAATCTCTAGACTGGCTCCCAATTTGTAGTTATGGTTGCATGGGGTGCCATATTTCCCTGTGTTGGCCCCCACTAACTGAGGCTTAGCCCAATATCCATTCCATAACCACTTTAAAAAGGAAATCGGCCACGTGTCTACACAAGCAACATACTAGCCTAATTGGCTAGCCCATTCGGTGAGTCTGTTAGCGCAATTTAAGGTTGGCGGTTCGAAACGTGCGGAGTGGAAACAAAAATTTTTCCTTAGCCAACATTGGAAAAATCTAGGGTGCCATGTGGCACCCTATGACTGGGCCATGTGTTTCCCTATGATTCATATGTACGGTACAGTCATCGTACAGTCAGCACATAGTCAACATGCAAAGTCAGCTACTACGTCAACTGCCATGTCACCGACGTACAACCCAATCACCCGTCCAGTCATCTGCCATGTCATCATCCATAAAACCTATTCACCCTGCCACATTATCTTCCATACTACCACATATCATATGTACTACCACGTGTCACATCCGTACACTGCCACATGTCAATTTCGTACTAGTCCAACTCAGCCTGAAAACGCCAAAATCGAGTGACATGTGTCACCTCCTAGTGATTCCACATCATCATGATGACATCACCTGTCATACTGTTGACGTTAGTAGTACGACATGTTGACATTGACCAGTTTGAATTTTTGCATGTTTGGGAAATCAGTCAGAACGTAATATATTTTTCATATGACGTCCATTTGAAAAAACAATTTTATGGCCGAAATCAGTGTGATGATTCGGATGTAATGGCACTGGTTTCATCTGATTCCGAGAACTTTTATTTTTAGGTCTTCCTGGATCCATTTTGGATCATGCCTCCCCACTAATACCTTTTGGTCCTCCAAAAGGGTATTAACCACTCATCAAGTGAGAGATAGGCCACCCCACTTTTTATTTGTCTTTAAACTCGGTTTTGTGCACCCATATCATCAATATCAATTGAAAAACAACCATGACAACTGACAGCATATTGTTAGCCACTTGTACTCTTTCACACCTTATTGAAGCCACTAACATCCATGTTGAAAACATTAGCAACGATAACATCAGAAATATGACTGCAAGTGATATAATATGTTTGAAGTGCTTGCACGACATAAGCTTATCTTGAAACAAAGTATGATTTAACTTCCATTCTACAACCATATGATGTTCATGCTTAAGATCAATTGCTTTATTTCGCACAATTATAGGTGTGTTGCTTGCATAAGTTGTCTTCATTAATTTTTCCATTATTTATAGAGATTGATTTTCTTTTAAGTGGTGAGCATGTACAACATATTCATTTCCTTCTTTAGTTAAGTGATATTGATTATGTTCCCTGTAGAAAATTGCTTTGCGATCATACAAATAACGGTTTCCAAAGACCATTCCACATTCATTGAGTGGCACCACATCACACATTACATCATCCACAAACTTTGATGAAATTGCAAAATTTAAAGTGCATTTCTTTGTTATGTGCAATTTATGATTGTTTCTTATCCATTTAAGAGAGTAAGGTTTATGATGCATCTTAGTGTTTAATCCCAATTTTTTAACCACTTCCTATGAAATCAAGTTAGATTGAGATCCACTATCTATCAATGTATTGATCTTGGTATGTTTCATTATCACCCTTATGTGAAACAATTTGCATCTAGAATCATATCCATCACCAATTTTACCTGTCAAACCAACTAATGTGATATTAGTCCCATCACCTGAATCATATCCCAAGTCTGTTGGACATGTTGTTCTTGCATTTGTTTGCCTCCCTTTTCTTTCTTTGAACCATTTTGGTCTCTTCTCTGGGTGCAATTTCCAGAAATGGTCATCATCATGCCCTTATTTCATGCAATTCTTGCAAGAGATCTTCTCTTCTGTTCTTGTCACTGAATTTGATTTCTTTCCACTCCCCTTTCTTTTGTCCTCTTTCCTTGAAGACGATTCCTGTGATACACCAACTCTTGTTTTCCCTACTTCAATGTATATTGCTTGAATAGAAACCTCATCAAGATTAGTAGGTCCAAACATAAATACAATGTTATGAATATATGCAGGTAAACCTCCTATATACTTCATAATACTTTCTTGCGTATGTAATGGAAAATTCAACATTAATGCCATCTTACGAAATTCATCTTTGTATTCTTGCACCGTTTGTCCCTTTCTTAGTTTAAGACCTTGCCATTCAATTAAATCCTTCTCTTTATAACCCAAAGGACAAAATTTATTTCTAAGTGCAAAAATAAAATCTTGCCATGAGAGGTTTGACAAAGAGGATTTTGACCATCCACCTATCTTTCATTGTAGAGATCATGAGCCATTCCTTTTGGCTCAAGGATTACCTACAAAGGAGGTAGTTAATAAAATTCCTTGCGTACCATCCAGTAATGATCCAGATTATTTTCGGCACGAAATGAGAGTGGAGATATAATAAAGAAATGCACAGAGATATCACGTATATCCATTAATATAACAAAAATATATCAGAGATACAGTAATACACGATTTTTATTAATGAAAGAAATGTACAGAGACTGTAAAAATACAGAGTGAAAGACTCACTAGAATGGTGGCATCTTATCTCTGAGAAGAGATGTGACGGCTACTCGCATTCACAAGAATATGGTTACAATGAGGCTCTATAGGCATTTTTACAATAATCGGGAATGCCAAAAGTCCTAGACATCCAAAAACCTAACCCTAGGAGATGAAACGCCAAAAGTCATGTGGGCCCCGTTTGGGTAAGTTGGTGCATCAA
>JZKD02S0893795.1:0-14053 GCA_000966675.3 Picea glauca
TATATATAGTATATTGGTAGCATATAAGACTCCCGCGTGAATTTCTTGGGTAGGGTTTAAACCATGTGTTATATGATATATGTGTTGGCATAAAGTTAATCCCCCACACAATGTAGTCTGTTCGTGTGGTATAATATACAGACCATGGGCTAGGGTCGTGGGCTTAGGCCCTCGACCCTTTCCCCCCCCTAATCGTGCCACATTTAAACTTTAAATATAATATATGACATACAATGGTTAAGAAACAATATGTGGCACATTGGTGTGGAGGGATTTGTTAGATATTTATATAAAGGTTATGGAAGTCGTGGGTTTGACCCTTGTCGACTCCATAATGTTTACACAACTATGCCAATATTGGCCAATGGGAGATCGCCACGTGGTGACCTCTCATTGACTCATACATGCCACATGTCGGCGTATGATTGGACCACTTGGAGGTACGACTGCCCAGTCAGTTGCTGATGAACCTTGCCACATCACCTATTGTACGATCATGTGCCACATGTCACCCTTGCAGTGGTGACACGTGTCACCTCTTTTTTCCCTTTGACCTTTGACTTTTTCCTGTTTGACCCGAACTTTGACTGCTCATAACTTTTGCATATGAACTCCTTTTGACTTTTCATTTGCGCCGTTAGAAATCTAACAACGATATCTACGGAATGATGTTGTTTTAGGGATGATTTGAGATGGTTTAATTTTGAGCATTTATGGATCCCCTGAGACTTATGTGAGTGTTTCAAATCCTCCTAGACCTCTCGGAGCATTCCTTAGATCCTCCTGGATTACACCTTCCCACTGAAGGAATTTTTGACTTCGAAAAGTATAGATACTCAAAAACTTAGTGATGATAATTCACTTTTCCATCTTGCTAATTCTTTTGGAATTTAGTCTTCATCTTGGGTCGTTGATCTTAGGTACTAGATCAATGCATTTCTGTCTGCTTCTTTGGAATATGGCTCTGACTTTGGCCTTTGAAATTGTCACTAATATCATATAGATCTGGTTATGGCTCATAGATTACATGATGACAAAAGTCTTGTTCACTGAATCTCTGCAATACATGTATCTGTATTTCAACATCCATTCCCATCTCCTTCTGCTGAAGATAGTCCACATCGGCCAATATGAAACCGAGTCGAATGTTGATTTATGCCTTGCCCTTTTGGACTTGTTGTTCTTATACTACTTGATGTATTTGTAGGAGTTCCTGAATGAATACTCTGTCCATTGTTGCTCCTGCCTTAGAAACAATTATGCTTGTATTGTTATCATATGTACATGCCTTGATTGCTTCTGTTCAAGGTATACATCCATACAAACATGACATAGTATTTTAAAAGATGTTTATAGCATGCACCCTTATGCATCTCATTTTATGAAGACAAATGTTTCTCCTTTACTAATCCAACTGGATATCGGTGGCCACCCACCTATTCCAACCCGTTCAAAACATTTCTTTGGCAATTTAATATTTTTAGCAGTTTTTCAGGTCCCAAACTTTTGGGGCCATTTTGAGGGCCTAAACAAAGTTTTTTCATGACCGGGCAACTCAATAATAGCTAGAGGATTTGATTGATCCCCCAAAATGAAGCTCCTCATTAATACCTTTCCAACGAGATATCGTGTGCCCCAAACAAAGATCATATGCCAAAGTTACGCCCCTGAGAAGTTGATACACCAAACTATCCAAAACGAGAACCACAAAACTATTGGGTTTTCATCTTCCGGGGTTAGGGTTTTGGATTTTCTTTATGTTAAAAAGGCCTTTGGAGCCTCATTGTAACAATCATCTTCTTGCGAATGAGCATAGCCATCACATCTCTTCTCAGAGATAAACTATCACCATTCTAGAGAGTCTTTCACTNTATATATAGTATATTGGTAGCATATAAGACTCCCGCGTGAATTTCTTGGGTAGGGTTTAAACCATGTGTTATATGATATATGTGTTGGCATAAAGTTAATCCCCCACACAATGTAGTCTGTTCGTGTGGTATAATATACAGACCATGGGCTAGGGTCGTGGGCTTAGGCCCTCGACCCTTTCCCCCCCCTAATCGTGCCACATTTAAACTTTAAATATAATATATGACATACAATGGTTAAGAAACAATATGTGGCACATTGGTGTGGAGGGATTTGTTAGATATTTATATAAAGGTTATGGAAGTCGTGGGTTTGACCCTTGTCGACTCCATAATGTTTACACAACTATGCCAATATTGGCCAATGGGAGATCGCCACGTGGTGACCTCTCATTGACTCATACATGCCACATGTCGGCGTATGATTGGACCACTTGGAGGTACGACTGCCCAGTCAGTTGCTGATGAACCTTGCCACATCACCTATTGTACGATCATGTGCCACATGTCACCCTTGCAGTGGTGACACGTGTCACCTCTTTTTTCCCTTTGACCTTTGACTTTTTCCTGTTTGACCCGAACTTTGACTGCTCATAACTTTTGCATATGAACTCCTTTTGACTTTTCATTTGCGCCGTTAGAAATCTAACAACGATATCTACGGAATGATGTTGTTTTAGGGATGATTTGAGATGGTTTAATTTTGAGCATTTATGGATCCCCTGAGACTTATGTGAGTGTTTCGAATCCTCCTAGACCTCTCGGAGCATTCCTTAGATCCTCCTGGATTACACCTTCCCATTGAAGGAATTTTTGACTTCGAAAAGTATAGATACTCAAAAGCTTAGTGATGATAATTCACTTTTCCATCTTGCTAATTCTTTTGGAATTTAGTCTTCATCTTGGGTCATTGATCTTAGGTACTAGATCAATGCATTTCTGTCTGCTTCTTTGGAATATGGCTCTGACTTTGGCCTTTGACATTGTCACTAATATCATATAGATCTGGTTATGGCTCATAGATTACATGATGACAAAAGTCTTGTTCACTGAATCTCTGCAATACATGTATCTGTATTTCAACATCCACTCCCATCTCCTTCTGCTGAAGATAGTCCACATCGGCCAATATGAAACCGAGTCGAATGTTGATTTATGCCTTGCCCTTTTGGACTTGTTGTTCTTATACTACTTGATGTATTTGTAGGAGTTCCTGAATGAATACTCTGTCCATTGTTGCTCCTGCCTTAGAAACAATTATGCTTGTATTGTTATCATATGTACATGCCTTGATTGCTTCTGTTCAAGGTATACATCCATACAAACATGACATAGTATTTTAAAAGATGTTTATAGCATGCACCCTTATGCATCTCATTTTATGAAGACAAATGTTTCTCCTTTACTAATCCAACTGGATATCGGTGGCCACCCACCTATTCCAACCCGTTCAAAACATTTCTTTGGCAATTTAATATTTTTAGCAGTTTTTCAGGTCCCAAACTTTTGGGGCCATTTTGAGGGCCTAAACAAAGTTTTTTCATGACCGGGCAACTCAATAATAGCTAGAGGATTTGATTGATCCCCCAAAATGAAGCTCCTCATTAATACCTTTCCAACGAGATATCGTGTGCCCCAAACAAAGATCATATGCCAAAGTTACGCCCCTGAGAAGTTGATACACCAAACTATCCAAAACGAGAACCACAAAACTATTGGGTTTTCATCTTCCGGGGTTAGGGTTTTGGATTTTCTTTATGTTAAAAAGGCCTTTGGAGCCTCATTGTAACAATCATCTTCTTGCGAATGAGCATAGCCATCACATCTCTTCTCAGAGATAAACTATCACCATTCTAGAGAGTCTTTCACTCTATAATTTTAAAGTTATGTAAATTTCTCTCATTAATAGAAATTGTGTATTATTTTATATTTGTGCCTCTTTTTATATACATCTCATATATCTTTGTTATATTATTATATCTCTTGCAATATCTCGGTATATTTTTTTATTGTATCTCTGCTCTCATTTCGTGCCGAAAATAATCCGGATGTATAATAAGCTGGGTCTTGAGCTTGTATCTCTTGATGACAATCGCTCTCGCACGCCCAAGAAACCCTCTATGGCGAAAGAAAAGAAAAACAATGGAGTAGAAGATTCGATTAATCTATTGCTTGAGCAAGCTCTCACACGATAGAGGGACAAAATGATGGAGAATTTTTCCCACATCCTTCAATGCTTGTCGATAACAACATGCACATCTTCATCAAACGAACACTTTGGAGGCACCTCTCCTTTCAAGGTACAAGTTAATTTCGATATTGCCACATTTAAAGGTCAAATAGACGTGGATTCCCTAGAAAAATGGTTAAATATGCTAGAAGGTTATTTCTTTGTTCACAATTTTTCCGATAGGGAAAATATCACCTTCACACTCTTTAAGGCTCTCCCCCATGTCAAACATTGGTGGTAAACTTAATGGGAGCAAAGTTCCATATAAGAGTCTGGAATATATGGGGCCAAGCCCACTTGGGATTTTTTTGTGGATGTGGTCAAGGAACAATATTACTGTGTTGGTAACTCTGACGACTAGTACATGAGATGGACCACATTGCGGCAAGAGAGGGGCCAAACAATGTCAGAGTTCACAAATACTTTCCATACCTTGCACACCAAGATGGGTATCAAAGATTCTGAGCGACATTTGGTTCTAAAATACTGTAGGGCTTTGCATAGGCACATTCAAACCGAAATGGATTTCCTGGACATCTCATCATTGGGAATTGCCTATAAATATGCTGTCAAAATCGAGCAGAAATTTAGGCACCAGAAAAAATGGGAGTTCGGATCTGCAAATCTGCAACAACCAAAGTATGGTAAAGATGACCCTAACAACTAGCCTCCAGAACACTGGTCCAAGCCTCAAGAAAAGAAGGGTAACAAAAAGACGAAGAAGGACACTGGAAAGTGGTGTGATTTCCACAAAATCTCCTAGCACAACACCGATGAATGCAACTCAAAACAATCATTAGTGGTCGAGATCAAAGAAAAAGAGTTGAACCCTGATTCAAAAAATAATGGGAGAAGACAGTTCATCGACGCAGACCCCACTGCTACTATCGCAACCATGACAATTCAACCGGAAGAACCAACAGATCCTAAAGAGGGGGAGTGCCTTTTTCATTCACAAATGTGGGTGAAGGGGACCCTATTGAATTTTATTGTTGATAGCATAAGCCATAAGAACCTCATCTCAGTAGAGGTCGTCAAACAATTGGCATTGTCGACAACACCACACACACAACCATACAACATCGGGTGACTTCGTTAGGGACAAGATCTTTGTGTCATCCAGTAGTGTCGATTGTCATACGGCATCCAACCCTTCAAGGATGAGGTATTATGTGATGTTTCCCCATTGAATGTCTGTGATGTTCTTTTGGGCCAACCATATATGTGGAAGCGCCATGTTATTCTAAGTCTCGACCCCGTAGTGTCATTGTTACTCTGGGGGTTCATCTCTACATGATACCATAGGTAATTTCGACTATTGTCCCACCTAAACAATGTCTCGAGGTAATATCTCATTCTACAACATTCATCCTCTTCATAGTCTGTTCAAAAGGTGAACAGAAGGACACTGCAACCACTATAGCCTCAGTCCAAGCACCTTCTATCCAAAAGAAGCAGGTCGACAAGATTGAAACAAAGCACAAAGATTCCTTATGCACACAATCATCTCATGTAGCCAGACTGGTTAAAAAGGTCCAACCCTTCCAACATCAGGTTCTCAACAATCGTCCACAAGCCAAGCAACACAACTTCTCCAGTAAGGCAAGCAACTCACCAAGGTTCAGATTCAGGAAACACTTCCCCCTGTCCCCCGAGAACTCAATGCAATGGAGACCATTGCTTACTAAGAAGGGAGGATTGATCTAGGTGGATATCAGTGGCCACTCATCTATTCCAACTGGCTCAAAACAATTATTTGACAATTTACTATTTTTAGCAGTTTTTCGGGTCCCAAACTTTCGGGGCCATTTTGAAGGACTAAATGATGTTTTTCACTATCAGACACCTTTATGATTGCCGAAGGTTTTTATTAAGCCTCCAGAATGAATCTCCTCGTCTATACCTTTCCAAATATCTATCGTGTGCCCCAAATGAAGATCGTATGCCAAAGTTATGCCCCCGGGAAGTTAATACGCCAAACTACCCAAAATGGGGTCCACAAAATTGTTGGCTCTTCATCTTTTGGGGTTAGGGTTTTGGATTTTATTTATGTTAAAAATGCCTTCAGAGCCTCATTGTAACAATCATCTGCTTGTGAATGAGCATAGCCATCACATCTCTTCTCATAAATAAGCTGTCACCATTCTAGCGAGTCTTTCACTCTGTAATTTTACAGTTCTGTACATTTCACTCATTAATAGAAATTGTTTATTACTATATATTTGTGCCTCTTGTTATATATATCTCATATATCTCTGTTATTTTATGGATCTCTTGCAATACCTTGGTATATTTCTTTATTATATCTCCACTCTCATTTCGTGTCGAAAATCATCCGGATCATTTACGAGCTCTAGAAAGTTTTGCATTACTTCGATGCTCTTTTCGCTTTCGATCTACATGTTCCAACTGCCCGCATCCTTTTGTTCCTTCACCTATGGTTTTTAGAATCAAGAATTTTGTCTAAGACAATTCGATCCATATGTATCCCTTCAGTTGATTACAAGACAACACAATTTCCCATTCTGTTGTCTAGAGGCTTTAGAAATCTTTACAACAAGATTCCTCTCACTGTAGAACAATATATGTATAGGTGGCTATCTAGAAATCTCCTTAACGAGATTCCTCTCACTCTAAGGTGGATATCTATAAATCTCTAATGATATTTCTCTCACTCTCCACATCATATAAGGTGGAAATATAGAAACTCTCTTTATGAAATTCCTCTCACTCATACAAGGTGACAATATAAATTTACAGAGTCTCTCTCACTCTTATAATTTACAATGAGTGGCTTACAAGCCTTCAAATAGATTTTAGGAGATTTACACATATGCATATTACATTTACAAATATACATATTTACAAAATTTTAAATATGGTTTACTTATGGACTCATTCTCTCCATTGTACTAGGAGGAGTCTCGCAACTTCCGACCTCTAACAATGCCTCTGACACTGATGTTGAATATGACATTGAATATGATGTATAATTTGATGTTGAATCCAAGTAACCATTAGAACAAACTGTCAGTCTTCCCAATAAATTGTATAACCTCTCCTTGCAAATACCAAGTACTATTGTCATGTATGAAGTAGCTTCTCTTGAGTACACTAGTACTTAACCATTTTTGAATGCAACTGCATAACAATCGTCCTCAAATGTCACAACTGAGAGTAGGTTTACCTTTAAGTCTAGAACAAACAACATATGTTCGATTACCATAAGTCCTCCCAACTCAAGCTGGAATCTTACATATCCATACTCTATTATTGCTTGTTCGATGTTAGTTCCAGATCCCACAAAGCAATCTGTGTCAGACTCTGAGGAAGTAAAAAATATCGATCTCATCCCGATCATGTGGTGAGATGAGTCACTTTCCACGAACCATTCTTCAATGTCTTCATATATCACTTTGCCCAGATCGACCATAAGAAAGTATTCTTTCTTAAGCCTTTCAGTAAGACCATTGAATTCATTTGGAGTTGTTGTTTGTCTTATTGCAATTGTCTTTACATATTTTATGTTATGATTCAAACATAAGTGCGGGTGAAGTGTCCAACACTTCTCGATCTGGTGTCCACTCTTACCACAATAAGAGCAGAGTGTCTTGTTCCACAATCCCTTCTTATCATTGCTCCTTTTCCTCTGACTTGAGAAATGATATACATTCTTCTTGGAGGGATTTACTTACACATTCTGTCTTTTTCAACACTTCTCCACTCATGGTTTCTAGTTCTCTGAGAAGCAAATGGATAACTATACCATTCACCAGTAGAAAAAGTCTCCATTCCTTCTCGTGTAGCATGCAAATCTTTCCCTAAAGATTTCATACACATGTTACTATTCTTTGGATTGGAAGATAAGGCCAATTGCTTATGTAGGACTTCTTCATATGAAGTTATATTTGCTTCAACTACCCTCGAGCATTATCCATATTTATGGGAGGAAGAATAATGTGAATAGTCTTCTTTCTCAATCATGTTCTTGGAGGGAGATAGTCTTTCTTGCAGTGGAGACTTTACATTCTCTGCTTGTCCAAATTTACTGATTGATGGTGCCAATATATGCAACGTTCTTTCTAATTCATGAAAAATACTCATGTGAAAATCTTCATGGCACAAAAATCGATATTGCAGCCTTTGCTTCTCTTCCTAAAGAGCTTGCAATTGCATTCTTAGCTCATAATTCTCTTTCTATATTTGTCGATTAATGTTCTTCTGGAGCCTCAATTTCATGAGAAATTTACTCATCTTGTTTCCTTGATAAGAGCCTTCAAGATATTCACCAATTGAACTCTTGGATCTCATCACAACAACAACCTGCAACACATGCCAAAACTAGCCATGATACCACTTGATCTCAAAATCGTTAGATACCACTTTTCTCTTTACATATATACATGCAACATCTAACTTGATTCATAATTAATTTACTGATCGTATTGGGGTGGTTTGCAAGATTCTGATGATGTGATTTTTACCCAAAAACTCATAAACTGAAGATTAGCTTTTCTTAATGATGAGATGACACAACAAAAAATAAAATAACTCAAATTATGTACTTTTGTTTCATCTTTAAGTTCCCTTTAATCCAATGAAAATTGCCTTCATCATCTCCAATATAAAAAATCACATGTAAAATGACTCACATATGAGAGTTTAATGGATGCTCTTAAATTCCATCACTCAAAACAAGAAAATAACTTCACCATTGAATTCCTTGCGAAATTATGAGAATTTTGACTATAAAGTCAACCAATTTCCAAACTGGCTCAATTTCACCCTCTTCGACACGTAAAACAATGCATTAAATTCCCATTAATGGAAACTTGAGATACGACAATTGTTACAAATGACTTCAAATCACAAAATAGACCTCAAATTCATGATCCTTGCAAAAAAACGTGAAAAATGAGTATAAAGTTGCATATGTTCCGTCAATATATCTCATGGCACGCTTTACAAGACAACACAAAACTTAGCTTGTACTTACATGTTGTTGCTTGTGGAGCTTGATTGTCTTCCTGATTCAGAGGTCCTTGCTTTCAGCCGTGTTTATACCCCATGAAGACTTTACACCCCAGAAGTATGTACACTCTTCCACGCGGGGAAGTGCAGAGGGGGGGTACCCCCTTTGTGGGGTTCGGGGAGGCTATCCCCCGACTGGGGGGTTCGGGGGAAAAGCCCCCGAAGGAAAAATTACCTTGTAAATGTATATTGTAATTTCATTTTAAATCTGGATCATTCATTATAAGGTCACATATCTAACGGTAGAAATTATGTTAGGGTTTTTTGCCCTAGAAGGCAACCCTCTGTTATGAGGGAAATGTATTGTGTCTATGCATGATGGCGGGTATTGTATTCTGAATGAAGAGACTGTGAGAGAAACAAGAGGAAGTTACAACGAGTTTTGTTGTAGGTTGTATCCCTTCATTTGCTGGATAATAATAAAGGAAGGACCTGACAATTTCTCTGGTGGATGTAGCCCACACTAGGTGAACCACGTAAATTTGTGTCTCTATTGTATTGTGTATCTTCTGTGTTTTGTTTNCAAGGATGAGGTATTATGTGATGTTTCCCCATTGAATGTCTGTGATGTTCTTTTGGGCCAACCATATATGTGGAAGCGCCATGTTATTCTGAGTCTCGACCCCGTAGTGTCATTGTTACTCTAGGGGTTCATCTCTACATGATACCATAGGTAATTTCGACTATTGTCCCACCTAAACAATGTCTCGAGGTAATATCTCATTCTACAACATTCATCCTCTTCACAGTCCGTTCAAAAGGTGAACAGAAGGACACTGCAACCACTATAGCCTCAGTCCAAGCACCTTCTATCCAAAAGAAGCAGGTCGACAAGATTGAAACAAAGCACAAAGATTCCTTCTGCACACAATCATCTCATGTAGCCAGACTGGTTAAAAAGGTCCAACCCTTCCAACATCAGGTTCTCAACAATCTTCCACAAGCCAAGCAACACAACTTCTCCAGTAAGGCAAGCAACTCACCAAGGTTCAGATTCAGGAAACGCTTCCCCCTGTCCCCCGAGAAATCAATGCAATGGAGACCATTGCTTACTAAGAAGGGAGGATTGATCTAGGTGGATATCAGTGGCCACTCATCTATTCCAACTGGCTCAAAACAATTATTTGACAATTTACTATTTTTAGCAGTTTTTCGGGTCCCAAACTTTCGGGGCCATTTTGAAGGACTAAATGATGTTTTTCACTATCAGACACCTTTATGATTGCCGAAGGTTTTTATTAAGCCTCCAGAATGAATCTCCTCGTCTATACCTTTCCAAATATCTATCGTGTGCCCCAAATGAAGATCGTATGCCAAAGTTATGCCCCCGGGAAGTTAATACGCCAAACTACCCAAAATGGGGTCCACAAAATTGTTGGCTCTTCATCTTTTGGGGTTAGGGTTTTGGATTTTATTTATGTTAAAAATGCCTTCAGAGCCTCATTGTAACAATCATCTGCTTGTGAATGAGCATAGCCATCACATCTCTTCTCATAAATAAGCTGTCACCATTCTAGCGAGTCTTTCACTCTGTAATTTTACAGTTCTGTACATTTCACTCATTAATAGAAATTGTTTATTACTATATATTTGTGCCTCTTGTTATATATATCTCATATATCTCTGTTATTTTATGGATCTCTTGCAATACCTTGGTATATTTCTTTATTATATCTCCACTCTCATTTCGTGTCGAAAATCATCCGGATCATTTACGAGCTCTAGAAAGTTTTGCATTACTTCGATGCTCTTTTCGCTTTCGATCTACATGTTCCAACTGCCCGCATCCTTTTGTTCCTTCACCTATGGTTTTTAGAATCAAGAATTTTGTCTAAGACAATTCGATCCATATGTATCCCTTCAGTTGATTACAAGACAACACAATTTCCCATTCTGTTGTCTAGAGGCTTTAGAAATCTTTACAACAAGATTCCTCTCACTGTAGAACAATATATGTATAGGTGGCTATCTAGAAATCTCCTTAACGAGATTCCTCTCACTCTAAGGTGGATATCTATAAATCTCTAATGATATTTCTCTCACTCTCCACATCATATAAGGTGGAAATATAGAAACTCTCTTTATGAAATTCCTCTCACTCATACAAGGTGACAATATAAATTTACAGAGTCTCTCTCACTCTTATAATTTACAATGAGTGGCTTACAAGCCTTCAAATAGATTTTAGGAGATTTACACATATGCATATTACATTTACAAATATACATATTTACAAAATTTTAAATATGGTTTACTTATGGACTCATTCTCTCCATTGTACTAGGAGGAGTCTCGCAACTTCCGACCTCTAACAATGCCTCTGACACTGATGTTGAATATGACATTGAATATGATGTATAATTTGATGTTGAATCCAAGTAACCATTAGAACAAACTGTCAGTCTTCCCAATAAATTGTATAACCTCTCCTTGCAAATACCAAGTACTATTGTCATGTATGAAGTAGCTTCTCTTGAGTACACTAGTACTTAACCATTTTTGAATGCAACTGCATAACAATCGTCCTCAAATGTCACAACTGAGAGTAGGTTTACCTTTAAGTCTAGAACAAACAACATATGTTCGATTACCATAAGTCCTCCCAACTCAAGCTGGAATCTTACATATCCATACTCTATTATTGCTTGTTCGATGTTAGTTCCAGATCCCACAAAGCAATCTGTGTCAGACTCTGAGGAAGTAAAAAATATCGATCTCATCCCGATCATGTGGTGAGATGAGTCACTTTCCACGAACCATTCTTCAATGTCTTCATATATCACTTTGCCCAGATCGACCATAAGAAAGTATTCTTTCTTAAGCCTTTCAGTAAGACCATTGAATTCATTTGGAGTTGTTGTTTGTCTTATTGCAATTGTCTTTACATATTTTATGTTATGATTCAAACATAAGTGCGGGTGAAGTGTCCAACACTTCTCGATCTGGTGTCCACTCTTACCACAATAAGAGCAGAGTGTCTTGTTCCACAATCCCTTCTTATCATTGCTCCTTTTCCTCTGACTTGAGAAATGATATACATTCTTCTTGGAGGGATTTACTTACACATTCTGTCTTTTTCAACACTTCTCCACTCATGGTTTCTAGTTCTCTGAGAAGCAAATGGATAACTATACCATTCACCAGTAGAAAAAGTCTCCATTCCTTCTCGTGTAGCATGCAAATCTTTCCCTAAAGATTTCATACACATGTTACTATTCTTTGGATTGGAAGATAAGGCCAATTGCTTATGTAGGACTTCTTCATATGAAGTTATATTTGCTTCAACTACCCTCGAGCATTATCCATATTTATGGGAGGAAGAATAATGTGAATAGTCTTCTTTCTCAATCATGTTCTTGGAGGGAGATAGTCTTTCTTGCAGTGGAGACTTTACATTCTCTGCTTGTCCAAATTTACTGATTGATGGTGCCAATATATGCAACGTTCTTTCTAATTCATGAAAAATACTCATGTGAAAATCTTCATGGCACAAAAATCGATATTGCAGCCTTTGCTTCTCTTCCTAAAGAGCTTGCAATTGCATTCTTAGCTCATAATTCTCTTTCTATATTTGTCGATTAATGTTCTTCTGGAGCCTCAATTTCATGAGAAATTTACTCATCTTGTTTCCTTGATAAGAGCCTTCAAGATATTCACCAATTGAACTCTTGGATCTCATCACAACAACAACCTGCAACACATGCCAAAACTAGCCATGATACCACTTGATCTCAAAATCGTTAGATACCACTTTTCTCTTTACATATATACATGCAACATCTAACTTGATTCATAATTAATTTACTGATCGTATTGGGGTGGTTTGCAAGATTCTGATGATGTGATTTTTACCCAAAAACTCATAAACTGAAGATTAGCTTTTCTTAATGATGAGATGACACAACAAAAAATAAAATAACTCAAATTATGTACTTTTGTTTCATCTTTAAGTTCCCTTTAATCCAATGAAAATTGCCTTCATCATCTCCAATATAAAAAATCACATGTAAAATGACTCACATATGAGAGTTTAATGGATGCTCTTAAATTCCATCACTCAAAACAAGAAAATAACTTCACCATTGAATTCCTTGCGAAATTATGAGAATTTTGACTATAAAGTCAACCAATTTCCAAACTGGCTCAATTTCACCCTCTTCGACACGTAAAACAATGCATTAAATTCCCATTAATGGAAACTTGAGATACGACAATTGTTACAAATGACTTCAAATCACAAAATAGACCTCAAATTCATGATCCTTGCAAAAAAACGTGAAAAATGAGTATAAAGTTGCATATGTTCCGTCAATATATCTCATGGCACGCTTTACAAGACAACACAAAACTTAGCTTGTACTTACATGTTGTTGCTTGTGGAGCTTGATTGTCTTCCTGATTCAGAGGTCCTTGCTTTCAGCCGTGTTTATACCCCATGAAGACTTTACACCCCAGAAGTATGTACACTCTTCCACGCGGGGAAGTGCAGAGGGGGGGTACCCCCTTTGTGGGGTTCGGGGAGGCTATCCCCCGACTGGGGGGTTCGGGGGAAAAGCCCCCGAAGGAAAAATTACCTTGTAAATGTATATTGTAATTTCATTTTAAATCTGGATCATTCATTATAAGGTCACATATCTAACGGTAGAAATTATGTTAGGGTTTTTTGCCCTAGAAGGCAACCCTCTGTTATGAGGGAAATGTATTGTGTCTATGCATGATGGCGGGTATTGTATTCTGAATGAAGAGACTGTGAGAGAAACAAGAGGAAGTTACAACGAGTTTTGTTGTAGGTTGTATCCCTTCATTTGCTGGATAATAATAAAGGAAGGACCTGACAATTTCTCTGGTGGATGTAGCCCACACTAGGTGAACCACGTAAATTTGTGTCTCTATTGTATTGTGTATCTTCTGTGTTTTGTTT
>JZKD02S0893850.1:0-14053 GCA_000966675.3 Picea glauca
TGGCCTTTCAAGTAGTGGTAGTGTAGAGTGTGGGTACATTGGAGTGTGGTTTGTGGACAATGGTGCATTTTAGCATATGACAAGAATGAGGTCTTTGTTCCTATGTTTTTTAGAGATAGACTCAGATTGCTATGTGGGTTGTGGGGCTAACACCAAACTTGCAGTGAAAGGGGTTGGAAACTTGATATTCCAGGTGGAGTCAAGAGGTTTTCTGGAGTTGGTCGAGGTGTTATTTGTTCCAAAGTTGCCAATGAATTAACTCTTAGTGTTAGGTTTGGAGGTTGATGGATGTGGAGTTGTGTTCTTCCATGGATTGATGTTTTTATATATAGAGGGATCTACTCTTGACATAATAATATTGATTGTTGTCCAACATGAGAGGTTATACATGTTACTGAGACAACTCGTGGATGGATCCAGTGGATTCTTGGACTCATAATCTGTGTTGGCGTTAAAGAGTGAGCAGATTGATAAAAAGAGTGAGTTGATACCGGGGACTTAGGCTTCTTCCAGTACTCTCAGAGGACTCAACTAATATGAGATGACATAGTTGGATGCTCAGAGGAGTGAGGAGACTTCTAGGAGCATGTCTTGGATTGACAGGTCTCCATGTCAGAGTTTAGTGCAAGTAGTAGTAGTGGATTCTAGTTCAGAGGGAGCAGAGGCTTCTAGTTCAGAGGGAGCAACTACAACATAAAATGAGATGATGGGGTTGGAGGCAGATTCTCATGGAGGTTTTAGAAGTACCTCCCTCGCTAAGAGGGAGTGTTAGTTTTTGTAGCTCGGAGGTACTTTTGCATTGGCAGTGATGAGAAAAAGTATCTCTTAAGTGACTTTATAAAACGAGTTTATAAAGTGTAGTTAGGGTCTTTTTATATTTGATGGGTAAAAGTGACTTTATGAAGTGTGGTTCACTTAAGTGATTTAAGTGAACTCAANTACTACCTATAACTATCAACAAATAAAATTGATCAAAAAATTAATTAAAACTATAAATTTACCAATGGCCATGTAACCATTTGTCATCGAGTGCACCCAAATTTACATGTTGTCACTCACTTCAACATTGTAAAACTACCATGTACCACTCTACTCTATCATCTATCATCTGTGAATTCATGGGTGCCTACCATGTACAAACACATGCATGCATCCCTGTGTCATGAACTTGGTTACTATGAACCACCACAATTTTCCATCTATCATTATGAACTGCTATGAAATATGATTGAAATCAACGCACTCACCATGCTAGCCTTCACCCAATCATTTAGCTTCTCTCATAAGATCTCTACAACCACAGTAATGGGCAAGAGTGTCTTCAACTCAAGAACCTTGATGGCATGCAACCTCTTATTATGTCTATGTGAATAGAATTTCTCCACCTCCTCTCTGCTCTTCGAATTTCTCCCCACTTGAATATTTTAAGGTGGTTCTATCCCTCACAAATTCATATTGTGTCTTCAACAACTAATGTTGGATATTATTGGTCTCCTTTTCCTCTTTACATTCATGAGCATGGGATTATGGTTACTTGTCACCATGGAAATTAGAAACATTAACATCTAGTTGTGCTTCCCTTTAAAATCACTAATTTTGATTATTTATGACCCCCATCAATGCACTCCAATTGTTATAATGGGATGTTAATTATATGTGCATCCATGTTAAACCCTAATTGTTATTTTTAACTTTGATCTAGCATCTTTAAACATTGTAAAGAAAGTCATCTCAATGCAGTTATCCACTACACAACTATAATTGATTCTCGGCCTGTCATTGACAAGAGTGATGAATTATGGAAAAGGCTTGCTTTTTCTTTGTGTGCAACTGTTGATAAGGGAATCAAAAAAAATAAATTAAATAAATATATGTCGTCGCAAGAGAAACAACCTCAAGAAATCTTGCGACGAAATTGTTATACAATCGACAAAAAATTGTATAGAAATTGCGTCGCAAGATACCTTGTACTCGTCGTTCTTGCGACGATCCCGTCGATAGATGATTCGTCGCAATATTTATTCATCTTGTCACTCTTATGACAATCTCCTTATATTTTCGCTTGTGCGATGATCTCCCTATAGTGTCTCTCTTGCGACGATCTCCCTGTATTGTCACTCTTGTGACGATCACTCTACCCTGTC
Source organism: Picea glauca (assembly GCA_000966675.3). Lineage (NCBI taxonomy): Eukaryota > Viridiplantae > Streptophyta > Pinopsida > Pinales > Pinaceae > Picea > Picea glauca. The sequence continues at coordinate 2,145 of JZKD02S0893850.1, forward strand.
TCTCTTGCGACAACCTCCCTACCTTGTCTCTCTTGCGACAATTTTCATACCTAGTCGTTCTTGTGACAATTTCCCTTATGCATCGCCCTTTCGACGATTTCCCTTCTTTGACACTCTTTCGACGATTTCCCTTCATTGTCGCTCTGGCGATGTATATCTTATTTATCACTTTTGTGACAACTTCTTAGTGTCGTCGCTCCTGTGACGTTGTTTTAGGTTCATCGCACTTGCTACATCATGCGAAGTGACGTTTGGGAGACCCAAGATTCGTCGCAATATCCATGACATAATGTCGCAAGAACGTCAAAATAGACGTTGCAAAATGACCCAAATTTACTAGTAATAAGTGAATGGAATTGTTGATAACTTAATGTTTACATGTTATGGTTAAAAATAATAAAAATTACTCAATACTAATTCACCCCCCCTCTCAATATTGGTGAATATTCCAACAATTGGTATTAGAGCAGGGCCTTCAGAATTAGTCTAACCATTCGAAGGTATATCATGGAGTGCATAGATAATGGAACACCAGTATTTGATGGTCAGGACTATGAGATATGGAGTAGAAGGATGGGAGTTTTTTTAGAGGAACATAGGTATGATGTTTGGTACTCAGGTGTTACAGGATACAACGCTACAAAGAAACCTATGAAGACTGCATCCAAGAAAGAATTAAAAAGGACCCAAAAAAAAGCAATGGATTCCATCATGGATGGATTACCTAATTCGATAAAAGTCAAAATGGGAAAATGTTGAATAAAGAGGAAGCTACACAAAGTCATCAATAAAAGTTGAAGAGAAGTGTTCCAGGTGATCGGAAAGGAAGAATGAAGAGAAGGATAAGAATTATGCAAACATTCCCAATGGAAGGAATAATGTTCAACAAAAGTCAAAGAGGGATGAATGTAGAAGAGGTATATCTCCAAGAATACCTTGTATCTCCATGTATTGAATAAGATTCATTCATTATGAAGGAAATAATAAAAGAGAATATCATAATCAGTTAAGGGATGAATTCACAAGGAATACATCACAAACAAGATCATTTACTCCCATATATCAAAGTTTATTTTCTAGTTATTGTTTTACTTGTAATAAATTTGGACATAAAGTTGTAAATTGTAGAGCATATGGAAGAAATGTTCAAGAAAGAGATGTTTATGTGCCTCCCTACAATATTGAATGTTACAAATGCCACAACTGTGGACATATAACTCATGATTGTAGAAACATGATGAAGTCTTCCTTGAAAGAAAAAAATGATATCATATACAAGAAGGTTTGGAGAAGAAAGCAAAACCAAGAAGAACATGTGAATGAAGAACTCTCAAATATTGTACTTACAGGATTTGTAGAAGTGTGAGATCATGAGGAATCTACAGGTAAACAAGAATATGTCAAGATGTTAAAGGATGATTCTACAAAAGAGAAAATTTATACATTTTTCCAAGCCATCTGACTTGGAGACTCCCAGTAAATGTGAATGTTGAAGAGGGGGAGTCTAAGAAACAACTATTATATATTAGAGAACTATCTTTCGAGAAGTCTGAAGTGTTTTGGAAGGAATATTTTGAATGGTATGATGACAGAGGTACAAAATACATCACGACAGATTGATTGATTAAGGAGCCATTTTCATAACTCATCCCCATGCAGGTATGAAGAGGTTAGCTGGAAGTTATGAGGAATATCATTGGCACACTTTTGAGGCAGAGATTCATGATCATATAGAAGATTCCAAGCATGTATTCAATAAAGGACATATTTATTACAGATTTGAGAATGTGTACTTATTGTAGACTTGTATTGTTTGATTTGAAGATAAATCAGACTAGTGGACATATTTGATTCAGATTGAGAAGTAGGAATATGCAATGATCGGTTGCAGAAGATTCGAGGAAGTTCTTGGAACATTGAAGTGGAAGATTATTCAACATTGTGTGCATTGAATAGCATATCCATGGATGGTTTTTGTCACATATGGACATAGATGAATTCATGAGATATTTGGAAGACCTAGAAGATGATACTTGACATGAACCAGAGAAATACATGCCAGTGGATGAAAGCATGAAATCATGAGGAATTGTCGAAAGGTAGATGACTGTTGGAAGTGTCATCAAGAGGGATGTCCAGTAAATCATATGACTCGAAAAAAAAACATATTGACAGATGCAACCATCTAGTCACAGGAATGAAAGTTGTGAGAGGAACAAAAAGATAGGGGTAGAGAAACCGTCAGAAGGAGTTATACTATCAAGGGAAGATTTTTGAATTATTGTGTCATCGATGTCATCTCAGTGAAGACATGACAAGCCATGAATATTTTAAGTCAAGTGATGAAGGAACCTTAACATGAACACTTTTAATATACGTTAGTGGATTACACCAGGATGTACCAATTGACAAGAAGCCCCAGAAGAGAGGACACGAAGCATATACAAGAATCCCCAAATTGATCTACACGACATATTGCAAAGAATGCATGGGGAGAGGACAAACAAAATCATGAGAGAAATATCAGAAGAAAATAAGAAATGGGGAGAGAGATTGTAAAAAGAAGGTATATTGTCAGGGAAGTTACCCTTTGCCATTGATTTCAAAGGGGGAGAGAAAGTTTAGAAGCATGAAGATAGGGGGAGAAATGATCACAAGGGGAGTATGAGTGTTTCCATCAATGTCAAAGGGGTATATTGTTGGAAATTTAGTTTCCATTGATGTCAATGTGGGAAAGTTGGTTTTCATTGATGTCAACCCTAGAAGAAGCCCCAAAGAAATTTTGGAAGTCTCTAGAAGTAATGGTTGTATTTGAAGAAGTCCCCAAAGTGTTACCCTTATGAAGTAGCTTTAAGCATGGCCCTCACAAGAAGATGCTTTGAAGAAGTCTACAAGAATCCCTTGAAGTATGGTTAAGTGGTTAAGTAGTTATGAATCCCAAAGTTGATTGGAGAAAAAGAGGGTGAAGGACGATACAAATGGATGAAAAACTCTCATAGATAGATTATCCTCGTCATGTCATTTCCAATAGTAGGTGGTATGCCACATGGTTCCTCACAGTTGAGAAGCTATACCCTATTTAATATGAAGCCCCGAAGTATGGTTAAAAAGACCCTAAACGATTACAACAAAAAGTTACAAGTCGGCCCCAAAATTAATTAAAGGATAAAATTTGTTGCAAACAAGAAGTTACAGGTCGACTCAAATTCAAATAAAGGAGTCACTTGGAATAGTATAAATACATTTCAAGAAGCCTCTCATTTGATCAATCAAGTAATAAATCAAGCAAGTATGTGATCTCTTAGTGAATCCAAGCTAGCGAATTTGAGGTAGCAGAGGAGTGTGAAGAAGGAAGTCTCAGAGCCACAGATTGGAGAAGGGTTTTTGGTAACCCTAAATGCGAAGACCCTCATAGGTTAGGTATAGGGTATCTTGCGAGGCCCCCGCGGTTTGCAAAAAACTAGTTAAGTGAGGCACCATGAGTTGAGAAATCTTGTCCAGTGAAACTGACGTAAAGTTTGATGAAGATGTTATCTTATTGATGTTGAATTTGAGGAAGGTTTTGATGGTATGAGATTTGTGCACCGAGTTCTTTATATGAGAAAAGGTATGTCTTAATGTATGTTTTGATGGTCATGTCTTGGAGGTTATGGCACATGTTAGAGGAATTTGGCACATAGTTATGGTATATGCATGAAGTATATCTTGGAGGTTATGGCATATGCTTTAAGGCATATCTTGGAGGTTATGGCACATGTTTGAGGAATTTGGCACATGGTTATGGTATATGCTTTGAGGCATATCTTGGAGGTTATGGAACGTGTTTGATATATTTGGCACATGGTTATGGTATATGCTTTGAGGAATATCTTATAGTTTATGGAACATGTTAGAGGACTTTGGCACATAGTTATGGTATATGCATGAAGTATACCTTGGAGGTTATGGCATATGCCTCGAGGCATATCTTATTTGGTTTGAGCACATGGTGAAGGTTTGGATCTTGTGACATATTTTGGTACATGGTTTAAGGTATATATTGGATGTTTTGGTACATGCTTGAGGAATATCTTGGCACATAATTTGATGCATATCATGGTTATTTTGAGCACGTAATATGGAGATGTTTTTGGTGATCTTGTCATAAGCCTTATGTGGTTATTGGTATGGAACTGGTTTTATGATGATGATATATCAATATCAGTGACAATTATATTGACATGTTGGATCTGGTTTGATGATGATGATGATGATGTATCAGTGACAACAACAGTGAAAGGTTGAGTCTACATTTATATTTTAGGGAGGAATTAAGCGGAAAGGAAAGGGGGTCGGAGCCTCCTTTCAGTTGGAGATGGAGAATATAGGGAGTCATAGCTTCCTTCTGGTTAGAGCCTATAAATCATGGGGTTGGATCCTCCTTCCAATTGGATCTAGAGAATTCATGGAGTTGTAGCTTCCTTCAAGTTGGAGCCTGTTAATTAGGGGTTTGGAGCTCGCAAATTCAGGGAGTTGTGGATTCCTTTAGGTTGGATCCTCCTTCCAGTGGGTTTTGGAGAATTTAGAGAGTTGTAGCTTCCTCCAGGTTGGTGCCTCTAAATAGGGGGTTGGTGCCTCCTTCTAGTTGGTGCTTCATGTGAATGTAATATTGAAGATATATATTAAAAAGCATTATGTGGTTTTCTCCCATTTGGGTTTCCACGTAAAAATATTGTGTACTGTGCATATGTGGTTATATGTTTATGATATGTTAAATGCAATCATAAGTGAATGTAATTGTTGATAACTTAATGTTTACATGTTATGGTTGAAAATGGTAAAAAGTGCTCAATATTGATTCACCCCCCCCTCTTAGTATTGGTGAGTATTCCAACATGATTCTCTTATTGGAATGGATTGGTTGGATGCACATCATGTTTTCCTCTATTTTCGTAATGATACTTACACTTATCTTGATGAAGAAGAAAAATAGAGGATAGTGAAATACATTCATAGACCCATTTCTATAAGAGAGACTCCATCCTTACAACTGAAGAGATGCTTCAAGAAAGGGTGCCAATTGTATGAAGCTCACATGGAAGATTCAGGAAAATGAATAAGCCCAAATATCAGGGACTTCCAATGCTACAAGAGTATGCAAATGTATTTGGGTAAATATTAGGTTTATCACTAAAAAGAGATATGGATTTCTCTATTAATTTGATGCATAGAGTTTCCTCGATATCTAAGACTCCATACATAATGAGTAAACTTAAATTGGATTTGCAAATGAAATTAGAATAATTATTAAATAAGGGGTATGTAATACCAATTGTTTCTCCTTGGGGAGAACTAGAACTCTTTGTAAAGAATAAATATGGGACTTTTCAACTATGCATTGATTTTAGACAACTGAATAAGCTCACTAAGAAAAATAAATATCCTCTACCAAGAATTGATGACCTATTTGATCATCTAAGAGGAGAAAATATATTTTCAAAGATATATTTGAGATTGGGCTACCATCAAATAATGTTAAAGGATGAAGATATCAGTAAGATGACTTTCAGAACCAGGTATGGACACTATAAATTTGTAGTGGTTTCATTCAGAACTGACAAATGCACCAACTTCCTTCATGTGTGTAATGAATGGAATATTTAGAAATCAATTGGATAAGTTTCCATTGTATTCCTATATGGCATTCTTATGTATTCAAATTTATAGTAGGATCATGAAGAGCACCTGAGGTTAGTACTACATGTGCTAAAAGAGCATCAATTGTATGGTATGTTAATAAAGAGTTCATTTTTTCATAGTCAAATTCATTACTTGGGACACATAATATCTAAGGAAGGAATAATAATAGTTCCAAAGAATATTGAAGCTATTATTGGATGGCCTACACCTAAGAATGTAGTTGAGGTGAATTTATTCATGGGGCTTACAAGATACTAAAAAATATTCATAGAATAATTCTCCAAGATTTCTCATTTCATTCCATATTTATAGAAGAAGGGAATTAAATTTGAATGGAAAACAAATTTTGAAGAAATATCCTAGCTATTAAACAAATTTCTTACTAGTGCACCCATTCTCAAAATTGTGGATTCAAATAAATATTTTTTGGTATGTACAGATGATTGCAGAGAGGGACTTGGTGGTGTTCTTACTTAGAATAGGCATGTGATTTCTTATGAATCCAATAAGATTAAGGACCGTGAAAAGAATTATGTCACATGTGACTTGAACTTGATGCAAGAGTTCATGCACTAAATATGTGGAGACATTATTTGATGTGGAGAAAGTTTGAGTTAATAACATACCACAACGGTTTGAAATATTTATTTGAACATCGTATTTTAAATGCCAGACAAATAAGATGGAAAACATTTCTTAGTGAATATGAATTTGATATTAAACATACTAGAGGGAAGGAGAACAAGGTTGTCAATGCACTCAACATAAGAGTACATGCAATGAATGCCACAACCATTAGTATGCACAAATATGATTTTAGGAACAAATTTCTTGAGGTTGTTACATCAAATGAGCATTATCTTCAAATAAAATAAGAATTAAAACAAAAGATTGTACAATAGAAGTATGAGTGTTATAATTTGGAATTGAATGGCATTCTTATGTATAAAAATAGAGTTCATGTCCCTAATTCTTATGAATTAAGGAAGCTTGTATTAAAAGAAATGCATAATGTTTCATATGTTAAATATCCTGGTTATCATAAGACAATTGCAGTAGTAATAAGTCAATATTTTTAGACAATAATGAAGAAGGGTGTGGCTAATTATATAGCCAAGTGTATGTAATATCAAAGAGTAAAGGATGAGCATATACATCCAACACATTTTCTACAACCTTTACCAATTCTAGAGTGGAAATGGGAAGTGGTAACCATTGATTTTATCACTCAGTTTCCCAAGACAACAAGACAACATGATTCCATAATGGTAGTGGTGGAAAAATTAACCAAATATGCTCACTTTGTTCCAGTTAAGTTGCCTCATAAAGTAGCTAATATAGTGGAGATTTACTTGAAAGAGATTATCAGGTTGCATGTGATACTTAAAGAAATTATCTCTAACAATGATCCAAATTTTAACTCAAACTTTTGGAAATGATTATTGAAGGGTTTTGGTACGAATATAAAATTCAATATAGCATATCATCAATAAATAGATGGGACGACATAGAGAGTCAATCAAGTGATTGAATATCTGCAAGGGTGTATGTGATGGATAAGCCATCCAAGTGGGAGGATTACTTACATTTAATAGAATTTTCCTACAATAATGGATATAAAGATGCATTGAAGATGAGCCCATTTGAGACATTGTATTGAAAAAAGTGTAATACTCTAGTTAGATGGGGAAATCTAGCAGACAAGTTAGCACTTGGGCCATAATTGCTTAGAGAAATGGAAGAGAAAATAATCAAGATCAAGAAGAATTTAAAGGTGACATAGGAAATGAAAAAGAATTATGCAGATAAAGGTAGAATAAAAAGGGAATTTAAAGTTGGGGAGAAAGTGTTTCTAAAAGTGAAACCAAAGAAAATTTCATTGAATTTGGGAATCTACACTAAATTGGAAGCCAAATATTGTGGTCCATTTGAGATCTTGGATGAGATAGGGAATGTTGCATACGTGATTTCATTGCTTGCTACCATAAAAGTCAGAATGTGTTTCATGTGTCATTGTTGAAAAAGTATGTGTATGATCCATGTCATTAATTGGAATTCGATTCAAGCGGAATCGGAAGGATACTTCCAGGTATGATCAATGTGTATATTGGATAGGAAATCATTGTTCTCAGGAACAAATTCATGGGAAAAGTAAAGGTCTAATGGACCCACTACAACCCTAAAGAATAAATGTGGAAGTTGGAGGATGTAATGTGGGAGGCATATCAACATTTGTTTTGACATTTTGATGTAAAAATGATTGTATATAGTGGTGATGTGCATCAAGGATGGTGCATAATCTAGGGGAGGGGGATGTAATATCCTAGTTTTGATTCCTATATCAATATTGTGTATGTATATTATGAATTGCTAAAATACAACCAATGTAATATGTAAAATTGTATGTTGAATGATAAAAAAAATGTTCATCATAGGTTGTAGAAGGATAAGGATAAAATAATTGGGGGCTATGACTCCATAATAGGGGAAATAAAGAGGAATTTGGGGGCTCAAGTAGGTTGAAGAAAAATAATAATATTTTATTGATAAGCCCAAGTCCTTAACCTTTATTAATTAATATTTCTTCATCCTTGCAATTAGTTATAAGGAAAAGAGAGACTTTGAAGGTTTTTGGGGAAGAGTTTGAATGTTTTGGGGGTAGTGTCAATTACTTGATAGTATAAATTATCAAAGGGTTCAAATTATCAGGGGTTCAAGTGACCAATATATTCAAACTACCATTCTGGTTCAAATCTTCATGTTGTTGGAGTCACCATTTGGCTGGGAAATTTAGCAGAGCTCGAATCGCCATTTTTCTGGTGAAAATTTGAGAGTTAATCCCTAATCTAGAACAATTGTATACCTACAATAAAAGGATTATGGAAATATAAAACCATGAATTATGAGGTAATTGTGACTATATGGAATGAGAATCATTGTCATTGACGAATTTCACTACAACTAATAATCCTAAAATACAACCAGTAAGATTTTCTAGCCAACCTATATTGGAGCCCTGGAGTGACATGGGATCAATTGTGGGACTATTGAGAAGATAAAGGGATCCCATTCCTTGGTATATGTAGGTTTATGGGGAATATAGAGAGAACTGGTGTAATGGGGAGCCTATGGTTGGGTGGAACATCTTTCTTCTACAGCCAGTTGATGGACAATATCTAGAAAGATGAGTATTCATTAATTTACCTATGAATTATGTTGAATTGATGTTATTTAGGTCATGGATTTTATTAATTTCTAGTTTTATCGGTCTTGTTTTCATGTGGAATCCTAAAATTATAATTTATGGTTCCATTATGACTGAATGGTTAATTATTCTTACATAAGATTGCATTATTTTCTTGCATGTGAAAATTAATTAGTAACAATTATATGCATAAAGGTGTTAGAGTAACATATTGGATTGAAATTTGGCAGCTTCAAAAATATCCCATATCCTCAACAGAGAACATAGGGTATCAAGTACGTTATAGGTTCATATGGTCTTATAGCCTTCTAGAAACTTGTTTGATGTGAGGATTTTAGTTTTCTTTGATCATTATTTCGATCCAATTTGGATTTAGGTTCAATCTTATTGACTCACATCACTGAGGTAGAATTTCTTCAGTTTACAATTATTTTTGCATGATTTTGTCTCATTTGCCTCTTGTGTGGAAAAGTTTGGTTTCCACAATTTCAATTGAAATTTTTTGTCTCACTAGACTCATTTGGGTTTCTGTTGATTTTTGTAGCTTCGAGAGGTATTCCCACTAGAGTCCAAGGTTCCAAGCATGTGGCAATTTTCGTTGGCACCAGTTTTGACTTTCGTTTCACTAAAAATGAGGCTAGGGACTCATGGGAAAATTGATGGGATTTGTGGGTTTGTGTGGGGGTGCCACACCCACAAAGAGGATTAAAATATTCTAATTAATTGTTGAGTTTAGGAAGTTCTCGTAAACTCACTCATTGGGCTCCTATATAAAAGAGAGATGTCATTGTGACATTAGATCATTATTGTGGAAAAATGGAGTTGTCATAAGTGAGTCTTCACTTGTGTCAAGGAGGATTGGTGATCTCAGATAGGAAATTATGTCAGGTGGTGAATCTCGCCTAGGAGAAAGAAGGTGGCAGAGAGCGAAGTTTACGGAGGTGACCATACAAGTTTTTTTATTCCATATGCAGTTTGCAAACGAGCAAAGCACGTATATATGCGGGTTGCAGAAGGATGAATCACATATAGGGTATACATCATTTGTAAGAGAGAAAACTGTGTATGTCCACTGGTTTCTAGTAAGGTGAATCATCAACAGGCTGTACAGGTGGTCTACAACAGATTCGTGAGCAGAGGATACTTCCAGAATATGGTTGAGGTTTGGTTTTCTATTTTGTATTGGAAGGACAAGATTTTCCTCAGATTCTCTTGTTTTGAAAGGACAAGGTTGTCCTCATATTTGGTGATATTGTATTGGTCGAGAGGACTGGTTTGTGTCCTCACATTTCAAGGATGGGATAAAGTTACAGAAAAAAATTATTGTGTCTCTTGTGTATTGATGATTCATATATGATCTTGTTGTTTCTGCTACATATGTTTTCAGTCAATAATCTAAATGTAAAGTTGTTCAGTGATAGTTAGATCACTAGGAAGAAATATTTTAGATTTGAAATTAGTCACATAGAGTTGCATGTGAAAATTGACATGGTATCAGAGCTTGGGATTTGAAGAGAAGGGGATCATCTTGAGACACATTGTTGGCTACAACATTGGAAGAGTGTTGTACTTGTTCTTGTTCAGGGCAGGTCAAGATGGTGAATACATTGAAGCTTGAGGATTGGTTGGAAGGGGAAACAAAATTATGAGTTTGGAAGGCAAGGGTTCTGTTGGACATAGAGTTATGGTGTTGGCATTGATGTCAAAGAGGGTTAATTTGGGAAATATTGGACATGGTGTTATGAAGGTAGCATTGTTTTCAAAAAGGTTAACGACTAAATTGTATTTTCATACCCATGCTCTCTTTCATTAAGTTGTGAACCAATATGATCATCATCATTGTGAATATGGTATAGTATTTTGAGAGACATCCAACCATCCCAAAAATTAAGTTATGGGAATAGAATTTGATGTAAATTTTGTTCTATCAAGGCCACCACTATCTTCCCTGGTGCCTTTATAAAAAACCCTGCAAGCCTAGAAAAACATATCTACAAAGATTGCATTGTATAACCAAAAACAAAGCTCAAACTATAAAGATGAATGATTAGACTAGTGACCAAATGTATTCCACCTACATCGATTACTCTCAAGTCAAATAACATATCTACCAAATTGCAAAACATAAACAAAAACCACCAACTTATCTCTTGAAAAGAATCTAAGAAATTATTTCTATTGATGCTAAAATTGTCCCATATAAATGCAAAGGGGAAAGATCAAAATCCGGTGCTCAAATGAAATGCAGTAAGGTTCTGGATTGAAATTCTCTATTAAACATCTTGGTCCTCCAATAGTACAATGAATACAATCTGTCTATAAGTAATTTGAAGAGCGGATGTCGACGGTACTAAATTTAGAGGAGGCCTGAAGATTGGCAGAACTTTAGCAAACTAGGAGGAAGTCTGAGCCAAAAATCAAGTTGAACGACGATGATTAATCGACAATCATTGGATAAATATGGAAGCATGATCGAATGACCATAATACATTTCGCATTTAAACTATCACGATGTATAATTTCCAAGCCAGGACCTGAAGGTGTAATTCAAACCCGCCTTTGTAATTTTTTAGTCCACCGTTGATTGGATCAGATGACTCACAACTAATTCGCATTTTGTGATTTTTTAATAGAGTCAACACAAATGGAAACATGAAATTGGATGCCAACCTTCCATTTAATGGTTGATTAAAACAAAACCGTTGACAATCCAGCACTGGGAGATTACAAGTTAGCACCATTTATGTTAACTTCGGTCACGGGGTCTAGTCACATGGTAGGAAGGTTTTCCATCATGAGGTTGGAGATGGGCACAAAGAACTAGCCCAAAGTCATAGCACGAGATCATATGGAATTGAAGGTGTTGAGGAGCCGACGCTAAGAGAATCAGATCCGGGAGCATGAAAGTCGGTATAATCGACCAAACGACCATGTTAAAACACTGAATAACCACAGAGATAACTAATCGACTGCTCTTACTTTCTTTGAAGCTTCGGTCGAAGTCGAAGCCTTGAAGGAAGAGGGG
>JZKD02S0893861.1:0-14053 GCA_000966675.3 Picea glauca
GGTAATATACTATAATATAAGGTGGAACTAAAGTATTATTTAAATTTGGGTTTTAATATATGATCGTTTAGTGTAATGTTAATACTTAGTTTATTAAATTATTAAGATTTAGTACATAGTATGTTAAATAAGGTTAATTAATTAGTAAGATAGGAAAGTAGTTAATAAAAAATAGATCAATTGTATATATAGGGACTTAAGGTATTATTTAAACTAGGGTTTTAATATCATTAATGCTTAGTATAATGTCAAGAAACCTCTAAATATATGAACCATTAAAAAGGAAAAGATATATATGGAAAACATGAAACGTGATCATTCAAACTTGATCTTCTAGGGCCATTGAGTTTGTTAATAAAGGGGAGTCAATGGTTGCTCACCTTTAGACCACCATATTTGTTTATATTGTTAGGATGCTTGATTATTTGAAGGGCCTCTCTGAGGTGTCTTTTGTATTAGTGATCTTCTTTTGAAAATATTTTGATCTCTTCAAGGCACACATGATGCTTGGTTTTAATAGGATGTTCTTCCAAGGAGGAGGTGTGGATATGTTCATTCTTGATGTTTGCTTCATGTTCCTTGATCCTTACTTGAAACGATTGTCCAGTCTCTCCAATGTAGAATTTACCACAAGAACAAGAAACCTCATTCTTTGTATAATAGTTATCAGGGGTTTGAAGGATGTTGTGATTCCATTTCTTTTCAAAAAAAATTCAATCTTATCTGTGATCCCCTAGATGTAGGGAAGGTATTCCTTCATGTTGTAGGTTTGATTGTTTCCTATTTGATTCCTCCTTTCTTTCTCTTTCATAGAATTCTTGATGTCCTTTTCTGATGCAAACCCCCTACCTCAGCAAGGTCCAATGACCTCTCAGTCTCTGGATCGATCATCTTCTGAGCCGAAATGGCTCTTCGAGCTCTTGTTGGAACCCTTTGAACGAATCTAGAGGTCCTCTTTACCCTTTGCGTAGGTCCTACAAAAACCCACTACTACTCTACATGCTCTGGGCACAAATTCAAAACAATGTGAGCGATAGCCCTCGGGCTAGGCCCCACCTCCATGCAACCACCTCCTATGACCATATGCTAAATCCATATGGCACTTTTCGCATTTCCCGATTTCGGAAATCCGGATGTCGAATCTCTTGACTCTTCAATCCCCGAATGACGACATGGGGCTCAACGGTGATTAACTCCTGCCCAAATCTCGGTCCATGTGACTGCTTCCTCCATGACCACAACCCTACTCCAAAGACACATCACATTTCGCAACTTCGGGGTTTTAAATGCAAAGTTCCCCGTCTCCTTATCATCGAAATTGCCAAAATGCCAAACCCCGAAAGGGTTGGCGAGTGACCTAACGTAAGTTCCTTGACTCCAGAACTCTAACCACTCCTTTGACTTCCACCGCATGTATCCTCTGACTGATACTAGGGACCCACCTTTTGACGTTTCTCTCTTCATGATTTCAGGAGTTGTGTTGACCATGCAACTCTACCTCTTGAGTCCTGAAACCCCGAAACCTAAAATGTCAAAGAAGGTTGACTCCTCCAACGTGCTGAGCACATGCCACCTATTACCCACTAATTTCGGATTTTTGGGACTCGAGCAAACAACCAACAATCCTTCCTCTTCCCTTATGATTTCTCGAATTCTGAAATTTCTCCTTTGACAAGATCGACGGCTGTGAGCCTACCTCAATCCAATGGCTTACATTCCTTTCGGGATTTAGCGAACTGGGAGTTTGAAACTCTAGAATCCAGAATCACAACCCCCTTTATTTCCTAAATTCTGAAATCATGAAATCTGCGCGCAATATCAACATCTCCTGTTGATTCCCATCCAACAATCGCTACTCCTCCTAAGCTTATGAATGTTAAATGACACTTAGCCTTAAATTCCTCGCTAGTTTGCTGGATTCGGCGACTCATGGTATTTCAACACTTCTTCCTGGAAGCGCTCCACCATCAGATTCTACCCTTGTTAATCTCTTTCATGATTTGGGACTTGGAGCGACCAAGAATTTTGGCCTGCACTCCAAACTTATGAATCCCAAATTCCTGAAATGATCTATCGGCTCAACTGACCATGATCAACATTTCACATTGATTCTTGATATCAGGGTGGTGGGTTCGTCCAACTCCTAACCACCTTTCAACTCCACTGGATCCTACCATCCTCGCGATTTCGCGAGTCCTCCATAGAGAATTCCGACCATTTGCATCTGCTTCTCAATGACTTCTGGCCAACGACTTGGTATCCTCCTTCTGCGCTTACGATTTCTTCCTGACTTGGAAAATTTTTAGAGTTTCGAAGGCCTTGGCTTTCGACTCTTCCTCTTGCGAACTCGGTTCCTGTGGGTCTCGTCTGCGTTATAGAAACGCTTCCCCTCCTGAGCTTAGTCAACTTAGAAACCTTGAAAGGTTTCTCAACCTTCTGCTCCTTTCTTCTGTTTCTTTGTGCGCAAAGGCACTATTCCTCCTGAGTTTCGGGACTTAGAATAATTCCACCCTCGCACACTCCTTGTGCTGTTGAGATTTCATCAATCTCAGGTCTAGAGTATTTCTTGAAAAGAAATGCTTCGCACCCTCTTGGCGCTCCTTTTCTCAATGCACACCTTGCAGAGCCTACATAGTGTCCAGTAACTCTGGTTGTCTTTGAACTAGACAAAGATTTCTTCTCGTGCACACTTGCACCGGCTCAATGCCTGCCTAGCAGAGCTTCTACAAAATCTCCAAAGATTTTGTCTCTTCTCTCTATGCCTTCCCCTGCACAAGTTGTCCTCGAAGGTGTTCAGCAAACTTGAGGATCCTCCTTGAGTCTGCGAATCTTTCTGGTGTACACTCCTTCCACGTTCTTTCTGAATCCGCAGAGCTCATATGCGCACTCCTTGCGCTGGCTACAGAACTTCCAATGTTTTTTTGTGCACTCTTTGCACGTTCTTTCTGACTCTGCAGAGCTCAGATGTGCACTCCTTGCATAGCCTAAAGAACCTATATAGAAAAAAAAAAACTCACAAATAGATACTAAAATCTATCTATAACCTGTATCTATAGCATACAAGTCACATTTAAATGCATAAACATACACAGACAGGAAAAACTACTCTTTGTATTTGTAGCGCACCCTTTTCTTCTACCAAGACTTAATCACTCTTAAAAGGAAACTTTAAGAGCACTTGGTACATAACTCATATAGGTACTATATAATCCACATGCATTCAAACAAATAAACACATTCTAACAGAGTATTCATATGAGTTACTTCCATAATTAACAATCAATAGTGTTTCATACTAATTCATATACACAGCGGAATTCATGATAACATAAGCAGTAGAGTCATGCAAAACATGATTTAAGCATAATCATATACTTATCTTTTAACAGTGGTAGATTCCACCAACCAAGTGCAGGCCTTCCACGAACCTCCCAGCCTTAGACTACACTGCTCATCAACTAAGAAATGGGTCACCCCCAAGCTGGGACTAAGCTCCATCGCAAGGCAAGGAATCCTAGGCTAGGTCGAGGTTATAGGGAAGAGAGTACACAACCATAGGAAGGGATTCACTCCAAGAAATCACTCACACTCACTGCCCACAGGCCCTCATTCACCAAATGCCTGTTCCACCCGAGAGTATACACCTTCTCTGTCACTTGGACAGTCCTT
Organism: Picea glauca; assembly: GCA_000966675.3. NCBI lineage: Eukaryota > Viridiplantae > Streptophyta > Pinopsida > Pinales > Pinaceae > Picea > Picea glauca. Next base: position 3,670 of record JZKD02S0893861.1, read on the forward strand.
CGGCTGCTAACCTCCCTTACCTTGGGTTACAACAACAGACTGGAATGGAAGTCTCCGGGCTCTGTGGCACCTATAGGGTTCCTGCCAAGAGTCCTCTCCTTCCTCAACGCACTCTCTCACCATGAGAGAATCACTCACATGCCAACAATCCACACAATGTCCAGTACTACGTGGCCTCAATAGTCCCATGAAAAAAAATAGACACAGACTCAAGCACCACTAATTCAGCAATCACAGAATGGTCTCACGGTCATGTCTTCGGGACAGGGACTCCACACACAGGCTCAGTCTCGGCAGTCGAGGCACACGGATTCTCCAGACTTACACCAGATTTTCAGTTTAGAAGATGGACAAGGTTTTTCTACAGAGGTTGGATTCATCGTACCACTCAGAGGCCGTACACACTCAGGCCATCAAGTAAAAAAAATGGAGGATATCCCCTCCATGTCTCATCTTGGCCATTTTATTTGCATGGGTCGGGGATGACACTTGTCACCCTGGAAACTACATGCATTCCTCAGCATGAATTATTTTCCCTATGGTTAGGAGCTTAGGATAAATCATAAATGGCACATGTTCTTTTTGGGATAATAATAAAATATTATTCCCAGGCTTAAGCCCCCTAGGTTAAACACTTAGCCCCTTTTTCCCACCTTCCAGCCCCTAATTACTTGCCCACTCTATGGATGCTTAGTCCCCCTTCACTCATTCATCATGGTCAGCTTGCACATGGCGGTGTTTATATTTTATTAATTGTTCTGCATGATTGCATATACAACAACAGGCTTCTGGCCTTCAACACTTAGGCTCCCTAGCCGAACAACCACATAAGCCTCCAGCTTACAAGAACTTGGCTCACCAGCCTATAAAACATAAGTACAATTCCTTTGAGAACATGGTTTACAATGGGCCTCAGCCTTGGGGACACTACAGTTCCCCTCCCCTTATTTTTGCACTGTCCTCAGTGNTTTAAATTTGGGTTTTAATATATGATCGTTTAGTGTAATGTTAATACTTAGTTTATTAAATTATTAAGATTTAGTACATAGTATGTTAAATAAGGTTAATTAATTAGTAAGATAGGAAAGTAGTTAATAAAAAATAGATCAATTGTATATATAGGGACTTAAGGTATTATTTAAACTAGGGTTTTAATATCATTAATGCTTAGTATAATGTCAAGAAACCTCTAAATATATGAACCATTAAAAAGGAAAAGATATATATGGAAAACATGAAACGTGATCATTCAAACTTGATCTTCTAGGGCCATTGAGTTTGTTAATAAAGGGGAGTCAATGGTTGCTCACCTTTAGACCACCATATTTGTTTATATTGTTAGGATGCTTGATTATTTGAAGGGCCTCTCTGAGGTGTCTTTTGTATTAGTGATCTTCTTTTGAAAATATTTTGATCTCTTCAAGGCACACATGATGCTTGGTTTTAATAGGATGTTCTTCCAAGGAGGAGGTGTGGATATGTTCATTCTTGATGTTTGCTTCATGTTCCTTGATCCTTACTTGAAACGATTGTCCAGTCTCTCCAATGTAGAATTTACCACAAGAACAAGAAACCTCATTCTTTGTATAATAGTTATCAGGGGTTTGAAGGATGTTGTGATTCCATTTCTTTTCAAAAAAAATTCAATCTTATCTGTGATCCCCTAGATGTAGGGAAGGTATTCCTTCATGTTGTAGGTTTGATTGTTTCCTATTTGATTCCTCCTTTCTTTCTCTTTCATAGAATTCTTGATGTCCTTTTCTGATGCAAACCCCCTACCTCAGCAAGGTCCAATGACCTCTCAGTCTCTGGATCGATCATCTTCTGAGCCGAAATGGCTCTTCGAGCTCTTGTTGGAACCCTTTGAACGAATCTAGAGGTCCTCTTTACCCTTTGCGTAGGTCCTACAAAAACCCACTACTACTCTACATGCTCTGGGCACAAATTCAAAACAATGTGAGCGATAGCCCTCGGGCTAGGCCCCACCTCCATGCAACCACCTCCTATGACCATATGCTAAATCCATATGGCACTTTTCGCATTTCCCGATTTCGGAAATCCGGATGTCGAATCTCTTGACTCTTCAATCCCCGAATGACGACATGGGGCTCAACGGTGATTAACTCCTGCCCAAATCTCGGTCCATGTGACTGCTTCCTCCATGACCACAACCCTACTCCAAAGACACATCACATTTCGCAACTTCGGGGTTTTAAATGCAAAGTTCCCCGTCTCCTTATCATCGAAATTGCCAAAATGCCAAACCCCGAAAGGGTTGGCGAGTGACCTAACGTAAGTTCCTTGACTCCAGAACTCTAACCACTCCTTTGACTTCCACCGCATGTATCCTCTGACTGATACTAGGGACCCACCTTTTGACGTTTCTCTCTTCATGATTTCAGGAGTTGTGTTGACCATGCAACTCTACCTCTTGAGTCCTGAAACCCCGAAACCTAAAATGTCAAAGAAGGTTGACTCCTCCAACGTGCTGAGCACATGCCACCTATTACCCACTAATTTCGGATTTTTGGGACTCGAGCAAACAACCAACAATCCTTCCTCTTCCCTTATGATTTCTCGAATTCTGAAATTTCTCCTTTGACAAGATCGACGGCTGTGAGCCTACCTCAATCCAATGGCTTACATTCCTTTCGGGATTTAGCGAACTGGGAGTTTGAAACTCTAGAATCCAGAATCACAACCCCCTTTATTTCCTAAATTCTGAAATCATGAAATCTGCGCGCAATATCAACATCTCCTGTTGATTCCCATCCAACAATCGCTACTCCTCCTAAGCTTATGAATGTTAAATGACACTTAGCCTTAAATTCCTCGCTAGTTTGCTGGATTCGGCGACTCATGGTATTTCAACACTTCTTCCTGGAAGCGCTCCACCATCAGATTCTACCCTTGTTAATCTCTTTCATGATTTGGGACTTGGAGCGACCAAGAATTTTGGCCTGCACTCCAAACTTATGAATCCCAAATTCCTGAAATGATCTATCGGCTCAACTGACCATGATCAACATTTCACATTGATTCTTGATATCAGGGTGGTGGGTTCGTCCAACTCCTAACCACCTTTCAACTCCACTGGATCCTACCATCCTCGCGATTTCGCGAGTCCTCCATAGAGAATTCCGACCATTTGCATCTGCTTCTCAATGACTTCTGGCCAACGACTTGGTATCCTCCTTCTGCGCTTACGATTTCTTCCTGACTTGGAAAATTTTTAGAGTTTCGAAGGCCTTGGCTTTCGACTCTTCCTCTTGCGAACTCGGTTCCTGTGGGTCTCGTCTGCGTTATAGAAACGCTTCCCCTCCTGAGCTTAGTCAACTTAGAAACCTTGAAAGGTTTCTCAACCTTCTGCTCCTTTCTTCTGTTTCTTTGTGCGCAAAGGCACTATTCCTCCTGAGTTTCGGGACTTAGAATAATTCCACCCTCGCACACTCCTTGTGCTGTTGAGATTTCATCAATCTCAGGTCTAGAGTATTTCTTGAAAAGAAATGCTTCGCACCCTCTTGGCGCTCCTTTTCTCAATGCACACCTTGCAGAGCCTACATAGTGTCCAGTAACTCTGGTTGTCTTTGAACTAGACAAAGATTTCTTCTCGTGCACACTTGCACCGGCTCAATGCCTGCCTAGCAGAGCTTCTACAAAATCTCCAAAGATTTTGTCTCTTCTCTCTATGCCTTCCCCTGCACAAGTTGTCCTCGAAGGTGTTCAACAAACTTGAGGATCCTCCTTGAGTCTGCGAATCTTTCTGGTGTACACTCCTTCCACATTCTTTCTGACTCCGCAGAGCTCATATGCGCACTCCTTGCGCTGGCTACAGAACTTCCAATGTTTTTTTGTGCACTCCTTGCACGTTCTTTCTGACTCTGCAGAGCTCAGATGTGCACTCCTAGCGTTGGCTACAAAACTTCCAATGTTATATTGTGCACTCCTTGCATAGCCTAAAGAACCCAGATAGAAAACAAAAAACTCACAAATAGATACTAAAATCTATCTATAACCTGTATCTATAGCATACAAGTCACATTTAAATGCATAAACATACACAGACATGAAAAACTACTCTTTGTATTTGTAGTGCACCCTTTTCTTCTACCAAGACTTAATCACTCTTAAAAGGAAACTTTAAGAGCACTTGGTACATAACTCATATAGGTACTATATAATCCACATGCATTCAAACAAATAAACACATTCTAACAGAGTATTCATATGAGTTACTTCCATAATTAACAATCAATAGTGTTTCATACTAATTCATATACACAGCGGAATTCATGATAACATAAGCAGTAGAGTCATGCAAAACATGATTTAAGCATAATCATATACTTATCTTTTAACAGTGGTAGATTCCACCAACCAAGTGCAGGCCTTCCACGAACCTCCCAGCCTTAGACTACACTGCTCATCAACTAAGAAATGGGTCACCCCCAAGCTGGGACTAAGCTCCATCGCAAGGCAAGGAATCCTAGGCTAGGTCGAGGTTATAGGGAAGAGAGTACACAACCATAGGAAGGGATTCACTCCAAGAAATCACTCACACTCACTGCCCACAGGCCCTCATTCACCAAATGCCTGTTCCACCCGAGAGTATACACCTTCTCTGTCACTTGGACAGTCCTTCGGCTGCTAACCTCCCTTACCTTGGGTTACAACAACAGACTGGAATGGAAGTCTCCGGGCTCTGTGGCACCTATAGGGTTCCTGCCAAGAGTCCTCTCCTTCCTCAACGCACTCTCTCACCATGAGAGAATCACTCACATGCCAACAATCCACACAATGTCCAGTACTACGTGGCCTCAATAGTCCCATGAAAAAAAATAGACACAGACTCAAGCACCACTAATTCAGCAATCACAGAATGGTCTCACGGTCATGTCTTCGGGACAGGGACTCCACACACAGGCTCAGTCTCGGCAGTCGAGGCACACGGATTCTCCAGACTTACACCAGATTTTCAGTTTAGAAGATGGACAAGGTTTTTCTACAGAGGTTGGATTCATCGTACCACTCAGAGGCCGTACACACTCAGGCCATCAAGTAAAAAAAATGGAGGATATCCCCTCCATGTCTCATCTTGGCCATTTTATTTGCATGGGTCGGGGATGACACTTGTCACCCTGGAAACTACATGCATTCCTCAGCATGAATTATTTTCCCTATGGTTAGGAGCTTAGGATAAATCATAAATGGCACATGTTCTTTTTGGGATAATAATAAAATATTATTCCCAGGCTTAAGCCCCCTAGGTTAAACACTTAGCCCCTTTTTCCCACCTTCCAGCCCCTAATTACTTGCCCACTCTATGGATGCTTAGTCCCCCTTCACTCATTCATCATGGTCAGCTTGCACATGGCGGTGTTTATATTTTATTAATTGTTCTGCATGATTGCATATACAACAACAGGCTTCTGGCCTTCAACACTTAGGCTCCCTAGCCGAACAACCACATAAGCCTCCAGCTTACAAGAACTTGGCTCACCAGCCTATAAAACATAAGTACAATTCCTTTGAGAACATGGTTTACAATGGGCCTCAGCCTTGGGGACACTACAGTTCCCCTCCCCTTATTTTTGCACTGTCCTCAGTGCAACCTACACTGTCTCTACAAGCCTTTCAAAATTTTCAAAAAGATGTGGGTACTTTGCCCGCATTACCTCTTCATTCTCCCAAGTCATGCCCTCAGGATCGTACCAGGTCCACTAGACCTTTACAAGCTCTATGGCTCGATTCCATAGCTATTTGCTTTTCCTATCCAACATGCGCACATGATGCACTTGCAGGACACCTTCTGGTTCCACCTGAATCACATTCCAATCGATAACATGATTAGCATCGAGTACATATTTCTTAAGTAGTGAAACATGAAACACATTATGTATAGTCATAGATGTAGGTAATGCAAGCATGTATGCAACTGGCCCAATCCTTTCTAGGATCTCAAATGGCCCACAAAATCTTGCAGCCAACTTGACGCAACTTCCCAGCTTTAGGGGACTCCTGTTAGTTTTCACTTTTAGGAAAACATGGTCACCCACTTTGAATTCTCTATGGTTTCTGTTACTATCAGCGTAACTTTTCTTCCTATCCTGGGCAGCTTTTAGATTCTGTTTAATTCTTATCATTTGGTCTTCCATCTCTTTGAGTAGCTCAGGCCCAACTACTACTCTGTCAGGTGGATTATCCCAGCTCACTGGAGTGTTACACTTTTTGCCATAAAGCGCTTCAAATGGGCTCATCTTAAATGATGCATGATACCCATTATTGTAGACGAATTCTACCAAATGCAGGTAGTCTTCCCACCTTGATGTTTTATCCATCACATACATTCTCAGCATGTCTTCTATTACTCTGTTCACTCTCTCTGTCTGTCCATCAGACTTGGGATGATACATTGTACTAAAGTTTAGATTCATTCTGAATCCTTTGAACAGTCCTTTCCAAAAATTTAAAGTGAATTTTGGGTCCCTATAAGACACAATTGTCTTAGGAATTCCATGCAAGTGAGCAACCTCTTTTAAAAAGATATCAACAACATCAGCTTCCCTGTGGGTGGCTTTCAGTGGAATAAAATGGGTAGCTTTAGTAATATTTTCCACCACCACCATGATTGAATCATGCTTCTTGCTTGTTCTAGGTAGTCCGGTGATAAAATCCATTGTTACCACGTCCCATTTCCACTCAGGAATGGGTAAAGGCTGTAGCAACCCTGCTGGGTGCCTATTCTCAACCTTAACCTTTTGGCAGTCCATACATCTGGCGATGTATTCAGCGATTTCTTTCTTCAAACCCAACCAAAAATAATGGCCTTTGACTGCTGCCATAGTCTTCTGATATCCAGGATATCTAGCATAAGTCACGTTATGCATCTCCCTTAGAATTGGCAGCTTCAATTCTTGGACATTGGGTACATACACTCTATTTTTATACAGAAGTAAACCATTAGTTCCCAAGGTGTAACTTTCCTTGGTCTGTGGTCCCTCACACTGTTGTAGCTTTGCTACAAGACTTTTGTACTGCAAATCAGTATTTACAGCTTCCAAAATTTTGTCTTTCATCTTAGTCTGGTACATGCTAATGGCTACAACATGTAATTCGTGCACTTTTCTANCAACTACTACTCTGTCAGGTGGATTATCCCAGCTCACTGGAGTGTTACACTTTTTTCCATAAAGCGCTTCAAATGGGCTCATCTTAAATGATGCATGATACCCATTATTGTAGGCGAATTCTACCAAATGCAGGTAGTCTTCCCACCTTGATGTTTTATCCATCACATACATTCTCAGCATGCCTTCTATTACTCTGTTCACTCTCTCTGTCTGTCCATCAGACTTGGGATGATACGTTGTACTAAAGTTTAGATTCATTCTGAATCCTTTGAACAGTCCTTTCCAAAAATTTGAAGTGAATTTCGGGTCCCTATAAGACACAATTGTCTTAGGAATTCCATGCAAGCGAGCAACCTCTTTTAAAAAGATATCAACAACATCAGCTTCCCTGTGGGTGGTTTTCAGTGGAATAAAATGGGTAGCTTTAGTAATATTTTCCACCACCACCATGATTGAATCATGCTTCTTGCTTGTTCTAGGTATTCCGGTGATAAAATACATTGTTACCACGTCCCATTTCCACTCAGGAATGGGTAAAGGCTGTAGCAACCCTGCTGGGTTCCTATTCTCAACCTTAACCTTTTGGCAGTCCATACATCTGGCGATGTATTCAGCGATTTCTTTCTTCAAACCCAACCAAAAATAATGTCCTTTGACTGCTGCCATAGTCTTCTGATATCCAGGATATCTAGCATAAGTCACGTTATGCATCTCCCTTAGAATTGCCAGCTTCAATTCTTGGACATTGGGTACATACACTCTATTTTTATACAGAAGTAAACCATTAGTTCCCAAGGTGTAACTTTCCTTGGTCTGTGGTCCCTCACACTGTTGTATCTTTGCTACAAGACTTTTGTACTGCAAATCAGTATTTACAGCTTCCAAAATTTTGTCTTTCATCTTAGTCTGGTACATGCTAATGGCTACAACATGTAATTCGTGCACTTTTCTACTGAGTGCATCAACCACCTTATTTTCTTTCCCTTTGATATGCTTGATATCAAATTCATATTCACACAAAAACTCTAGCCATCTGATTTTCCTGACATTTAAGGTCAGCTCATCAAATAAATACTTCAGACCATTATAGTATGTTCTCAACTCGAATCTCTTGCCCATGAGGTAGTGTCTCCATTTCCTCAAGGGGTGGATGATTTCTGCCAGCTCTAAATCATGAGTGGCATAATTCTTCTCATACTCCTTCAACTTCCATGATTCATAACAAACTACAAATCCCTCTTGGATGAGAACTCCTCCCAGGGCCTCCTTACATGCATCTGTGCACACTACGTAATCCTTGCTTGGATCTGCAATCTTCAGTATTGGAGCACTGGTTAGTAGCTGCTTCAATCGCTGGAAGCTGCTCTCACATTCTTCATTCCACTGGAACTTCTTCTCCTTCCTTTGCAAGGAAGTGATAGAATGAGTTATCTTTGAGAATCCAACTATAAACCTCCTATAGTAACCTACTAGACCCATAAAAGATCTAACTTCTGCCACATTCCTTGGCACTGGCCATTCTTGAATGGCCTGTACCTTTTCAGGATCCACAGCGATCCCTTCTTCAGATATAATATGTCCCAAGTAATGGATTTGCCTTTGATAAAAAGAGCACTTGCTCAGTTTTTCATACAACTGGTGTTCTCTCAGCACCTGCGGCACCATTCTCAGGTGTTGCTCATGTTATTCTCTTTCTTGGAATACACCAAGATATCGTCTAGGAAGACTATGACAAACTTGTCTGAATAATCCTTGAACACTGCATTCATTAAGCACATAAAAACAACAAGCGCGTTGGACATTCCAAACGGCACCACTGTGAAATCATAATGGCCATACCTTGTTCTAAAGGTAGTCTTGTTGATATCCTCATCCTTTATTCTCACTTGATGATATCCAGATCGAAGATCTATTTTTGAAAATATTTTCGCATGCTTCAACTAATCAAAAATATCATCAATCCTTAGCAAATGATACCTGTTCTTGATAGTGACCTTATTCAACTACCGAAAATCAATGCACAGCCTCAACGTCCCATATTTCTTCTTCACGAATAGGACCGAGGCTCCCCACGGTGACACACTGGGGAAAATGTAACCTTTCTTTAGTATCTCTTCGAGCTGCAATTGCAACTCTTTCAGATCTGGTGTACTCATTCTATAAGGAGCCTTCGAAACTGGAGTTGCTCCAGGCATCAAATTTATAGCAAAATCGATGTCCCTCTTCGGAGGTAGTCCAGGTACCTCCTGAAATATGTCCTTGAATTCTTTGAGTACTTCGTGGTCTTCTAGATTCGAGACTTCATCTTGGGATGCTTCTTCCACCTGAGCTGCAAATAATTGACAACCTTTCTGGTACCATTTCTTCAACTGCATGGCTGAGATTTCCCTAACAGCCATGGATGTGGGAATTCCTTGGACTATTACCTAATTTCCTTCCTCTCTTAGGCATGAAAACCTTTTGTTACAACAATCTAGAAGGGCATGGTGCTAGTCCAACCAATCCATCCCAATTAAGCAACCGTATCAGCCTAAAGGAAGAATGTTCAATTTAGCCTTAGTGCTCATTCCTTTCATGTCCACTGAACAAGACTTAACCAATTCAATGATCTTCCTCTTGGTCCCCATGCCCAAATGCACTAACCAAGACTTCTCATGTTTTCTTCTCATTAGATGCAAACTATCCACCACTCTAGGATCTATATAACTATGACTAGCCCCTGAATCAATCAAAATAACAAGTGGTCTGTTGTTGATCGTACCTTCCACTTCAATCATGTGCAATTGGAATTATACTTGCTTCTTGTCCAGGGATGCGTAGATCCTCGACATTCTGCTACCCATATCCTCCACTGTTTCAGCTTGCTAAACAGTATGTACAGTTCTTGCTTTGTCTTTTCTGTGGGGGCAGTCTTTGTACCTATGATTCCCTTTACAACCCCAACACTCCATAGGTGGAGGCATTGGTATCTACTCACTCCCTTAGACTTTCCTGGGGTCTATAAATGATGACTGTCCCCCAGGACCATTCTTGAAAAATGGAGGCATGTTTCCCTTCTGCCTCTGTTCTTTCTTAAACCTCTTCTGGTCATCCCAAGCCTTCCGAAAGGTAGGCTTTTCTCTTTGTTGTTTGTATAAGAATTTCTCCCTTCTTATGGTTTCTTCCATAGTCTTAGGATCATCATATTGAATCTTGTCACCAATGGAAGGTGGCAGTCCACTCAGATACCTCTGAATCTTGACAGCCTCATCTTT
>JZKD02S0893872.1:30578-55978 GCA_000966675.3 Picea glauca
GGTGTTTTATCTTCATTTTCATTTTCCTTCATGTCCAAATAACTTCATCAATCTTCTGGTCCAAAACCCATGACTAGGGTTGACATCAATGACAACAACCAATCTTCCAACACATGTGTCGGTCTAGGCACATGCAATTTAACCCAATAATTGAGCCGTGATGGGGGTTCGTCCTCCATTCTTCTATCGATTGTCTGAACCGTGTCGCTGCATACCTCACGCAACTCTGATACCATATTGTGACATCCACGACCATCAACAGGCCTACCAATGCCACCTACACAACCTTAACATAGCCTTGGTTGCTATGATACCATTTTGTAACGTCCCCGGCCATCAACCCCACTGTCGGGAAATGCTATTACGTGGAACATTCACATACATATATATAATATGCATTAAATCAAGTTAACACATTTAATATAGAGTTACTGACATCATACAGACTATAAATAGAATTAACAATAATTCATACATTCAACGGAATACATGAAAACATTTCAAGCATCACAGAAATGCATTTTAATTGAAATTAAACATATGATGATACTTATCTTTGAAACTAGAGTAACTCCACCAACTACGTACAAACCTTCCACAAACCTCCCAGGCATAGACCACACTGCTCATCACGCTCAGCAGTGGGTCACCCCTAAGTTGGGACCAAGCTCCACCTAGGGCAAGGGAATCCTAGACTAGGCTAAGGTTACATGAAACTACACAAAGAAACCAGAAGGATTCTCTCCAGGAGCCTTCTTACGCCCACTACTCATAGACTCTCATTTCCCACATGCCTGTTCCACCCGAGAGTATACACCTTCACAAGCACAGTCCATCGGTGCTTCACCTCCCTCTCTGGGTCTCAGAAATAGGCTGGATCAGGAATTCTCAGAGCTCCGTAGCTGGTGCTGGACTCTCTCTGGGAGAAAGCAATTTTCAAATGGGAAAGATAAGGACATTAAAGTCTACCAAGCTAAAAATTTTAAAATCGGAGGGCATATCATTATCCCTCACATACAAAAGATCTTCAATTTAGCAGTCAAGCAGGGCTTCCCTAAAACCTGGACACAAAGCCTCATTGTTCCTATTTTTAAAAATGGGGATAGAAACATTCCCTCTAATTATAGGAACATTATGATTAGCTAGATTTTAGCCAAGCTTTATGGAATTATTTTGGAAAAGAAGAATGGCCTTTGGCTAGAAATTCATGGTAAAAGAGCTAAGGGCTAGGCCAGGTTTAGGAGATATCATTCAATTGTGGAACATCTTGTTACCTTTAGGATCATTGCAGAGGAGTTTCACAATACTAAAACCAATATTTTTTGTTGTTTTGTTGACTTGAGAAAAGCTTTTGACATGGTTCCTAGGAAAAACCTTTGGAATAGGTCGGAAGAGATAAAGGTTCCTCTCGAGTTGAGGCTTGCTGCAATAAGGATGTATGCGAATTTTATTTCTAAGTTTAAAAACACTGAGGGCTAGTCAAAAGAGATTAACTACAATATCAGCGTCAAACAAGGTTCTCCCTTGTCCCCTACCCTTTTTGGCATATACATTGACAAGTTAGAAGATTTCTTGGAAAAAGTGGGTTGTGTCAGCCCTACTCTCACTGGTATAGTCATCAATCTTCTTCTTTATGTCGATGATATCCTTCTTATGGAAAGGAGTCTCCATGAAATTGAAAACCAACTAAGAATCCTCAAGGATTTGTGCTCCAATATGGGTATGACTGTTAATATTGATAAGACTAAGGTCATGATTATTAAATCCAATAAGATCCCTTATGATACCATTGTATATGAAAACAATAACTTGGAGGAAGTGACTTCATACAAATATCTTGGAATTGATATTCACCACAAGCTCAATTGGAATTATAGCATTAAGAAAATGATTATTGGGGGATGGAAATCTTATTATGGGCTTCAAAACAATTATAAAGCAGCTGACCTTTGGAGTTGGGATAAGAAGAAACTCCTCTTTGAGACTCTTGTTACACATGTTATTCTTTATGGATGTGAATTCAGGGGTTGTAGTATGTCTCGTGAATCTTGGAGAAAGATAGAGTAAATACAAAAGAATTTTATAACCTATAATCTCAAAATTAAAGGAAATACGCCCTATCCCATCCTCCTCTTAGAAACAAGTCTCTCCCCCATTGGGAGCATGGATTTTACTAGATACCGAATGTATAAGAACAAGTTAAACAACATGGAAGACAAGAGGCTTCCTAAAATTGCTTCAAAATCAAGTCATAACCACCATCGAATCAAGGAAGGATGGCATAAACATGCCCAGTCTTAGTTAAATTATTGGGGAATCATGGAAGACACCATTTTGCAGAATAAAGATACTATTAAAAAACATCAAATCAAAATTTAAGGAGAAAATGTGGTGTGATAAAGAGTTAGAGGGAAAAATAAAATTAAGGTATTATAACGATTTAATCAACCCTAATCTAGAAGATCAAAATTATCTATCTATTTTGCCAAGTGTAAAGAAAAAAAATAAGCATTGCTAAGATAAGAACAAATTCTCATGAGCTCCATAGTGAAACTAGGCGTTGGTCAATTCCTGAAACGCCACGGGATGAAAGAGTGTGTCACCTTTGTGACACTAAGAAGGTTGAAAATGAAAATAACTTTCTCTTAGATTGTCCATCCTATACCCATATTAGATATCATTTTCAAAATATTCGTCACACTATCAACCTTCCTAACCTCTTAACTCAACAAAAGTATGGTGATCTTGGAAATCTTCTCTTAATGCTTTTCGAGCACAGAAATAAAATTCTAAAGAATCGCAAGTAATCACTTACCCTCTTAAGGTCCGATAGACCAATTTAGTCTTAGTGGAGGTTAATCATCATCATCATCATCATTTTTTTCATTTGTGTGGAAAAAAAAAATCAATTTTATTACTTAATATGGCATGTGAAAATAAGATTTTATTATTAAGAAAATTTATGAGTTTTACCAAATCACCTTATTTATTATTAAGGAATATCATTGTATTAAAAATTTTCATTAATAAAATTTTCTATCATAATCTAAATTTACCAATTTGAATTCTGTAAAATAAATCATAATGAAAGAAGAAAATCTTTTATTTAAAGTTTATGGATATCCAAAATTCAAAAAAAATATTGAAACTAAAATATATTTTTATTTAAATTTTATGGCTTTTTAAGTGACAAAATCTATTATAACTTAGTTATCAATGATGTGACTACTATATACAAAGGTTAATTGATTCAGTGTCATTATTCAAGGTGTTAGTCCCTAACGTTGCACTTGACTGCTAAAGGGAAAGCTAGGGCATCATCATAGTTATTGCAATGATTTTTATAAATAAGGATGTGTTTTGGGTTTTGAAAGAAGGTGGATCAGGTAGACTGAAAGAGAAAGAATAAGGGAGACAAGATAAACACATATCAGTGAAACACCATTGGGCATGGACTCAAGTAAACACCATGTTGATCGAAGGAAATCAAATTGCATATTAGATAAGAAGTTTATATGAAAATGGGTAGAAGAATAGGGAATATCAAATTCCTTCTCAAACCTCACCCTCTCGGGCCTCCTTCCTAATTTCTATTACAAAATGCTATCTTAAATAGCAAGATACAATAAACAAATTCTTCCTATCTGCTAGGAAATAATCATAACAATAAACTATGAAATAAAACAATGAATGATATTATGCAAGAAATCTGGGACAACTTAAGTCAAATGCCTTTCCATCTGTTTCCTTAAAATCTGGAGATGTGGAACTAATGGATTTACTGCTGAAAATCTAGAAATGATATCTATGATTTCCATCTATGCCTAAAAATCTGGATCTAGAGTCATATTATTAGTTATTTTAGCCACATGTGTCTATCTGTTTTAGAACCCAAAGAAACATAAGTGCAAGAGGTATCTATATTTGTTAATTCATTCCACCCTTCCCTATAGATCCTGTAATGAGCATAATTTTCCATCAAAGATACATGATACACAAGCCACAAGTCTTCTAGTTACTCTACACGTGCTAAAGTAGTTGCAACTATGTCTATGAAAACCACTTGAATGACTACTATAATAATAGTTTTCATACACATAAGCATAAAATACTTAGCCTTCATAAGATTTCTCAACCTGAAATCTATATCTATCAAACTATAGCCATCTAAGGAAGATCAATGCTTATTTCCGAGGCATGCTACCAAGCAGATCCAATTATGAACTTACAGACTGGGAAAAATGCCTATTGTCACAACCATGGATTGATGCATGAGGCATGGAACTGTTGTAAGGCAGACTATGCACCAACTTTCCTTCATTAACTTGTTCGAGGAAAATACTGCAAGTCAATTCTTCTTCCCATCCTTTTCCACTGCCTCCTTCAATTTTGTACAAGATGAATTCTGTCGCTGCAAATATGTGCCCTCACTGTGTTGACTATCAAGAGAATGATGAGACTAGTTTTTTTATTTGTGAATTGGCAATGTGTTTATCTCTGCATTACTAATTGAAGAGACAACAGGGGAATGGTCAGTGTATCATAGTCTAGGTCATCAAATTCACAATCAAATAGAGAAAGCTACAAACGAAGGCCTTGCAGTTGACCTCCTTTCAACACATTCATTATTTCAGTCACCTCTTCATGTTTCAACTGAGGAAAATATTTGCTATAATCCCAATGGGTTCCATTGTGGCCATAGAGTGCAACCAAAGAGAGGCGACTGCCACATCGGATAATTAATGTTTCCTCTTGGAATTGATCATTTAATCTTAATCGTTCTCCCATCAATGTGTCTTTCATAACATCATCGACTATTGAAATATCTAAGTGAGTCACAAACCCAAAACCACGAGGGTACCCCTCTAATGTTGTGACTATTCTCCATTTGGCAATTAGTTTGATGTGTCAGATGTTAGATCTGACTTGATTATGTGTACTAACTCGTATTTAATATTGGCAGGAGTTGTTCGACCTCAATGCCTAATACACTTAAATCGAGATTGGCCAATATTTTTGCCAAATCTTTTGCCTAAATGAACATGGATTCTGTAACAAAAACTTTGAAACTAAAGTAGCAAACTGATAAGATAAGCCACAATTTTACTCAAGTAACATAAGAAATCTAGATATGGCCTGAATATGAACATGGAGAAGAATTTGAAGATTTTTTGGAAGTGATATAATGTTTTATGATGGCGCTGCAGGAATGTCACTTTTTTAGTAGCGTGCCTGTCATGACCAAAATTCCAAACTTTAGTACTATGAATTTGAGTACTAACACTAACTCCTTCTGGGGATGGAGTCCTTCTTGCGAGGCTCCAAGAACATGTAGACTTTGTGCCTTAATATTTGCCCATCTCAATCCTCGTTCCAAATTCTTCAACTTGTAACCCTGTTCATCGTTTCCCTCAGGACATATCTACTTATTATTTGTAACTGAAAAGAAACCACAAGTTGAACTCACACTAAAAAGCCAAATCATATATGAAGATGACTTCTCTACTAATGACAAACTAAACTGGAAAACCTACTCTTGTGATGAGCTTATTTATGTACATAGACCTGCACTAATCAATGCACTTGCTTGATTAAGTAATATGATATATCCAATGAAACCAATCAAACAATTGATTGAGAGATTGGACTCCTGGCCAGTCTTGAAATATTAGAATGAATAGTGATATAAGAAATTGTGACTCAAAATACAACTGAAACTGATATTCATGGTGAAAAAGTAATACAAAATATGAGATAACAAAAATCTCCATGTATAATGCCACCAGATCATAAAAATCACCAGGAAGAATAAGTTGATAGAAAATGTATGCCTTGTTTCCTTGTTGACCATTCTCTTTGCATTCATCATAAGCTGGTGGATTATGGCAGTCTTTTGAACATGAATATCTTGAAATAGATTCATGATTATCAACTCCTTGAACAAAGAACTCAGGAAGTTGGTTCTTTGAAATTTCTAGAGGAACTTGAATCTCCTCAACATTCCCAGAAAAAGGAACACGAATCTATGCATTAAATTCTGGATCTTGTTCATTGATAGTCAATGAAGAAACAATGTTTTGTTGATGATTCATAACTTCATTCTGATAAGAAGAATCCTAGGAATTTCTCTGAGCTAACAAGCATCCATATTCTTTTTCAAGTTCTTTAAGAAGCTTATTTAAAAAATTAAATTTATCATCTTCACTAAATACATGGTAAGAATCTAAAAAAAAGGATAAAACTGAGGAAACATTTTCTTCCCATTCATCATAATAAAACATACCTATCCATTCTTTAAAATCTTGAAGAAAAGCAGGGGCTGCCACCAGCTCTTTTATCTTGGTAAATGAAGAAACTGGATCAGTAGTTGAACTTTCCATGTAGAAGCAATGGATTTTCCAGTAAATATTTAAGCATGGATTCTTCAACCATGTGGAGTCACCAGGTGAATGATAAGAAGTATAAAGTGTCCAGCTTTAGTTCACCATCCAAAGATAGATCTCCTCATTGTCATTCTACCAGGGAAGATATCTTCACTTTTGTCCCCGGAAATGACACCAAAATATGTTAGTCCCTAAAGTTGCACTTGACTCCTAAAGGGCAAGCTGGGGCATCATCATAGTTATTGCAATGATTTTTTAAATAAGGAGGTTTTCAAAGAAGGTGGATCAGGTAGACTGAAAGAGAAAGAATAAGGGAGACAAACTAAATGCAAATCAATGAAACACCATTGGGCATGGAGTCAAGTAAACACCACATTGATCGAAGGCAATCAAATTGCATATCAGATAAGAAGTTTATATGAAAATGGGTAGAAGAATAGGGAATAAACAAAAAGTAGAATACCCATCAAACAAAGATTCTCTTTGCAAAATGGATGAAAAGGTACTTGAAGCAAAACACACAAATAGTAGGCAGTCACAACAAAATATTTCCCGCTCGAGAATCTATTATCCATGGGCAACCATTGATTCTCAATGTCTGCAATTTGTTCAAGCAAGATGAAAAACAGAGTGTAAAACAAGGAAGATGAAAAATAGAGTGTAAAACAAGGGAAATCACAATATGATAAAACAATTGTCATAGATATTCAATGTCAGAAGCGATCACAGAATAAGATGCCCTTAGGCTTAAAATAACACACACTGGATGGCTATCTGTTGGCAGCCATTTCGCATTTTTATCCTATCTTTATAAGCTGCCTACACAAGTGTTTTGGAACCCTTGATTCTCATCGCAATCTTTTAAATAAAACGACATGGTTATTTTGCGCATTTGCACACCTGCCTTTTGTTCTCGTTTTCACGACTGCAAGTGTGAAAACCTTGAGTTCGAAGTTATGTTGATGGCATTAAAATCGTCACTAGATTATTATGGTTACTCTTTTTAATATGACTTCATTTTGTAGGTTTGCGATGCAATGCTATTCTAGTGATTGTGATTGAGTCCTTGATACAATGGTGGTTTGGTGTTCTATTGTCTTTGGTCAAATTCTTTAGTACAATGGTTTCACACAACGCATACATTCTATGATCGAACCCTTGGTACTATATTCAAAACATTGTTGGTTTTAAATCATACAAACACTATTTCTTGTGCAAATATTTGGGTCGACTTATCATGGTTTTCAATAGTTGTTTGATTGGCATTATTTTTAACACACACCAATAGTGATTTGAATCACCATAGCGCCGTCGATTGTACATTTGATATGACTATTTTACATGGGTTTATTTCGTTCCACCACCCTCGCACACTTAGGAATTAATGCCTACCTTGTATCTCAGGTTACCTCTGTTGGTTTCGAGGAAGCCTGTGAGCTTGCGGTCCTATGTATACCCTATCCAAACCCTTGTCCGTTTACCCTACCCACTGTGTGCTCCCTTCTATGGCACCTGTGGTGCACATAGAACCTAACGGCAGCCAAACACTCCTACTATTTGACAATGCTAGTGAAGATCTGGAGAATAGTGGCTGGCTAGTTTTTATCCAAAAATTTGAGGGTTTCAACCTTACGGTTGCCCAACATTTTTCCCTCACGTTCAAAAAATGCAGGGATAAGGTCAGGGATATCCAACTCGAGCTAAATGAGGAATTCCTAAGCTCAACTATAGGCTTACCAGCTAAAGGGTAGAGGTGGTTTAAGAATTCAAAAGTGGACGAGGTGCCATGGCCGCTCCTATTCACATTGAGGAAGATTGTTAGTTGTGATAGAGGTATGCCTGTCACTGCCCTTAAGACCAGGTGGCATGATCTATTAGAAATTATTAAGAAATTCATGACTTGCGAAGGTCGTTATATTTTGGTGTTTCTTTATCATCTCAGGTTGCTTATGAATTTTATAGACTACCCTCTGAATATGCCTCACTACCTCCTATGCAGTCTGTATAAAATGTCCAAATGATTTAAGTGTGAGAAGGATGATAGCAGCCTTTTCCATCACTGCTTGATCAAAATCATTATTGTTCATCATTTGAGCCTTAGTGGTGACTATTGGCAAGCCTTCCTATCAAGGAATGGCTTTGCCACTCCCGAGTGTGTTCAAGTGGACAAGGTTGTGGTCATTGAAACCCTGGTCGGGGCCTGTCGTGCCACCTACTACCCTTATACCCCCTGTCAAACCCTCGAACTACCCCAACATTGACCTACCTGATACCATGGATGACCCGTGTGTTAAAGACAATACTAAGATCGTTAAGAGGCCTGTAAGGAAGAAGGGAAAGAGTGATACTGGTGTCAATAGTAAGGGAAAGAAGAATGCACGATGGATATCTAGATGTGCTCGGAACAAGACCAAGCAGAACACTGACCAAAAGCCTATTGTTTTGAGAGAGGATTCAGAATTTGATATTGAACACTTCTTGACCGAGGAATACCCTTATTCTCATGGCCTCTGCTCTGTGGAACCCTATGACTATGTTTCCAACCTACCTCTGTGCCTCAAGAATGACCCTAACTTCCCAGGAATTAAGATTGGTAGTGGAACCCCTAGTAACTTGAAAGAACCCTCACCTGTAATGCCAAGACCCGAACAACCACCATGTACTCAATGCAATTCCTGTCTTGAACGTTACTACATGGATGTTCCCCTGTTGCAATCTAAAATTAAATCATTGGAGGAACGAGTTACTGTGTTGTCAAAGGAAAACGACAAGCTACAAGCCAACGAGAAGAAGCAAAAGACTACGGGTTCAATTGTCTTCAGAAATGTTGAGGTAGCTACTGCCTTTGTCAACTCAAAGTTATCTTGACCGAATCATTTTTCCACAGCCCAGGTATGTATTTCAACATCGATTTTTGAATGATTTGGTTAGCTGATTGTGTTTGCTCCAAATTAGTTCTGTTTGTTTGAATAGATTCAAAACGATTATGTTTACTTCGAACTACCAGGAATGATTTCGTTTTCAAAAGATTTCGTTTTGAATTAGCATGAACTATTTGCATTGAAGATTTGTTTGCTAAAATCGAATATAGCTATGTTTTGATTAATACAATTTTATTGCTCTTGAATTAGCATAACGATTGTGTCAGCCCTGAGTTAATTCGATTCATTTCTATTTGGTTTGATTCAGAAACGATGTTGCATGCCTTGAATTGGCATAGTCGTTTGTGTATGCGTTGGATTAGTATCAAAGATTGGTTTGATTTAGTTCTGTTAGTTTTGAATTAAAAAAAAATGATTATGTTAGTTTTGTTTTGATTCAACAACGATTTTGTTAAGTTCTGAATTGACATAAACTATTGCGTTTGTGTTAAGTGAGTATGAAAGATTTGATGAATCGATTATAGTCTGTTTCGATTGAAATTGATTAAAAAAAAAGATGATTTCATGGGTTTTGAATTATTAAGACGATTATATCTGCTTCGAATTGGTAATAAAAGTTGTTTGATAGATCGTACATATCCCTATTATCATTCGATTAATTGAACACAATTTCGTTTGTTTCAAATTGGCATAAAATATTTGGTTACTTCTAGCGTGAATGATTTGTTTTGCTTTAAATTAGTAATTAAGGATTTGTTTAATAGGTTGAATGTATTTTTGTTTATCATTTGGATTGATTCAAAACGATTTTGTTTGCAAATATCACCAACTACAGAATCGTGAGATTCTGTAGCTAGTCATAAAATTTAGATTTTTGTTAATTTTACAAATAAAACGTTATCTAAACTTGTTTATTCTTGTCCACCTACAGGTACATACGAATTTCAATGGAAAATTGGGCATGTTGTGGCATTTTAGAACATTCTTTTTGTGATATAGTTTTGTTTTAAGTTGTTAGTCATGGGCAGAAATAGAGACTTGGGAGATTGTTCCCAGATTTTTTGTAAACAGTTTTTGATAATTCCCACAAGGATGTTTTACCCTATGGCCTTTATATACTCATTAATTTTTGTAATGAACCCATCACTGTTGGGAGAAAAAAGACTATGGATTTATGATGATACAGACTCAAATGGAAGTGGATCTTTTGTAACAACTTTAGCTTTTAATTTATCATACTTTCGTTCAAGTTTTGTGCATTTTAATTTGTGATTAAGTCATTGACTACTTTATATATCAAGACTTGTTACAGGTTAATGCGTTGTGATTTAAATTCGGTCCATATCTGATGTATCTCACTTTTCTTACAGCAATTACTTTGTTTCAATTTAATGAATAAAAGTTTTATCTGCTTCGTTAAATGAATTGTTTTGTACAAATCTTCGCACAGGGATTTATCTAAATGCGATGATTTGTAAACTTTAAGATTGTTGTCATTTTATGTCTTGTTTGTTCTATCATTTATATTCAAAAAACATTGCTGCTTCTTGTTTATGAGAAGCTTGTGGAGAATCTGGTGCGGGTTTCCTCCCATCGAACAGCTAAATCAACTACTGTGCACAGGACAAATAGGAAGCGTTATTTCAGGTTAGTTCATTTTTTGTTATTTAATAGTTAATAAATTCGAGAATTCTCAGTAGTTTAGATAGATATACAGTTCCATTTTATAGTACAGATTGTTATCTTAATTCCTTAGCTTAGTTAGTTCTTATTTCTCTTCTTTCACGGAAAAGATATTAAAAATCAAAAACAATAGTTTCGTTGTCATTTTACAAATGATTTTGCAAGTTTTGATTAAAATTTGTACTCTTTAAGAACTGTAAATATATAATTGAGATCTAATTTTGTTGATAACTGAACATTTAATTTCATAGAATTATTGTTGTATAATATTAGACAGTAAACTGTATAGATATATTTCAGATTTGTTTATAGTTTTCTTTAATTGTTGTTTTCATTTAGATTAGTTCCTTTAGTTTAGTGTTCTTTCGTTTTTCTATGACTTAGAACGGCCAACGGAGCCGCTAAACCCGTCAGGGTGGATCATTTCAAACGGCTTGGGTTATTTAGACAACCCCGGACCGAACCCACTCCTCTAGTTGACGAGCATTCATTTTCGCCCGTCAACACTATCTCATCAAATTCCTTCTCAGACATCACCCTCTCGGGCCTCATTCCTGATTTCTATTACAAAATGTTATCTTAAATAGAAAGATACAATAAACAAATTATTCCTATATGCTAGGAAATAATCATAACAATAAACTAAGAATAAAAATAATCAATGATATTATGAAAGAAATCTGGGACAACTTAAGTCAAATGCCTTGCCATTTGTGTCCTTAAAATTTGGAGATGTGGAACTAATGGATTTATTGCTGAAAATCTGGAAATGATATCTCTGAATTGCCATCTGTTCCTGAAAATTTGGATCTGGAGTCATATTATTAGTTCTTTTAGCCACATGTGTCTATCTGTTTTAGAACCCAAAGCAACATAAGCGCAAGAGGTATCTATCTTTTTTAATTCATTCCACCCTGCCCTATAGATCCTACAATGAGCATAATTTTCTATCAAAGATACAGGATACACAAGCCACAAGTCTTCTAGTTTCTCTGCACGTGCTAAAGTAGTTGCAACTGTGTCCATGAAAACCACTTGAATGACTACCATAAAAATAGTTGTCATACACATCAACAGAAAATACTCGTCCTTCACAATCTTTCTCACCCTGAAATCTATATCTATCAAACTGTAGCCATCTAAGGAAGATCATTGCTTGTTTCCGAGGCATGCTGCCAAGAAGATCCAATTATGAACTTACAGATCGGGAAAAATACCTGTTGTCACAACCATGGATCTATGCATGAGGCATGGAACTAATATAAGGTAGACTACACACCATTTTTCCTTCATTAACCTGTTTGAGGAAAATACTGCAAGTCGGTTCTTCTTCCCGTCCTTTTCCACTTCCTCCTTTGATTCTGTACAAGATGAATTATGTCACTGCAAATATGTTCCCCCACTATGCTGACTATCAAGAGAATGATGAGACTAGGTTTTGTATTTGTGAATTGGCAATGTGTTTATCTCTGCATCACTCATTGATGTGACACTAGGGGAATGGTCAGTGTATCATAGTCTAGGTCATCAAATTCACTGTCAAACAAAGCAAGATGCAAATAAAGGCCTTTCAACCAACCTCCTTTCAACACATTCATTATTGCAGTCGCCTCTTCATGTTTCAGCTGAGGAAAAGATTCGATGTAATCCCAATGGGTACCATCGTGGCCATAGAGTGCAACCAAAGAGAGGTGACTACCACATCGGATAATTAATGTTTCCTCCTATAATTGAACATTTAATCTCAATCATTCTCCCATCAATGTTTCTTTCATAATGTCATCGACTATTGAAAGATCTGAGTGAGTCACAAACCCAAAGACATGAGGGTACCCCTCTAATGTTGCGACTATTCTCCATTTGGAAATTAGTTCGATGCATTGGCTATTACATCAGACTTGATTATGTTGACTAACTCATATTGAATATCGGCAGGTGTTGTTCGACCTCAATGCCTGATATTCTTAAATGGGGATTGGCCAATATTTTTGCCAAACTTTTTGCCTAAATGAACATGGAGTCTATAACAAAAACTTTGAAAGTAAAGTATCAAACTGACAAGATAAGCCACAATTTTACTCAAGTAACATAAGCAATCTAGATATGGCCCGAAGACAAACATGGTGAAGAATTCAAATATTTTTGGCAAGTGATATAATGTTTTATGATGGAACTGCAGGAATGTCACTTTTCTAGTAGCGTGCCTGTCATGACCAAAAGTCCAAACTTTAGTACTATGAATTTGAGTACTAACACAAGGACACCCACATCCCGTGTCTAAAATGATTTATGGGTGGCTAGTAAGTAGATAGACTTTTATTCTTGCCAGATTCTCTCGATCTTGGAAAATTAATAAACTTTCTTATATTCAAGAAAAAAAAACTCTTAACCAATTAAAAACAATTTTAGATCTTATTTTGGTATCTCAAAACAAATTTAATTTAAATAATATTCACAAGAACACTAAGTAGTAGTCTAAACGTTCTAAGTTTTGGTATTTTTCTGGTGATTTGTTCTGTTTAATTTTTCCCTAAATCTGGGGAGAAATTGTTGGATCTTCAAATTTGAGTGGCTAAGCCTATGTAATCAAAGTGCCCAATGGGTTTTTCAGCACACTAGATCCATTTATGAATTCAGAAATGAAATTTCAACAATAGAAAAGTGTGATTGTGTAACCAAATTCCCATGAAAAGGACCAAAACGTAAAACAATTAAACAACAACTAAAACTAATATCTAAAACCTTATTATTTTATCAATTTTAAATAAAAATAAAAAATTTATATATAAATTTTATTTAAAATTTAATTTCATTTTTTTATTAAAAAAAAAAATTATTTTAAATGCCAAACCCTTATGCCTCATCGTTTATATCTTCTAGTCTCCTATGAGAAGTACGTGAGTTTGTTGTGAGGTCCTTTCTTATTATAAGAAATATGAGCTTTGGGGGGTCACAACTTCTCTCGCAACCTTTTCGCTCTAGCAGACCTATTGTGCATGCCCAACCTATTCACATAGGATGTGACATAATCCCATAAGTCATCAATTATGTTGAATGCGTGAATGCTAATTGTGGGGTATTTCGAATTTGTGACCCCTTAATTTGGGTCATCAAACCCTTTTGTAGTGATTGGCCCTTTAGTTTGGGTCATGAAACCCTTGTGTGGTTTTTGACCTTTTTAAAGGTGCTTTTCATGTTATTAGGTATAGTTATATGTAACAATTGTGTTTGGTGTAATAGTTAGAGTTGTTGGGAGGTAGGTTGCACACTCTCCCCACCTAAATTCAATTATTGTCGAGTTTATTTGGCATGTTATGATGAGTCTAGAAGGGTAAATGTCCCCCAGGAGTGAAATCCCTATGTGGGTGTGTCTTTGGATGTCTCGACCCTTGCCAAATCATAAGTTACTTGCTAGTACTAGCTTGTGGACTATTTGTACTAGCCTAGAGTTTATAATGGTCATTGATTATCAATATAAACTCTACTCGCAATTTCGATTAAAAACAAAAGGATGTCAACCCAATACGCATATTATTTTAACGTTGGGACTCAGTCAAATTGTCTCTCCTTCCACCTTATAAGGTAGAGAAGGATATGCTTAAGTATATGTTTATTATAATTTGTTCCTTTATACGATTCACTGTCTTGTCATCTTCTCGGATTGTCGTATGGACAAGCACTTCTTGTGATATATGATCATCTTCTCCTTTTCTCTCAATATATATTGTTGGGTTTAGTTTATTTTCAATGAATTTAATAAGTGTTTGGTTTTGTTTTCTTAATTTAATAGTAAAATGTTAGAAGACATGTAGGTAGTGTTGATTGTGTAAATGGTACTCATGCAAGAAATATCTTAAATTGTTTCATGCGGCTAATAAGAGGGAGGTAAGAATGATCACACAATTTTTTATAACCCTTGTTATCATCTTCTAATATCCTTTGAAATTTGACCCCATGACCTTCTTCAAATAGAGATTATGAAATACTGGATAGATCTTGGAGTGGGAAAGAAGAGTCAATATGTAGGTAACTTTTGCAATGCATTAGAGGATCCTATAGGGTCCATAGAACTTATGCACTAGATTCTAGTGGCATTTGTTCCAACCTCAAGCTTTAAAGAAAGAGTAACCAAATTGCATTTTTGTAACATATTGTCCCAGCAAGAGAGAGATTGTTGATACCTTGCAAGACCTAATTAACCCACAAGGGGAAATATGTCACAAGCGAGATTCGAACCTAAATACAAAGGAAAACAAATTATCTTCTTAACCACTCAAATTAAACCCAGTTGACATTACATTAAATTATTGTGTGTTCATTTGATTCATTTATTGTAGTTCATACATGCTAATGGATTCAATTTATTTTATACTATTATTTATGTAAGTTTTCATCAATTTATTATCCATATAAAGCATGTGTTGTTTATTTGTTTGAGGTTCATGGAGTGTACTTTAGAGATATTATTACTCCTCTCTTAAGATTAATCACTCTTCTTGGCCCATGTAAAGTATGTGTTGTTTATTTATATGAGGTTCATGGAGTGCTCTAGAGAGCTTATTATTCCCCTCTTAAGTTTAATCACTCCTCTTGGCCTTGGTTTTTTTCTTTATTGTATCATAAATATTTGAATTATTAAGAATCAATAAGTTGGTTATAGGCACATTGTTAAGTTTCTGAATATATCTGCAAATACAATCACCACAAGAGATACCAAGAACAATATGCAAAATCTCCTTTATTATTACCAAAATCCTTATGGTAGGGAAATACCATATAATGGATCATACTATGAAAGGGATCCTCTCATGTTCACTTGCCTCTTCAAGAGGGCAACCTCCTAATGAGCTACATGCTCCAAATACAATATTTCTTCTTCTTCATAACCTCCCATTACATTGCTTGAACCCCTTTATATAGTGTTACCAACCACCTAAGAACATTCTAGAGGAGGAATCCTCTAGAAGCTAGAACCTTCTAGTAAGTCCTCTTACATTTATTATGTTTATACTAATATATATATATATATATATATATATATAACTACCATAGTGGGCCTTATTTAATAATATAGTGGTCCTAGTCCACCTTACATTGTGTTAGCACAAGAAGTCACCCTCAGATTGCATAGAAGGTAAGTCCAATACCCATCAGTTTATACAGTAAATTTAAATGAGTTTTAGGTGATCAAATGGAGAGGAGTGAATGATAATAAAGTTCTAACTCATAAATATAGAATAAAATGCATAAGCAATTGATGTTTGGAATCAACCTCAGTCAGTAAGTTGGATTAAGGGTGAATAGAGGGAATAATTTGGCGAGGACAGTGTAGAGGTCTGTTGTGGACATTAGGTCTTCCAACAGCCTAAGGAGGAAAAACTTAAACCCAATATCCTCTTGAATTCAAATCTCAAAGAAACTGAAAGAAATTATAAAATCACTATAATACAACATTCATCATAATACAGTCATAAAAATCCATGTGAATCAGTCAATCATGAACTCTCTCAGTATCAGAGGAAAATAAGATGGAGCAAGAAAGTTGACTTAGATTAACCAAGATGTCTCAAAAAACAAATACATAACCAAAGAACCAATGTTCTTCATAAAAAATAATTACAATAGCAGGGAGCCTAGCTCAACCATTCGAACTTTAAAAAATATCAAAACTTCCTATATATACTAAAAATGTTGCAACCACCAGGAATGCGATCGGACCCCTACATTTAAGGTTTCCATTCGGCGCCTACTTTGTCATCCTGTGTAGGCCTTCTTATGTTAGACGCGAGCTCGGCTTAGTTATGTGCTTTGCAGGAAAATATGTCCATAAGGAATCTTTGAATTGACAGACTGCCTTTATGGCCGCTCTCTGCATGCTCTCCATTTATGGGGTGAGATGAGGTCTCAAATTTTCCCCCCATCTTCAATAACTACCTTCATTGGGATCAGGATGAGGCCTGACACCCATGAACTTTCCTGGCGGTTCCCACGACTTCTTCATGTTAATATCGGCGCCTTAAGGCCATGAAGATCTTCTTTTGTGACCAATACGAGCGTTGTAGGTGGCAGGTTGATAGCGTATGTGAAATGGTGATGTGGAGAGAAGTGATTGGCGCAAACTTTCATGGCACAACGAGTGAGTGGTGACCATTTGGAAGGAAGCGGTTGGGGGGAGCAGAGGCTGGGATGAGGCTAAGGTGGTAGAAGGAGAGGAAGAGGTGGCAAAGGGAGTGGGGACACCAACACAGGTGTAGGAGACATGAGAGATAGATTTCAGGAAGCTAGAGGGGTAGGGGGGAAAGGGAGGCTATGGTAGGCAAAGAGAACAATGAGTGGAGGACAAGTGTGAGGGGGTGAGAGGCAGAAATGAAAAGGGAGATGTGATAGGTATGGAAATTTTGAGTGGAAGATAGGTGTCGGTGGGAGGCGAGAGTGGTATGGTCAAGTGGTAAGCGGGCTAGCTCGGAGGGGAAGGGTAGGTGGTTAGTGGTTTAGCACGGAGGGAGGGGGGGGGTCTGAGTTGATGAGGAGGCACAACATTAGTTGGGGGGGGAAGGGGGCACCCGAAAACCACTAACTCGGACCCCCCCCTCCTTAAAGGTAGAAGGTCGGGGGGTCCGATATGGGTTTTTAACCTCCCTTCTTCGCATTGTTTTACCAAGAGGTCGAAAAAAAACCCTTTTGACTGGATTTTGAGGGTGCTTGAGCTGTTCAAACCTCAAATGTCTTTATTCTTCTTGTGTAAATCATGGGCAGAATGCCACATGATTTATACCATAATTCTCCTGAGGGAAAATCTCAATTATTGCTTGATTCCTATGAAGTAGGTTGCAAATTCATGTGTTAACATATAGGCTCCATGGGGTATAGAGACCTCCCCATGAGGCTCTAAGAAATCCTTTTGTAGCTTCAGTGACTTAGTGTTGGGTTTGTGGAGTCATTTATAAAAACCAAAAATGAAAGAAAAATGATATTTGCAATGACATGGGAAGAAACTCATGGCTTAAGTAAAAGAATTCTTCATAAAATGCCCATTTATAGGGCTACCAAAAACTTTAGCATCCTCCAAATCCTGCAACTTGTAAGTGTTGTTTGAAAAAGCCTTAGAAACTTTGTAGGGGCCAATCCATAAGGCCTCAAATTTATCATGCTTGCCTTTATCTTGTTTAGGTGCATCCCACTTGAGTACTAGATCTCCCAGCTGGAAATCCTCTTTCCTTACTTTTCTGTCAAAATCCTGCTTGATCCCCTGTTGACGGTCATGGCCTTTTTCTAGTAGTTTCTCCCTCGTCTATTGCACTTCTACCAATTGTTGTATTATTCTGATCATATCATCTGGTTCTCCTTGATAGTCTTGGAAGAATTTTTCCACATGTAAGGCAAGTTGAGAGGGAAATATGGCCTCAACTCCATTCACCGCCTGGAAAGGAGAGACACCAAGTTATCTTGTTGTCACTTTGTCAACCCATAATGCAAATTTAAGCTTTGAATCCCAAGCTTTCTTGTTGTCCTATAACATTCTTTTGATTATATTAATAAGGATCTTGGTAGAGGACTCTTCCAATTTATTCCCTTGGGGATAGTAAGTAGTAGAGTGAATTAATGTGATTCCAAACTGTTCACAATTTTTATCAATGGTTTAGCCTTGAAAGATGTAGCATTATCAGTGACAATTTTGCTTGGACAACCAAATATTTCCATAATATCCTCGATAAAACTAATGATTACTTTGTGGGAATCATTTCTTGTGGGGATGGCCTCTATCCACTTAGTAAAGTAGTCTGTGGTATTCAAGATCTGTCTATGCTTACCACTTTAATCAGGATGAATTTCCCCAATAAAATCTAGGCCCCACTATTGAAAGGGCCCTGAATCTACCATAGGCTTTAGTGGAAAAGACTTGAGTTGCTTCTTTCCATAGAATTTCTAACACTTAATACAAGCCTATACCTAGCCCTGATAATTTTACAGGCTGTGGTTCTCCAGAAGTGATGCCCCCCACATAAACTATCATGAAAATCATGTATAATATTTTGGGCTTCTTGTGGGTCTAGGCATCTCAACAAAAATCCTAAAGGGTCTTTCCAATATAAGACCTAATCAATCAGACACTATTTAATTGATTTGAGCTTCAAAGCTCTTACCTTTCTCCTTTACATGCCATCAGGAGGCTGCAACTTCTGTAGGAAAAATATAATGTCTTTGTACCAAGTGCATACTGCCAATGGGGGTGTGACTTTAGGATCTTCATCAGACAACTCATCTTGTTGATTCTCTGAACAACTGTTGATGAAATTGACCCCCGAGTCTTTATAATTAGATTCATCCAGCAACCTAGCTAAACCTTGATCTTTAACCAATTTGGTAGGCTTTATTTCAAGATCAAATTCAAGGATTTTGGCAATCCACTTGCTCCTTCTTCCATCTATGTCAGGCTGAATGAGGATCTCCTTCACAAAGGTCGAAGGGACATATGCAATGACTTTTGAATGTAGCACATAAAATCTAAAATGTTTGAGATCTTTAACCAAATAATAGGCCTACTTTTCCATGATGTCATACTTTATTTCAGCATCTCTCAGTGCCTTATTGAAAAAGGAAATGGGCTGCTCTAACCCTTCGACATTTTTCTATAATAAAATTGTTGCTACTGTGTCAAACAAAGAAAAAGAGAAAATCAAAAAATCTTTGGAGTAGTTAGGACTGATAAGCACATGTGCTTCAGTCAAGGCCTTCTTTATTTGATCAAAAGAGCTACGAGATTTTCCCCAAGAGCTACTCAATAAAATTTGAAACAAACCTTCTCAGAAAATTAATTTTCCACAAGAAAGAATGAACTTCTTTCTTGGATCTAGGGAGTGACAAATTTTGGATAGATTCTACCCTTCGTGGATCAATACTTACCCCCTCTGTTGATACAATGTTCCCCAACAGTTTCCCCTCTTACATGGAAAACAATGGCTTCTTTGGATTTAAAGAGAGACCAAAATTTATTCACTTCAAAAAGAGCCTTTTCAAATGGTCATGATGTTCTTTATCAGATGGTGAGAACACTGTTATGTCATCCAAATAAATGACCACAAACTTGTCCTTTTTTCCAATAAAATCTATGTCCATGGCTCATTGAAAGGTTGCTCCTGCGTTTATCAATACAAAGGGAATCTTAGTGTGCATGAATGTACCCCAAGGGGTAGTGAAGGTTGTCTTCTCTCTGTCTTCAGGTGAGATGAAGACCTGATTGTAGCCAGAAAATTCACCAATAATAGACATACTGGATGCCCCTATCACCTTCTATAATATGTGTTCCATCTTGGGAAAGGGGTAATTATCTTTCTTAGAGCTTCTATTCAGATTTCGAAAATCCACACAAAGTATGATTTCTCCATTCTTCTTTCTCACTGGGACCAAGTTGGCCACCCATTCAGAATACCTTAAAGGAATGATAATCTAGGCATCCGAAATATTTTCTACCTCTTTCTCCATAATGGGCAGCAACATAAGGTTTATTTGTCTCAACTTCTACCTAAATGGCTTGGCTTCTTCCTGAAGTGGGATATTATGCTCAATGATACTTGTGGCATATGTTTTGAGATCTTCATATGTCCAGGAAAACACATCAGAAAATTCCTTTAACAACTCAGCATATTCAACCCTTTGTTCTTTTGACAATCTACTCGACAATTTGACAAATTTTGGGTCCTTCTCTGTGCCAATATTGCACTCAGTTACATCAACATCATCAGTTGAGCCTTTAAACTTTACTTCCACATCATTCCCATCAAACAATATTTCCAAATGAACTATTCCCTTTGGAATGTGGTTGGTAGGTAGATAAACAATATGGTGATTAGCAATTTTATTTAGAAATACATCAGCATGAAGGTCACTTTCAAAATCATGATCCTAATCAATATGTAATGTAGAGAACTCATCAACAGACTGAAGAAATTTTTTGATCTCAATATAATCCTCAAACACCTTCCAATGATTGACATTGTCAAGTACAAAGGTCCTATATTTCACCTCTACATCATACATGGGTTTAGGTGGTAGTGGGACCATGAAATGGATCGCTGAAGAAGTCGAGGAATCAACCATGGTATTCTCCTTTCTTGGAATAAATGAAATGTTGAAAGCTAAGAATAAATTGTCAATTAGGTACCACACCTCATTTCTGTAAGTTTTAAACCTAGGGTGTTTATATTGATAAATATTTTTGATCTGATGAACAATTATCTCTGCATCCCCAAATATTGATAGCTCTCCAATCCCCATGTCCTTTGTAGCCCTTAAACCCAAAACAAGAGCTTCATACTCTGCCACATTGTTGGTAGATTCAAATTCTAACTTGTAGGACAAAGGTATAGACTCTTGACATGGTGAAACAAAGACCACTCCAGCGCCAGTACCTTCCTTAGAAGAGGCTCCATCAATGAACATCTTCCAAATAGGGGTAGTTGGAGGAGGGATTTCACAAGAAATAATGGATTGTTTTATAATCTCAAGAGGAGGTTCAGGGGCATCAGTGAGTTGCAATATGCCAGATCCCAAATCAGTGTCAAGGGAAAATATAGGATGGTTGGTGGGGTCTGCCTCATCACTAATGATGTAAGCCCACTGAGCTTCCTTGTAAAGTATTTTATGCTCACCCCCAAATATAGGAATGGTGGCATATGTGAGGTCCATATGTCAAGTTCCCCCAAGTATTTTTATCCAAGATCTTGATAAGAGCATGCCAAACTTGGGGGGAACATCATCCACTACAATTTCCATGACCACACTTTTCATGGGAAACTGAAACAAGGTCACAACCAGATCTTTGATGACCCCGAGACACTTCACTTTCCTAGAGTCAAAAGAATATAAGTCATGGTAGGCCTTTGTGATTTCCAATCCAAGTTCATGCATGACTATTTTGGGCATGAGATTGTGAGATGCCCTTGAGTCCAGTAAACAATTATGCAACACCTTATCAATATGTATGTTCAATGATGTATAGAAGGGATGGGATGAATCATCTCTATCTTCTATCAAGGGACCTAAGATGACTGTTGGATTTTCATCTTGCAGATTTATTGAATCAGTGGCATTTGAGGAGGATTTGGGCAACACCACTTTGGAAATATATTTTTTTAATTCTTTAATTTTTATCAGTTCCAAAAATGGTACAGGGATCTTGATTTTTTGGATCTCATTTTCAAAACTGGAGGAATATGGAGATTTCAGAATCTCCCTAACTTCTGGGGTAGGAATCTCAACCATAACTGGGGGAATTTGAGCATCTTTCTTCTTGCTACCAACGGTCATAGCCTTGGTAGAATTTTCTGTTTTTGTGTTCCTAGCTGAAACATTAGACTTTTCCTCCTTCTTTTTAGATCTCATATTATATCTACTAGGATTTTATTTTTCCTTCTCTCCCCCACTTAATTTATTTATTTGGTTATCCATCAAGGACTGCCCATATGCAGATTGGGTCAAGTGAGGGGATGGAGGGGTGTTGCCCAAGCAATGGATCACATGATCATTTTCTTCATCTTCTTCCTCTACAAGGTTATTTTGTAAAGGGGTTTGGATCTTTTGGTCATCCCTTTCTCTGCCTCTGGGATCTCTTGGAAGAATCTGAGGAGCATTGTTAGGTATTATAAAGTTACCTCTATTATCAACATTTTGTGTATTTCTATAGGTCTGTCTTGCTTCAAGTTTTACCTTCTCCATCTCAGCGGAAAGAGATTTTACTAATTTGGTAAGCTCATCAACTTGAGGGTGGGCAGTAGAGGAACCATAGGTTGAAGTTTCAGACCTCACCTTTCTTCTGTCTCTATCATCCTTACTCCTAATCTTATCAACTACCATGATATTGGATTCTACTTCAATGTCTTCATCTTGCATATGAGCCAAGGAGGTAGCTCTTATTTCTCTCAACGGGAGGAAAAAATCAAGGTCCAAAGTACTACCATAAGTCATCTTTGCAAAGGTTTATGTAGGCTTAATCTCAGTGGGAATTTTGTTATACATTTTATTAAACCTCTTTGAGAAGTGAGAAATAGATTCCCCTTCTTCTTTCTTTAGTGATCCAAACTCTATAATATAGTACAGAAAATCTTTTTTATCCCCCCAATTTTTTAAGAAGGATTCATCTAGGGATTCAATCCCATCAATAGATCCAGGAGACAAGGCCCTAAACCACTTCCTAGCCTCACCATCAAGGATATGAACAAAAATCCTCGTCCATACATCTTTATTCTCAATGGAATGATTATCTATAAAACTATAAAAGGCTTCAAGGTGTCCCTCTGCAGTTATGTCTCCTTCACCTGTGAACTTGGGAAACTGTGTAAGGTATCCATTAGCTGGAAGAGCATTTAGAGGCTGAGGAATAACAAGAGGGTTGAACCTCGCAGCTACTATAGCTTCCATTCTAGTTATGGGGGGATTAGAACCTGCCATTGGGATGTGAAATGGAGGAGAACCTAGAGGGGATGGACTTTGGACAGGTGAAACTGGAATAGTGCTTCTGGGAGATAAATATAAGGGGATTGAGGGAATAGAGGTTTCTCCTATTGTAGTTGCAACAACCTTAATAGGAGGAGGCATAGTACAATCCAGAGTGAGAATTTATTCTAAGGTCCTGGGTCCAAACCACTTCACAACTTCATGGGAGACAGGGGTGTCAAATCTTTCTACTTCCAAACCAAGACTAGGAGGGGAGAAATCAGTGGGAAAATTCCCAAAATTTAAATTCCTTGAAACTCCAATAGTTTGTTTTATACGAGAATTAGGGACAGTTATAGGAGTTTTTAAAAAGGGAGTATGAAAATCATTAGAACAACTTGGTACAACAGTGGAGGTACATTTTTGGGTGGTCTTTCCACTTCTGATAATTTTCTCTAGGTCAGCTTCAGGTGTTTCTAGAGGCAGCAGTGGAGTGGACCTCGTATGTCTTCCTTTAGGAGCCAAAATTGAAATAGTGGAGTCGAAAAAATGGAGTCTCCATGTGCAATTTGCAATCTTCAATGGTATTGATATATGATGCACCTTCAGAATCAAAGTTTCTTTGTCATTCTCTCCCATGGAAATTTCTTCAATTCGTTCCCCGACAACGGTGCTAGAAATGTTAGCACTAGAAGTCACCCTCAGATTGCATATAAGGTAAGCCCAATACCCATTAGTTTATACATTAAATATAAATGATTTTTAGGTGATCAAATGGAGAGGACTCAATGATAATAACGTTCTAACTCAAAAATCTAGACTAGCATGCATAAGTAATTGAGGTCTGGAATCAACTTCAATCAGTAAGTTGGAGTAAGGGTGAATAGAGGGAAGACTTTGGTGAGGAGAGTGTAGAGGTTTGTTGTGGACATCAGGTCTTCCAACAACCTAAGGAGGAAAAACTTAAATGCAATATCCTCTTGAATTCAAATCTCAAAGAAACTGAAAGAAATTATAACAGCACTATAATACAACATTCATCATAATACAGTCAAAACAATCCATGTGAATTAGTCAATCATGAACTCTCTCAGTATCAGAGGCAAATAATATGGAGTAAGAAAGCTAACTTAGATTAACCAATATGTCTCAAAAAACAAATACATAACCAGAGAACAAATTTTCTTCATAAAAAAGAATTACAATAGCAGGGAGCCTAACTCAACCATTTGACCTTAACAAAATATCAAAACTACCTATATATACTAAAAATGTTGCAACCACCAGGAATGTGATCAGAACCCTACATTCAAAGTTTCTAGTCAACGCCTACTCTTTTAGCCTGTGCAGGCCTTCTTATGTCAGACGAGAGCCTGGCTTAGTTATGTGTTTTATAGGAAAATATGTCCATAAGGAAGATTTGGATTGACAGTCTGCCTTTACGGCCACTCTCCGCATGCTCTCCATTTATGGGGTGAGACAAGGTCTCAACTGTCGCCCCCATATTCAATAACTACCTTCATTGGGATCAGGATGAGGCATGACACCCATGAATGTTCCAGGCGGTGCCCATGATTTCTTTGAGTCAATCCCGACGCCTTGAGGCCATGCAGATCTTCTTCTGTGACCAATATGGGCATTGTAGGTGGCAGGTTGATAGCATATGCGCAAACTTGCATGGCACAACAAGTGAGTGACGACCATGTGGAAGGAAGCGGTTGGGTGGAGCAAAGGCTAGGATGAGGATGTAGTGACAGAAGGAGAGGCAGAGGTGGTAGAGGGAGTGGGGACACCAACATAGGTGAAGACGACATGAGAGGTAGATGTCAGGAAGCGAGAGGGGTAGGGGGGAAAATGAAGAAGTGGTAGGTGGAGAGAATGATGAGTGGAGGACAAGTGTGAGGGAGAGAGAGGCGAAAATGAAAATGGATATTGGACAGGTGGGGAAATTTTGAGTGGAAAAAAGGTGTCGGCGGGAGGCAAGAGTGGTATGGGCGAGTGGTAAGCGAGCTAGCTCGGA
>JZKD02S0893872.1:58688-93090 GCA_000966675.3 Picea glauca
GATGCTAAGGTCTCCGCCATTGAAGAAACTAGGGACTTGACCAAAATGACAATGGATGGATTACATGGGACTCTTATGGCATATGAAATGAGAACAGGTACAGAAAGTGACCAGACAAACAATGAAGAATCCTTTAAAGCCATAAAGAAGACAAAAGACAAGTGTTGCACCTCTTTTGTCACCTAAATGAGCAAAACAGAGCTGCTTACAAGATTATTTGGGTTAGCTACGCAAGACAACAGTAAAGGAAAGGGTTAGAAAAAGAAACATAAAAGTCTAAGCTAAGAATTAAACTAGAAAATGAAAGAACAACTAAACTATTGAACATAAGGACATAAGAACAAGAAACCAATAAGATTCATGTCACCAATGGAAAGGATTGTATTAGTGAAAAGAAAAGACCAAGAAGAAAGAGGACTTTGGGTCCCTTCTTCCTCCAAGGGAGGGCTCTTGGACCCTAACAAATGAGCTCTTCTTACAACTTTGAAACTTGAAAGAAATGGTGAAAGAATCCCAAGCTAATCCACTCAAAAGGTGAGATGGATTGCCCAAATGTAATGATGCTAGTATACTCTTGATGAGAAAAGAGGATTCCCCAAGAGAATAGTAGCATCATAACCTTGCAAATGAATTCCTTGAAAATGTAGTGCACCCATGGCCTTGTTTTATAGCACCACTTTGAGGTATTGTGCAACCAACTTTTAGTGTGAAAAGAGGTTGTTTAGGGCATTTTTAGGTCTTTGACCAGCCACCCAGTCAGATCCATCCGGGATTTGGATGTCAAATCAACTTGGAAGCTGAACCAAAAGTCGATGGGAGGCTGACCAATCTCATAAATGCACCGTTCTCAGGTGTGTGCGGCTTTTAGCGACCATAGTCGTGCATCGTGTGAATGTGCACTTTTCTTGCATTTCTGGATGGTGCATGTGCACGCACGTCCTGTGTAGTCATAGCACACTTTGATTTTATCACTAGTTGTATAGTTTTGGACCTTTTGGAAATGTTTTTCTGGTAATTTTGGTCCATGGGTGAACTCATAGCTGTTTTGAAGATGTTGGATTCCTATAACCATTTGTGGACGAAATTTCAATGATAATAGATGCCCCTTGATGGATGAGGTTAGGAGCATACGTATAGCCGAAATTCATCAATGTTTCTTCTACTAAGAGTGTCATTGTAAGAAAGAGCGATAGTGAGAGTATCAAGAGTGACCCGTTGGAGGGAGAAGGGAACCTGTAGGACCCAATCTTCCGTAATAAATTTTGTACAAACGAGGCAGGCATGCCCCATGCTTGTGTCATGTAACTCAACAAGACGAGTGTTGTATAGTAACTGAAACTGTGTGTTGATGTAGACAACTGCAACGTCCTCGGGGGCGGTTGTGATAGAGGCAGAGGAACATTATGAGGAGGAACATACTCTAAATAGTAGGAAATGACACATGTAATAAGTAGCACAGATTATGTGGGCATTGATAGCCCAACCAAGTTCAGAGGTCTTTGGCAAATATAAGAAACAACTGCAATAGTTACAAAGTAAGACCCACCGTAACATGAGAAAGTGTTGAAGTCGAATGTTATGGGGGTCAACGATAGCAAGGAGAAATTATGGTTCTCCCTGTGCCATCCGAGACCTCTCATTGGAAGGGAAAATGAGAGTCAAGATACTGTCGCCCTTTTGGAAAGTGTGTTGATGTTGACAAAAAGGTGGACGTGACTCCAAGAAGCAAAGGGCTTCGTGAAATCTAATAGGTGAGGTTAGGAACTGAGGAGGTACATGGAAAAAGTCAAGATGTGTGGAGACTCAAGACTGCCCTTGGTTGGGGGTATATGTGAAGTATAAGTGGCTGCAACCGTTCAACTAGGTCGAGTGTCAAAGGGACAACAAGAAGTGGGATAAGTTGTGTTAGAGGCGAGACAAAGTGAACAAACTCAAAGAGAAAAGGTAGGTGGCCTGTGGGATACTTAGAGTATATGGACGATGTCAATAGGAGTAGATGATAAGGAGTGCCCTAACCAAGGGTGACATGGGTTACATTTTCCAGGAAGGTCACCAAAGGTGACAACAAAAAACTATGTAACGTGCTTGGAAATAACGTCTTAATTTACAAAAAGAATTAAAAAATTTGTGGGGATAATAATGAAAATACAGAAATGGGGGCCCCAGTGTAAGATGGATTGGCCTGGGGGTGGTGCAAGTTGGTGGAAAAAACAAGTGGAGGGTGGGGGCCCCATAGGCTAGTTTCTGTAGTAGGACAATGTATGGAGGGAAATTTGAGGATGGGCAGACTGATCATGGGTAAATGATGTTGCAAGAGTGAAATCAAAATAATCTGTGAGGAAGTGTCCCGGGAGTTCGTTGGGAAGGCTAGCAAAATGAGGAGAAGGAGTATGTGGCCGATTCACAACATGAAGTAAGACTATCGAGACTCCCATCCCTAAAGGGTTGAACACAGCATGAGTGTCAAAGTGCCAAGGGGTACTATGAATGGGACAACTCATGTGGGGGAGAGTGCTACCAGGTGACAGTACCCAAAGTGCAATGGAGGTGGTGGTACTGTAGAGCCAGATATGGGGACCCTAAAGGAAAATTTCCAAGGGTGTGACTGGAGATGCAATTGAGATTCAGAGGGAATGATTACATGCCAGTGTTGATTATATACCTGAAGGGGTTGCATTGATGTATGATGACCAAGTACCTGCACACATGAAAACCAAATACTTTACGTGAACAATATCTGAAGAAAATCGAACATACGATCATTTAATTGATAATTTTGAACATGAGCATGCGTACCTGGACGTGGTATTGGAAAAAATGGCTCCCTGGGGGCTAAATATGAAAAGTGTCCTGGGGATTGTCTTGATGTAGAGGATGGGGTACTGATCCCGTGGCTAAAGATGGATCGAAAAACAGACACCCAGAGATCTCGGAATGGGGTCTGGAAGTTTGGGAAAAAGGACTATATATAGCTGTAGGGCCCACATTTCCACCTCATTTGTACCTGCGGTTAAAGTGATTGGACAAGAGATATTCAGAGGATATTTGGAGATTCTAGGAGAACAAGGCAGCCGATTGAAGACCATTAAACTTCGGGTTAGTGGGCAGGGCATGTACGGAGGGCCGTATAGGGAGTTTTGTGGGTGTGGGCCCCTTAGTGCGTGGGCTATCCG
Source organism: Picea glauca (assembly GCA_000966675.3). Classification (NCBI taxonomy): domain Eukaryota; kingdom Viridiplantae; phylum Streptophyta; class Pinopsida; order Pinales; family Pinaceae; genus Picea; species Picea glauca. The sequence goes on from JZKD02S0893872.1 coordinate 61,862, forward strand.
AAAATATGCACGCATGGGTGTGCGCCCGATAATTTGTGCATGGGTATGCCCCAAAGGGGAAAAAAGGCATGCATCATATGTGCGTCTGTTAGATAAAAAATTGCACATGGGTGCACAACTGTGTGGCAGACAGGAGCGTTGTGATGCGCGCCTATGTACATGACAGGGGTGCATGAAGGCACCTCTATATGGCAGACAAGAGCACATTCATGCACACCTGTGGGATGAATAGGAGCGCATTCATGCACACCTATGGGGTGAACAGGCATGCATGTGTGCGTGCCTGTGGGTTTAAACAACCACGCCTTGGAGGCAAGGCTAACGGGTGAAAAAATCATCTTTTTTGGAGATTTTAATGTGTTTATGTTCGAGATGGCTAATCTAGGACTGGATTTATGTGGTTGCAGGTGAGGATTGGGACGATGTTGGTTCATTGGCAAGAGTGGGTGTTATCAGACTAATTAGTAGGTGTGGACACTAATAGATCTCCCTAGATCCACCTGGATCTAGAACAAAACACGATAGGACATGACTCTTTCCCTAAGTTATGACCATTGAATTAGCTAGTAGGGAGGAATAAGTGACATACCTTTGTATCTCTTCCTAGGGTCTCTGTTTCTCTCGCTTCACTCTGGTGCTCTTGTGAGGTCAAGACCAAGACAACACAAACCAACCAAAGTGAAGATAGCAAAATATATTCAATCGTCAACTTATGTGTATGATCAAGGAATTACACAATAAAGTAAGAATGACTTTATGGAAAAAGGACATGCCTGATCGCCTTGATGTCACAAGCTTCCTTTTGGTGACTCTTGGTTCCAACACACACACTTGCTTGATCCTTGTATGAAGAAGATCCAACTCCTCTTGATAGACTTGCTAGAGTCTCCAAGCTCATGTTCAAGCTATGTTCTTCAAACAATTCCTTCACCAATTCTCCAATTAATCTTGCGTAACCTTTTCCATGAGAATCCCATCAATATATAGGAGAGGATGAGATGGTTACTTGTATGAGAATGATCCCACCAAATCAGGGAAACTAGTAAAATGATAACCATTCTAATGCCAACCCATTCTCTAGAAGATTCCCTTCTAGAACCATCGAGACTTCATCTTTTTCCAAGCTTGAGAACAAGTTCGCACCCTATATATATATCACAGTGTGAGAAGTTCTCACCCTAGATGAATGCAGCCTATGAGAATGGGTCATTCTCGCACCCTAGGATATAAGCAACATGCGAAATCTCTTCAAAAATATGTTTTAATGGAAGAGATGAATGTCACTTTTCTCAGGAGAAAGTTCTTATTACGATCTTGAGTACACCAAAATCAATACACCATCAAGATGACCAAAATCATGGGTAACAGAATGCCCCCCAAAGTATGAGGCCGAAATCAGTGACAGCCAAAATATTTTGTAAACTGTGTGCGTGTGTCGGAAACCAGGAGCGCACCTAATCGGAAACCTGTGAACAACCAAGCATCTACAGAATATCATACTAGTTCTTAGGTAGGCATTCCCATACTCAGATCATGGACGGATGACATTATAAGCATAGGTCACGACCACCAATCATACACTGTGGATCCATGCCGTCAAAATATTGCATAGCCACCAGGAATACACTGTGGATCTATGATAGAAAATTCAAATTGAGACAACATAGCCATGAGACATACAAAGTGGATCTATGTGTCATGAATTATACATATTCCATCGCAACCTGGACAAAAGAGATGAGATCCAGGGTCTTCAATCCTGTCACCCAAAAGTATGAATCTAACCATGTGATTACATGTGTTGAAGTCGAACATGGTAGAAACCACTTGATTACCGGTCATTGATGAAACCATTAACAAGTGCGAGGGAAATCACCATTAATGTCAATGACTCCCAAGGTACACTAGTACACTCCACCAAATGTGAATGAATGAGTTGAGGTCAAACATCTGACAAAATATTTCGATCAGGGGTCAATGACGTAAACCCACTGTCGAAAGCAAGGAAACCTACCATTGAGGCATGGAAGTTCCAAGGTACCAAAGAATTTCTAAGTCTTATTTCCAGATAATGAGTTGGAGTCAACGGAACAAAACTCGTCACAGGAGGGCCTTGATGTATCCCCCATCAATGACACGAAATGAGTAATAGATTTTGAAGGTGAAACAAAGTATGATGTAAGTTGGACTAGACATAGGGAAGGCGGACACAGAGAGAATGGACAACTGCAGATGGCCGACTCAATAAAGGTTTCAGATGAACTTCTCTTGAACATATGAATGACACGACCAATGATTTGGCAACATTGACTCAGAGATGATGCAGGGTATGACCTTGTAGCAAATCGAATGAGAGACAAATGGATTTCCCAAACTGGCTTCAAATAATGAATAGGGGGGTGTCATGTTCAAGAGCGACACTTACTGCCAATTAATATGAATACGAGAACACATCCCTTTCCCAAATTTTCCCCCACCATTTCTAGTGAGTACCTCTTTATTTTTACGCAAGATTGAGGAGGATAACATATGCTTGTTGATATAAGCTCATCATTCAGATAAGTACTTCGGAGTATGTTTAACGAACCCTAGGAAGGAGTGGTTTGGTCCCATTACGGGTCTGTTGATGTTTGTTTAGCGAGTCCAAAGATAGAAAACTAGAAGGTTTTTCATGATTATAGAGTCTGGAAAAACACTTAAAAGAGAACTCTCTCAGTTCCTTTTTCAAAAAATAGTCTGTTGAGACCGAAAAAGAGATAAATTATCACCCAACAGATGCTTTCTTTAAATACTTTAATGAGTGTGAAAATAGCAAGCTCGCTCGACAATCTTTTCATGTTTAGAGAGTTTGAAAAGATCTTAAAGAGGACTCCAGGGGGGTTCCTTTTTTGTATAACCTTGTTGAGCCCAAAAAAGTGATAAAAGTGTGCTCTATCATGTTCTCATGTATTTTCAAGCGTGAGAATGGACAAAGACCAAGCTCGAGGTTTTGTACAAAAAACATAAAAAACAATTAAAATATGCGATGAAGAAGAAAAAATATCCGCATCCCTATGCATGAACATCGAGGTCGTTATGTCTATAAAAATCACACTCAAAAGGGTAAAAGTAAATATAAAGGGGTAAAATTTCTTTTTACCATAATCATTTTAACTTTACCCATATTTGAGTCCAAAACCCCTCTTTTGCCCTTGAATTTCGGTGCTCGATTGCAGGAGTTACGAGCATCCATTCGATGAACCATCTCTGACAGTGAGGTAAGCTCCTTGTCCTCTATCTTTTCATGGTTTGATTTTTCATTTTCATTGGAAAAAATCATAGTTTTGAGTTTGTTTTGGGGGTTAAAGTTGCGCTTAGCCATTCTCGCAGGCCAGCCACACGGGACCTGCGAGAATGCTTCATTCTCACAAGTGACCCCAAAGGCACTTGCGAGAACTGCAAAGTGGAAAAAATTTTAAAGTTTTTCTCAATGAAAAAGATATCAAGTGTTGAATAGAGTTACTAACTTTCTTCTTATGCTTCTTATGCAGGTATTTGGCCATCACCATGGTTCTGGAATGGCATGAAAGAGAGCACAAAGAAGATGATGCCATTGCTGATAATCATCTGGCCACCATTTCCGCTTTACGAGACTATGGTCTTCTGAAATTCTTTCGTATCCTAGGTATGAGGGCCCAAGTCAAGTTATTGGAGTACCTTGTGCACATGTGGGATCCTGACCAGCAAGTATCCCATGTAAGGGTCCACACATTGTCCTTGGATATCGAGGACATTTACTTCTTGACAGGACTATCACATCATGGGTACCACGCGAGCCTGACTGGTAGCAGAGGTGGTGTGATACCCATGAGTGAGTACTATCATTTGCACTGTGTTCCAGAGGCAGAGAGGAGCAAAGGGAAAGTAACCATTTGGGGAGTGCGGGATTTTACCCTTCACACTATTTTTTTCACCATTTCTCGCATGGATGGGAGTGCTACTCTTCACATGGCTCTCCAGAGCTACTTTCAGTATGCCATAGAGTGTAGTGAGCCTCAGGTTTTTAACTAGGCAGACACAGTGCTTCGTAGCATGAAGAGGCAGTTGACCAAATGTAGGCGAGGTGACCTAAAGCAATTCAGGTACGGGTCTTTGTTGGTGTCCTTCTTTCTTGAGAGGGTTCCCTTGTTGAGGCTGCAGGTTGAGTGGTGTTTTGTTCAGAGAGTTATTTCGGATCCATCTCATAGGTTTTATGTTTATCGGCTCCAACATATCCAAGAATGTTGAGGTGGTGTCAGCTCATGGCCCGGCACGTAGCTGGACCAATTATCAAATATAACGATGCCTTCTTCGACTGGTTGTGACCACATATGTTGATGGTCGATGATTATGCCTACGCTGGGTTGGACTTCTGAGGAGATCTGGACTTGGTCCTACCCGAGGGCGCTCAGTGGGGGGATCTTGATAAGAAGTACACATTTTTTTTTTAAATGTTTTTGTGAATTTTATCATATTCAAATGTTTTTTATGTTCATCCAAGGTCTAACTAAAAAAATATTTTTGATGACACATATGTGGGGCCTTACCGACCTCCTGGTACTTCTCCTATTCAATGACGAGGAGAGGTGGCTCCAATGCCACGATGGGACACCAAAGATTATGAAGCGGTGGAACAAAACCTAGAGGGTTTGACAACAAACATTCCAGACATGCCCCTTGGAGAGGTTCCATGACATTATCAACATCATATAGTAGGAGTGTCAAAGTCCATTGGCCGACTCCTTCGTAGGGTTTCCCAGGCAGTCATGTGTTACCATGAACGTCATCCATGATGTCACTTTCTAGAAGCTATGAGCTTCAGATTTTGAAATTTTGGTCCTCGGATAGAACTTTTTTGTAAAAACTTTTCTGGTCGTTATATATACATACAACTTCTATCGGTTTATCTTGTGTTTTGTGAAAATTGATGTGATTGATTTATAAATGATCCAAATGTCTATCTAATACATAGTTAGCTAATGCATCAGTTAATGTATTTAGACGTCTAGGAATATGTTGATATTCACTATAATCAAAATAATGTTCCAAGAGGCGAATTTGCAAATACACTCGTAACAAAGTAGGACTTCGAATAGTATAGACATTACTTAACTGTAGTACTATGAGCTGTGAATCGATTCGCACAACCAAATGACGGATTCCAAGCGAGATAGCATCAATCAACAATTCGATAACGATGCTATACTCTGTAATATTGTTGGTCGCATGGCTGAGGCACACACCTCATAAAGAGACAAGCTCATTTGTAGGGGCGTAAATTGCCCATGCAGCAGAAGCAAGGTTCTGAGTACTACAACTAGTGCCATCAGCGAAGCCAATGTAGGGTAGCGAAGACTCCGACATCTGGAAATCAAACACAACGTCACATAAGGGTAGAGACTGGATAACGACAAAAACAAGCTACAATAACACACAAGAAGTATGATACAATAAAAATATAGGTACTCATGCACAGGTAATCTTATGCATAGTACTTCTTGAAGTACAACGCATTTCTGGGTTCACTCAAAGGGATACCATCATAATATACTAACTCATAAGCCCCTTTTTCCAAAACTCGTCTAATTATATAAGGACCTCACCACATGGCTTTGAATTTTCCAGCTCCTAGCATATCTCGATCTTGTTCATAGAGGAGAACGAGATCTCCTTCAGAGAAAATGTGAGGCTTGACATGTTTGTCGTATTGGGCCTTGACACATTTTTTCTGAGCTTCTATGACTAGGGTAGCATTGTGTCGAGTTTCGTCTAATCGCATAAGATACAATAAACGTTCTTCCTCGGCAGAAGTGTTTGGTAGGAGTTCAATAGCTAGTTTTAAAGAGGGTATCTCGCATTCGATCGGGAGAATGGCTTCCAAACCATAGACTAACCAGAAAGGTGTAAACCCACTAGCTGACTTGACGGATGTCTAGTAAGCCCACAATGCCGAAAACAACATTGTGTGTCAACTTGTTTTGTGAATCCTTATCATTCGTCAGAGCATAGTTATGAGAACTTTGTTAATTGCTTCGACTTGGCCATTGGCTTGTGGATAATAGGGCGTTGAGTTTTCATGGCGAAGATCCAACTTTTCAGCGAGTTCGGACATCATGAAGTTTCTAAAGTGGCTACCATGATCAGTGACGATAGCCTGGGGAACACCAAAATGAGCTATGATGTGATTAAAAATGAATAATGTTGCGGTCTTTCCAGTGTTGTCAAATGTCGGCATCGCCTTGGCCCATTTCGTAAAGTAATCTACAGCTACAATAATGTATCCATGCCCCCCGGTCAAGTGGGGGTGACATGTCATAAAATCAATGCCCCATTTCGCAAAGGGACCAATGGAGACCACAGGGTGAAGAGGAGCAGGATGTGACCGTATCTTATGATTATAGGTCTGGCATGCATGGAATTTTTGGACGGTGATTATGCAGTCGTTAAATAAAGAAGGCTAAAAATACCCTGCTCATAAGATCTTCTAGGTAGTAGCATACCCAGACAGATGACCACCATAGGCTCCAGGATGGCAGTCATTTAAGGCTTTCTCAGCTTCGTCGAACATTAGGCGGCATCGAAAAATTGAGTCAATCCCCCGACGATAAAGAGTATCCCCGAGGATAATATATTGACGGTCTTGGTAGTGTATTCGATGTTGGTTAGTACTAGACAAATTTGGTCAGAAAGTCTGGGTTTGGAGATATATGATGATATCACCATACCAAAGATCATCAGAGCTAATGAGGAAAAGGGATTCATCTGGTAATGAATCGGCTGCTACATTTTCCATTTCAGAATAGGGAAAGTCGCATATCAACTCAGCAAACACTAAGGACTTCTTGGACATGTCTCGTTCGAATTCCAAGTCAAACTCCTGGAGTATTGCGATCCATTTGGAGTATTTTGCCCCTAGGAATTGACGTGTGAGAATGTGTTGCATAGGGTTGCAGTTAGAAATCACTGTAGTCTTGCGAGAGAGGATATAGTGCCGGAAGCGTTGGACTGCTTGGACGGCTGCCAAGGCCAGTTTTTCGACATGTAAATACTTGGTTTCGGTAGGCGTTAGACTTCGAATCAAGTAATAGATAACATGTTCGTCATTAGAATCATCCTCTTCGACGAGAACATACCAATGGTGTAATCCGAGGCTGCAAGGTAGAGGAAATAATCGCGACTGTAATCAGGGGGGAAGAGAAGTGGAGCACATGTTAAGGACAATTTCAAAGATTCAAAGGCTTTGTTTGCCATGGTATCCCATGTGAACTCAGACCCCTTTTTTAGGAGCCGCGTAAATCCACGAGTTATCTTGACATAATTTGGGATGAAACGACGAAGAAAGTTTGCTTTCCCCTGCAAAATTTGTAATTGGCAAAGTGTAGAAGGAGGAGGGAGATTAAGGATCACCTCGACCTTTAAAGGATCTACCCTAATCCCTTGAAGTGAAGCAATAAAGCCTAGAAGTTGGCTGGATTCCATGCAAAAAACACACTTTTGAGTATTCAAGCGTATACAGTAAAACCGACAGTGGAAGAAAATGTCTCGGAGGTGGATTGGATGATCGACTCGGGGCATAGAGTGAGCGGGTAAATCATCCTGATATGGTTGCATGATGTTCTTGATATCATGGAAGGAATAAGACATAGCGCGTTGAAAAGTTGCGCCAACGTTCTTGAGACTGAAGGGGAGTTTCTAATAGGAAAAAGTGCCCCAAGGAAAAATAAAATCAGTCTTATGTTGAGCCTCGAGAATAATGTTGATTTGATTATATCCGAAGAAACCATCCATCAGAGAGAAGATTTCACTTCTGGCGCAATCGTCGACAATCTGATCGACGAAGAGGGTAGGAAATTTGTCTTTGGGACAAGCTTTGTTGATATCCCTATAATCAACACATACACGGATTGTGCCTTGTTTCTTGTTGATCGAGACAAGATTGGAAACCCAGTCAGTGAGGGCCACCAGGTAAATAAAGCCAAATTTGAGAAGTTTCTCAACTTCGAGCTTGATAGCAGCCGCTTTACATGGGTTAACTGGATGAAGGCATTGCTGGATGGGTTTAGCGTTGGGGTATGTCTTGATCTCATGTATCACAATGTCGGGGTCAATACCTGGCATTTCTTCGTAGCTTCAAGTGAAGACGTCACAAAACTCTTTGAAAAGGGATGTGTAGGTGACAATTTCGTCAGAGGAACATGAAGCTTCGATATGCACATTTTCGACAATTCCAGGTTTGATGGATATGTCGAGGGCAATAGTGGGTGAGATATTGCTTAAGTTCCCTTTGGAAAACACATCGTGTGTGGACTCGGGAACAGTTGATATGACGAAAATGGTCGACAGGGTCGAGATCCATTGGTAGTTCTCGATGGTATGTTGCTCCAGGAAGAGGATGGAACGATGATGTCCATCGTCCCAAGGGGTGTCTTCCATGACAAACATGATCATCTCATCTGTGGGAAAAATGACACGGGAAGGATTTGGAGATAGCTCACCAAGAGAGGGGGTAGAAGGGGTTGTCGATTGAATGGCTTGATAGGCGGATTCGACCAGACTTAACGACATTTCGTCACCGTAACGAAGATGATCTCCAGGGTCAGGTACTATCCATGGGTCATGAGACGCAGGAGTTCCATGGATCGAGGTGGAGATCATGTTGATTGAAGCAATGGATGAGCGTGGAACATTAGGCAGTGGAATGGGGAAAGAACCCATTAACAAAGAGTCTTTGAGAAGGCCTACACCGACGTTCTCATAACCTGGAGGGGTTTTAGCGATGAATGGTACATTTCCAGTATGGGTATCCGAGTTGAAGAAGACTAATATGTCGACAGTGACTACCTTCCCTTGATGTGGGAAATGGACAACATGAAAAAGAGTCGACACAACGGTGCGCATGGAATCGATCCAGCTGTGACCAAGCAGAAGATTGTAATCGAGAGGAGCGTCAAAGACTTCTACTTTGACTTGGACCATTTTTCCTTCTAGTGTAATTGGCAACAAAGGAAGGACACCATAGGGTTTAAAACCATAGCCATTGAAGGCTTTGAGAGTGTTTTGGGATTCATTCAAAGAGGGAGAGCTAATGTCTTTCCAACAGGTAAGAGACATGACACACGTCGAAGCACCCTTGTCGATAACGTTTCGACAAATGTTTTTGTCAGAGACAATCACTTGGATTTGGAATGCGAGCTGAGGGGGTAACCTTGGAATGTGATCTTCCAAGTCAAAAATTATTAAATTTTTATCCATCGGGTCGATTCCACCGATAGCTTTCAACAGTTCCTTTCATTGTGTGGGACAACTTTGAAGGACTTTGAGGGCTGACATCACAGAAGGTGCTTGGGCCAGATCTTCAACAATGTTGTAGTTCTGGGCAGCACGAGCATGAGGATTGAAAGCCAATTTCTGAACAACTCCCTTTGGGGGGGGTCGAAGAACTATATCAAGGCTCAGTCATTCAAGATGAAGAGGACCATTGGTAGGTGGAGTCACGAGAGAGGGTTGTACCAATGAAGGAGGTGGGTCATCAACCTTCTCCTTAGAGGGAGAATAATATTTGGCTCGAGTGGCGAGTGCAATGTCGTTCTTCTTTGAATCGCCAGTACACATCAATACATAGGATGTAGTAGAAGGGGAGGGTTGGGACAAAACAGCCGGAGCAGGTGTTTTTCGGGATCCTTGAAGGAACTTAGTGACCTCGATGCATTATGGACAATCCTTCATGTAGTGATCATCACCACATATATGACAAGGATATTGAGGTTTGTGCTTATCCCTATCGTCAACAGGTGGAGTTTTGGTTCGCTCTGATTGAGAAGTATTTTTGTCCTCCTTATTCTTACCCCATCCCTTTTTGGATTTGTTTTTACTGGCTGGGGTAGATTGAACCGCATTTAGCTCAGAAGTCTTGCTGGAGGGAGGGGTAGGAGATGGAGTATTTTGAACATTAGAAGAAGAAGGTTTGGGGTTGGTGCTTGAGGAAGAATGTGGTTGGGCATGGAAAGTGCCAATCACAGTGTCGGCTGCATGAGAAGCAGGTGGAGTAGTTGAAGTGGAAGAAGTGGAAGGACGAGGTGCATCAGGTAGTAAGTCATAAAGGGTACCCGTTTGTGAGTAAATGAGGTCAAGGTATTGAGCACAACTTATGGCCTGCTCCTCTGTGACCACTCCACCCATGGCAATGTCATGACTGATGTCATTCACAAATGATTTTGTGAACCACTTGACTAGCAACTGAACCGGGAGTTTGAGTTTGATGAGACGCCATCTCTGTCACCACTCATGAATGTGATTGGATATATGAGTGGATTTGTTTTATTTGAAAGAACTCAAAATCTCGGTCCCCGTTTCATAACGGATCGGTAACTAGTAGTGGGTGAGGAAGGCCATAGCTAGGGTGTTGAAGTCAGCGAAGAAACCTCATGGAAATTCTATATACCACTTCACAGCAGAACCCATGAGGGTCCTTTGAAAAAGATGTAAGAAAATAGAGTCATCCATCAACGAGTTGGATGAGCACCAAAGGTGAAAAGTCATGACATGATTGTTCGGGTCCTCTCCCGCTTTGTCGTCGAATTTAGGGATGTCCAATGGTAGCTTGGATGGTATAGCAGGCCATTGAGGAGAGTGACGGATTGGATCATTTAAAATCCTTGACAAGTCTGGGAGATCCAAAGTGGCCAAGAAGGGTAACTGTCGATTCACATGTGGGTACTGGTGGCTTTGGGGAGGAAGCCCGGCCAACAAACCAGTAGGACCATAAGCAGTCTGCATATAATGTGAAGACCCAGGTATATTCAGTGGTGGTTGTAGAGGAAAGTAGATCATGGGATTGTATCCTTGAACAGGGATGTGAGTTTGAGAATTCGAGCCCCAAATAGGATTGGACGTACCTGGATATGGTTGGCCTATAATAGGGGGTATAACGGATACAGCTGGAAGCTATTTCCCCCCAGTCGATTGAGGAGTATGTTGTATCAGATGATTCCAATACTAGGCCAAGGATGGAGGTATGTTTTGTCCATAAGGTGGGGTCGGTGGGGGTTGTCCTCCAATCGAGGGTTGTGTTCCAATTAGGGGTAGTGTGCCAATTGGGGGTTGTGTTCCAATTGGGATTTGTGTTCCAATAGGAATTTTCCCACCAAGGGGGGGTTGAGTCAAACCTCCTTGGTGGAATTGTCCACCAACAGGAATCTGGTAATGTGGTTTGAATGACAGAATAGTGCCACTAGGATTAATGCTGTTAGTAGAGGACGAGAAAGGTCCTCCAAAAGGGGGTTGAGGAAGTGTTGAAATGAAACCGAGAAGAGAGTGCCCAGAAGAAGGGGGGCCACTAGGAGTACCGGATGGGGTTTGCATAGGAGTGGGAATAGAAGCATTCAATGCACGATACCCAGGTGGTAGTGTCGGGGTGACACTAGGTGAGAGCGGTGTGTCGATGGGGGCTTGACTAACCATGGTAATCCTGGTGTGAATAATCATAGTATCTGTGTAATGGACCATTTCTATAGGGATGGTCAAGATGTGGTCATATCGTGGGGCGTACATACCAGGAAAATTATAGGCAGTAGTAAATGGTACTATGTCTGGGTTAGAGGTTTCGAAGAGCACAGGTGAGATGGTGATCTCAATGCCTGATCCTGCACCAAAAAGGTCCCGTCTAAAAACGCCCGTAGACCAAAAAGGATCTTGGCCATCTATTCCTAGAAAGGGTCCAATCGGTGATCCAGAAGACACAACAACTAAGTCTCCGATAGAATTCACTCGCATAATCTGTCTCTCAGAATCAGGGTGAAGTCGAAATTCCTCTCGAGTATTGGTAATTCGGAAATGTTCTAGAGAGTCAGTTCGTTCCACTTGTGGAGTGGTAACGTCTTGGACTTCACTCTGTTGAGGAGAGCCCTCAAGTGAGCTTGTAGACAGGGGTTGAGAACCTTCCAGATTCTCTATAGATAAACCCTGCATTCTACGTGAATGACGTGGGGGATCTATTGTGAACAAGTTACAAACTTACGAAGAAAATATTATGGTCAACTTGGGTGAACAAACAACACGCGCTAGTAAACAAAATCTAGGAAACAATACCAAGAAAACAAGACCTTCTAATTCCGAAGTCACTAGTTGGTGATGAAATCCAACGCCACAACAATGAGATGAGAAGGGGCTGGGATAGGGTGGAAAAGTTACACTAACGACCTGCTTAACGGACTTACACCTTGGTGCAATCTCCCACACATAATCGTGGGTATACCCTCCAAGGAGCCCGAGTGAGTTTGGCCAACGTTGATTCCAGGTACCGTGAAGACTTTCCCCTTCACAGTCACCTTGTGTAAGACCCTAGAAAGATAGGCCACTAAGGTTACCACCGACAATAATAAAGCCTGGGGGGACAGTCGACAGTCCGATCCACATGCAAGGGCAGGGTATCTAGCCCGAAATCAACTCAAGAGTCTTCCACTCATCATTATGGGTATACCTCCAAGTGACCCCCATAATACGTACAATCTCTACACTGATATCAACAAAGCAGGGTGAGTAACTCTGTCAATATCAATGCGACCTCGGGTTTGACCCTTGGGTGAGAAGGGCCTCCCAGGACAAAATGTTGTAAATGGAATTTGACACTCCTTAACACGAGATGTTATTGTGTGTTTCGTGCTTTGTAGAGTGTATCTCTCTACCTATTCCAAAGTGCTAGCCGAGCTAAATGTTGGTGTAATACAGCCCTAGAAAAGAGTTACCAGTTAAATTTTACAATTGCGCAATGTTATTAAGGGTTGTTGTTACTCAAAGGAAACGGAGATGAAACTGATGTTGTATGCGATTCTGACCCAATGATGCATAGATAGGAATGAAATATATCAATTTTCGTTCAATGAATCCTATGTATGGGAGGGAAAGAGAAGTTTTCCAGACCAATCTTGAACCACGATACACAATTTCCTTTAAAATGCAATTTCAACAAATCACGCAATAATGACAATTCTCGATTGTTTCTTTTTCAATAATTTCAACAATTGATTTTCAATATTTTCAAAGAGAAAAATGCTTTTGAAAGAAAAATGTTTTTCACTTTTCAAAAAGGACCTACACCATGATGGTGAAAGTGAGGAAAACCAAAAACTAATGAACAAGCATTGAACAAAACCCAAACCAATCTTTCAATGGAAACAAAAATGACAAGCAGACAAAACTAGTCTTTTTAATTGCATGAGAAAAGTAATCTTCCAAATAATGAGCAAATGAGAAAGACAAAGAATCCCAAATTTCAACCAATCGTCGATTCTTAACCAAACAAGCACTCAGATTCCAAAATCAGAGAGTATATCTTTGCCAAGAAATGTCAAGAGATGAGAGTCGAGAAAAAGATGGACAGGAAGAGCCTTTGATTTCTGAAGACTGATCGTGCACAAAATCAAAAGACAAGAAAACATCAACCAATGGTCCAAGAAGTTCTTTTCAGACACCTATACTGATCTAGGCAGCTGAACATGCAAAAATCTTAAATCCAAAATTTTGAAAAGAGGGTTCACAGGCTATCAATGTTACACAGTGTGAGAATGGGTCATTATCGCAGGCTAGCTTTGAGCAGAGTGTGAGAACCTCGCACTAGACTTAAAAGCAAAGTGCGAACTCAAAGTATTCTCGTAGGCCACTATGGGGTTCAGTGCGAGAATGTTTAAAACTAGGAAAATTTTTGGAAAAAGACAAAACATTTGAAGGGACTTCTAGACCCAGAGGGTCTATCAGGGTGTCCTGAAGACTCAGAGATTGATAGAAATGGAGAAAGGTAAGGAAAGAGAAAATGGCCAAGGAAAAACACCAAAAACCACACAGAAATCAGGTTGCCTCCCTAGTGGAGTCGCCAATTTTGTTATCGGACTAATCGATAGGTGCGGACACTAACAAATCTCCCTAGATCCACCTGAATCTAGAACAAAACAGGACAGGACATGACTCTTTCCCTAAGTTATGACCATTGAATTAGCTAGTAGGGAGGAACAAGTGACATACCTTTGTATCACTTCCTAGGGTCTATGTTTCTCCCGCTTCGCTCTGGTGCTCTTGTGAGTTCAAGACCAAGACAACACAAACCAACCAAAGTGAAGATAGAAAAATATATTCAATCGTCAACTTATGTGTATGATCAAGGAATTACACAATAAAGTAAGAATGACTTTATGGGAAAGGGACATGCCGCTGTATCATATTAATCAAAAGTAGAAGATACAACCTGATCACCTTGATGTCGCAAGATTCCTTTCGATGACTCTTGGTTCCAACACACACACTTGCTCGATCCTTGTATGAAGAAGATCCAACTCCTGTTGATAGACTTGCTAGAGTCTCCAAGCTCTTGTTCAAGCTAGGTTCTTCACACAATTCCTTCACCAATTCTCCAATTAATCTTGCTTAACCTTTTCCATGAGAATCCCATCAATATATAGGAGAGGATGAGATGGTTACTTGGATGAGAATGATCCCACCAAATTAGAGAAACCAGTAAAATGATAACCATTCGAATGCCAACCCATTCTCTAGAAGATTCCCTTCTAGAACCATCGAGACTTCATTTTTTTCCAAGCTTGAGAACAAGTTCACACCCTAGATATATAGCACAGTGCAAGAAGTTCGCACCCTAGATGAATGCATCCTGTGAGAATGGGTCATTCTCGCACCCTAGGATATAAGCAACATGCGAACTCTCTTCAAAATTATGTTTTCTGGGAAGAGATGAATGTCACTTTTCTCAGGAGAAAGTTCTTATTAGGATCCTGAGTACACCATGATCAATACACCATCAAGATGACCAAAATCATGGGTAACAGCGAGACTAGTCACAATAGAGGGAGGCCATGACTATTGAGGAGCCGACGGTTCGTGCTACTTTGGTAGCTTGTGGGCTGCTGAAATATTTTGAGTGCCCCTTGATCCGGGCCCAGGAGTATCTGTTACAGTTCTTGATCCGGATGTGGAGTCCAAATTTTCATTGTTTTATGGTGTGAGGTGAGCAGCTAGCCTTCATTGCAGTGGAGAATGTATACTTTTTTACTGGGCTCCCTTTTTGAGGAACACCCCTACCAGTGGAGCCTGTGTTACCTGGGGATGGGAAGTTGGCTACCTTGGGCTGGAGGTATTGTTCGAGAGATGACTTTATGTTAGGCTCGGTAGTGAGTATCGGGGTGATGGATGCTTTGGTTCACCGTTGTGTAGCAACAATGGTGGTGAGGGTTTATGGGTCCCTTGCGACTCAGTGGATCAGTGGTGGTCAGCTGAGGATTATGGGGATGGCATTGGCAGAAGAGCACTTTGCTTGGAGATTGATGTTGCACGCCAAGATGGTAGGGTAGCTCGACAGGTGTCGGGTTGCAGACTCAAGGGAATTTGCCTTTGGGTCCATCTTGGTGGCATGGTTCTTGGAGAGGGTGTCAATGTTGCACTCTAGAGTTTTATTGGGTGCACCTAGTGTGCAAGAGCCATGACTGAGGCGGTGGTCGCAGATTTTGATTCGCCATGGTGGTGGTGAGGGTGGCCATTTTTTCATAGCCAAGGCTTCACAGGTGTGGCGGCAGATGTCACAGATCATACTTTAGTACCCATACTCTGGGGTTGACTTTCGGGGTGATCCATATATGGTGTTACCTCCAGGAGAGGTGTTTGACCACCGAGGTATGCTTGTGATTTGTTTGATATGTTGATTTTTGAGATAGTATGACCTATGTATTATGTATAGATGGATGTTGATGCTATCCTTTGTTTGTTTGTATGTGTATATGTGGGACCTCACAGGCGTGAGGTTGAGTTGGTGAGAGCATCCGCTCGTCAGGGGCCGGTGAGGCCCCCGTGAGGGGAGCCGTGGGCGAGGGAGAGAAGATGGTGCGAGGATGTGGAGGCGAGACCAGTTGGTGAGGAGAGAGCGGCTAGGAGATGTCATTTCGAAAATCCTGGTGTAGGGCCATCGCATACTCCTCCGGCTGAGGCCGAGGGATATTTTGAGGGTATTCACCGCCGCTTGGAAGCGGTGCTACAGGGGGTGCCTCAGGGCATGTGGTCATGCATCCAGGATGAGGGCATCCTGGAGCAGTGTGTGGGAGTTTCGTTGATGTGGCGGACTGTAGTTTGGCGAGCAACAGTAGTAGGTGCTACGATGATCGGGCAATTACCTCCAGGTCTAGAGGGACCGATAGTGGGTGGGGAACCACCGCCTGAGGGAGGGCTAGGAGGTGGTTCTCTAGAGGAACCATGAGTGTCTCACTATGTATTTTTGCATATTATATATAGGCTGGTGAGCCCATTTTTGTGTAGTGACAATAGTTTTGTACCAAGGTGCTTCACTGGCTTGCGGATTTTGTATACAATGTATTCTATGTGTATCTAAAAATTTTGATGGCACTGGTGACCGATTTATATATATGGATATACATTTTGGGGTCTTTGTGATGTTTACATGTGTCTAAGAATATTTTTTTTTTAATTTTATGATGTCTAAACTATATATGTTGTGACAGGATCTTGATGTTTTATGTGTGTGTAAGGGTATCTTGATGTGATATATGCCAATCGAGCATAATGTTAGCTAGGTTATCCGTAGTTTGATTAAATTGTATTGGAATATGTGTAAATGTAATGAAATCAAAATGTTGAGATAAAATTCTAACTTGCAGGTATTTGAGAAAGAGGCAAGGATCACGGACCTGGTATACATTGTTGAGTTGGAGGATGACTAGTTGGGAGTCAAGTAAAATGCTAAGGTGATGAATACGATGATGGCTGGCATCGGTGAGGAGGCCAATGACGGGAGTGTATTCGGCTTGGTTGCTGGTTGCGGAACCCAAACATATGCCGCTAGAGTGGAGCAATTCATGTGAGGGGGAATAGAGGGCCCAAGCTGTCGAAGCGAGATTTTGTGTCCAATGGTTGGTGCCATCGGCGTAACCGATGTGGTAGGCTGGTGGAGGGAGCATCTGTCAATAACACAAATGGTAGTTTAGATGTGAGGTATGAAAAAAGATTAAAAACACTATAAAAGAAATAACCTAATGTAGAATGGTTATGCTTAGGCATAAAATTTCATTAAATATAACCCGTTGACGGGTTCTTTGAGAGAGAGGCCCTCAGGAGAGGCCAAGATGTAGGCGCCTTTGGTGAGGCAATGTTGGATAATGTAGGGGCCATGCCATAGTGACTCGAATTTTCCATGACCGAGGGTATTGTGAGCGATATCGTAAGCAAGGACAAGGTCGCCTTCATGAAATGAGCGAAGTTTGACATGGCGATCAATGGTGGCCTTTGACCATTTTTTGGCTACCTCATTGTTCTGTAATGAAGATTGGCGATCTTCTTCCAGGGACTATAAGTTTAGAAAATTATTCTCCATTGGAGCATTGTCGAGTAATAGCTCAATTGCAGTGCGTAAGGTGGGAATTTTGCACTCGATGGGAAGAGTGGCCTCGATCCCGTGGACTAGATGAAATGGTGTGAAACCAATGGCCATTTTCACGACCATACGGTAAGCCCATAGCGTGGAAAATAACATATGATGCCAATTGGTCTTATGTTTGTTAACCGTGCACTGTAACATCGTCTTGAGGACCTTGTTAACTACTTCGACCTGTCTGTTGGACTGAGGGTAATATGGTGAGGCAAACTCATGGGAGAATCCTAACTAGGATGAGAGTTCGACGAAAATCTCATTCTCGAAATGTTTCCCGTGATCAAAGACTAGTTGGAGTGGTACTCCAAAGTGGGATATAACGTGATTAAAGAAAAAACACACTACAGTGTCAGCGATGTTGTTGAAGGTAGGCATGGCTTCAACCCACTTTGTGAAGTAATCAACTGCAACGATGATGTATTTGTGTCCATTGCTGGATGGGGGATTACAAGTCATGAAGTCAATGCCCCATTTACAAAAGGGGTCGACAGTAATGACTGGGTGGAGAAAAGTAGGTGGTGCTAGTGCTTTGTTGGTGTAAAGATGACATTTATCGCATCGCTCCATGACATAAATTAAATCGTGAAACAATGTAGGCCAAAAATAACCTGCTCGAATGATTTTCTGAGCAGTGGACATCCCTGAGAGATGGCCCCCGCACGCACCGCTATGGTAGTCATTCAAGACTCTATCAGCCTCGTCAATAGTCAAGCATCAACAAAGTATGGTGTCGATCCCTCACTGATATAAGATATCTCTGATGAGGAGATAGCGAGGGGCCTGCTGGCGAATATGGCAGTGATCATCTCGTGAGAGGTTTGGAGGTAGACGAGGAGGTCGTCATACCAAGGATCATCCGAAGTGATATAAAAGAGATGTTCATCGGGGAAGTCGGTATTGACGGGGGCATTGGTAGTATCGGAGGGGAAAGCTGTGACAAGTTCGATGAGGATGAGAGCTTTCTTGCTCTTGGGTGTTGAAAATTCAAGATCGTACTCTTGAAGGATAATGATCCATCGGGCAAATTTTCCATTAATTTGTCGACGACTGAGCAAGTATTGCATGGGGTTGGAATCTACTATGACTTTGGTTGTGTGAAGCAGAATGTAATGGCGCATTTTTTGGACTGTGAGGACGACTACAAGGGCTAGTTTATCTTCGTGTTTATACTTCAAGGGTGGCCCTGAGAGGTTTTTACTAATGTAGTAAATGACATGTTCATGATCATCATCACTGATTTGGATGAGAACTCCTGCTACTGAGACAGTTGATGACAGTTGATGTTGATATGTAGAGGATAAAGTCGCGATTATAGTTGGGTGAACTAATTAAAGGGGCATTGGAGAGTGCCATTTTAAGGTCATCGAACACTTTTTGGGCAGGTTCATCCCAGTGGAATGGGATGTCGTAGCATAGTAAGTGAAGGAAACTGTGTGCTCGAGTGGCATAGTCTGGGACAAATCACTGTAGAAAGTTAGCTTTTCCTTGTAGGCTCTGGAGTTGCGTAAATTTCGGGGGGATGGAATTTCTATGATGGCCTAGACTTTGAGGGGGTCCACAGTAATACCTCTTTGTGAAACGATGAATCCGAGGAGGTTCCCAATAGTGCTATCGGACAAATTGGTAGGTGCGGACACTAACAGATCTCCCTAGATCCACCTGGATCTAGAACAAAACAGGACAGGACACGACTCCGTCCCTAAGTTGTAATCA
Source organism: Picea glauca (assembly GCA_000966675.3). Lineage (NCBI taxonomy): Eukaryota > Viridiplantae > Streptophyta > Pinopsida > Pinales > Pinaceae > Picea > Picea glauca. The sequence goes on from JZKD02S0893872.1 coordinate 81,030, forward strand.
TTGAATCTACTAATAGGAAGGAATAAGTGACATACCTTTATATCACTTCCTTAGGTCTTTGTTGTTCCCGATTCACTCCAGTGCTCTCGTGAAGTCAAATCCAAGACAACACAAACCAACCAAAGTGAAGATAGCAAAGTATATTCAATGTCAACTTATGCATATGATCAAGGAATTACACAATAAAGTAAGAGTGACTTTATGGGAAAGGGACATGTCGTTGTATCATATTAATTGAAAGTAGAAGATACAACCTGATTTCCTTGATGTTGCAAGCTTCCTTTCAGTGACCCTTGGTTCCAACACACACAATTGCATTATACTTGCATGAATAATATCTAATTCCTCTTGATAGACCAAATAGAGTCTTCAAGCTTCTGTCCAAACAGGTTTCTTCACACAATTGTATCACCAATTCTTCATTCAATCTTGCTTAACCTTTTCCATGAGAAACCTTTCAATATATAAGAGAAGGAGAGATGGTTACATGGATGAGGATGATCCCATCAAATCTGAGAAGCTAGTAGAATGACAACCATGTGAATGCCAACTCATTTTCTAGAAGATTCCCTTCTAGAACCCTCAAGACCTCTTCTCCTTTCCAAGCTTAAAAATAGGTTCGCACCCTATATATGGAGCATACTGTGATAATTTCGCACCCCAAGTGTGGGTGGCCTGCGAGAATGAGAGATTCTCGCACCCTAGACCATAGACAGCCTGTGAACTCATCTTAAAAATATGTTTTTTGGAAGAAGACGGGAGCCACTTTTCTCAAGAAAAAAGTCCTTGTTGGGAGCCTAAATACATCACTATTAAGACATCACCAAAGTGACCAAAATCATTTGTAACATAATGCCCCCCAAAGTATGAGGTCAGAATCTGTGACAGCCAAAATACTTTGTAAATTGTGTGTGTGTGTCAGAAACCAGGAGTGCACCTAATCGGAAACCTGCAAACAAGCAAGCATCTGTAGAATATAATACCTGTTCTGAGGTAGGCATTCCCATACTCAGACCACATATGGATGACATCATGAATGTAGGTCATGGCCACCAATCATACACTATGGATCCATGTCGTCAAAATACTGCATAGCCACTAGGAATACATTGTGGATCTATGCGAGAAGACTTAAATTAAGACGACATAGCCACATGACATACAAAGTGGATCTATGTGCTGATGAAAATCATACATACTCCATCGCAGCCTGGATAAAAAATATGAGACCCAGGGTCTTCAATCCCATCACCTAAAAGTACGAATCTAGCCATGCGATTACATGTGTTGAAGTCGAACATGGTAGAAACCACTCGATTACTGGTCATTGATGAAACCGTTAACAAGTAAGAGGGAAATCACCATTAATGTCAATGACTCCCAAGGTACACTAGTACAATCCAATGAATGTGAATAAATGAGCTGAGGTTGAACATTCGATGGAACCTCCCGATCAGGAGTCAATAATGAAAACCCATTGTCGAAAGTGAGGAAACCTGCCATTGAGGCATGCAAGTTCCAAGGTACCAAATAATTTCTAAGTCTTGTTTCTAGACAATGAGTTGGAGTAGACGGAACAAGACTCATCACAAGAGGGCCTTGATGTATCCCCCATCAATGACACGAAATAAGTAATAGATTTTGAAGGTGAAACGGAGTATGAATATAGGTTGAAACAGACACAGGGAAGGCTGACATAGTAATAATGAACAACTGCATATGGCCGACTCAATAGAGGGTTTGGATGAAATTATTTTGAACATATGAATGAAACGACCAAGGACTTGGCAGCACTGACTCAGAGACAACCCAGGATATGAACTTGTAGCAAGTCGAATGAGAGACAAATGGATTTCCCAAACCGGCTTCAAATAATGAATAGGGGGTGTCATGTTCAAGAGAGATGCTTACTGCCATTAATATGAATATGAAAACACATCCCTTTCCCAAAATTCCCCCCACCATTTCTGGCAAGTACCTCTTTATTTTTACGCAAGCTTGAGGAGGATAACATATGCTTGTCAATTTAAGCTCATCCTTCAGATGAGTCCCTCAGAGTATGTTTAACGAACCCTAAGAAAGAGTGGTTTGGTCCCGTTGTGGGTCTTTCGATGTTTGTTTAACAAGTCCAAAGATAGAAAACTCGGGGGTTTTTCATGTTTTGAGAGTCTGAAAAACACTTAAAGAGAACTTTCTCAGTTCCTTTTTTGTAAAATAGTTCGACAGGACAGAAAAAGTGATAAACTATCGCCCATCGAATGTTTTGTTTAGATACTTTTACGAGCGTGAACATAACAAGGTCGCTCGGCCATCTTTTTGTTTTTATGGAGTGTGAAAAGAACTTAAAGGATACTCCTTTGCGTTCGTCGTTTTCATGTGACCATGACAAGTACGAAAAGATGAGAAAAGTATACTCGGTTACATTCTCATGTATTTTCGAGCGCGAGAACGAACGAAGACTGAGCTTGAGGTTTTTCTAAAAACCATAAAAAGCAATCATACATGCGACAATAAGAAAAACATCTGTACTCCTTCGTGTGGACTTCAAAGTTGCTATACCTGCAAAAAGTCACACTCATAGGGCTATTAGGCATTGGGTTTTATGGACAAAACAATATAAAAGTCAACAAAAAATGGTAAAAAGTGAATAAATATGGGTAAAAAGGGATTTTACCAATTTCATTGTGATTTTGCCAAAAACTTTGCCCTATACACCTCATTTTCCCCCAAATTTTGTTGCACGATCGTGAGAGAAAAAAGCGACCATTTGGCGAACCATCTCCTCCAAAGAGGTAAGCTCTTGATCTTCTACCTTTTCCATGGTTTGTTTTTAGTTTTCATTGATAATTTTTAGGGTTTTAGATCCATTTTAGGGCCATAATTTGCGCCTAAGCATTCTCACAGGCTAGCCATGCGGGACCTGCGAGAATCTAGGAATCTCACAGGTGCCCTTAAGGGCACCTACGAGAATCGTGCACTGTGCTAAAGGGGCACCTGCAGGGGCCGAAAAATGAAATTTCAATTTGATTTTTTCTCAATAAAAATTATGCCAAGGTTTTAAAAAAGTTGTTGACCCTTCTCTTATGGTTCTTGTGCAGGAATTTGACCATGATGATGCTGGAGTGGTGAGAAAGAGAACATGAGGAGGAGGATGCCATTGCTAGGAATGACCCGGGTACCATGGCTTCCCTCCGAGACTGTGGGCTCTTGAAATTATTTAGGATTTCGGGCATGAGGGCCCAACTCAGGTTGTTGGAGTACCTGGTTCATATGTGGGACGTGGACCAATAGTTGTTTCACGTGGGAATCCACACATTGACCCTAGATATCAAGGATATCTACTTTCTAATAGGGTTATCACAGCATGGGTACCACTCTAGCTTGACCGGTAGCCGAGGTGGCAGACTCCCTATGAGTGAGTATTGTCACCAGTACTATGTTCTCGAGGCAGAAAGAAGCAAGGGCAAGGTTTCTATTTGGGGGGTCCAAAACTTGACCCTATGAACCATCTTGTTCACTATAGCACACATGGCCAGGAGCACAGCCCCACACATGGCTCTCCAGAGCTACTTCCAATACGCCATAGAGTGCACAGAGCCACGAGTCTTCAACTGGTCGGATGCAGTTCTCCACAGTATGAAGAGGCAATTGACAAAGTGCAGGAGGGGCAACTTGAAGAAGTTTGGGTACGGATCAATTTTGGTGTCCTTCTTTCTCGAGAGGGTCCCATTATTGAGAGTACAGGTTGATTGGGGTTTACCAGCCCCATAGGATCTGAGGATGCTGAGGTGGTGCAACCTCATGGCCTGACATGTAGCTAGGCCCATCATCAAGTACAATGATTCATTTTTCGACTAGTTGTGGCCACAGATGTTGATGATTGATGACTATGCATACAGTGGTTTGGAATTTCGAGGGGATTGGGATTTGGCCCTACCTGAGGATGCTCAGTGGGGTGAACTAGGTAACAAGTACACATTTTGTTCTTTTAAATGTTTTTGTAATTTTTATCATATAAAATGTTTTTATGTTTGTCCAAGAACTAATCAAAAAATGTTTTTTTGATGACATGGATGTGGGGCCATATCGACCTCCAGGAACGTCTCCTATTCAGTAGCGAGGAGAGGCGGCTCCATTGGCGCGATGGGATGCCGAAGACTATGAGGCAATGGAGCAGAAATTGGAGGGGTTGACCATTGACATCCCAGATATGGATATTGGGGAGATCCCTAGGTGTTATTAGTGCCACACTGTGGGTGTGTCAGAGTCTATTAGTCAACTTCTTTGTAGGGTGGCCCAGTGGCTGGGTTACATTCCCAGCCAGCCAAAATCTGCACTGTAGGGTCTTTACTTACTTCTTGATAGAAAGAATATTTTGAAGGTGGTTGGTGGTAAAGTCGCAGTCGGTGTCCATTGACCAGAAAATGTGATCCAAACCCATCGATGGTGCTCCAGGTAACCGTTCCATTATCATGGACTTCATTAATTTCATACAGCCCTAGCCATCGTGCCTGTAATTTCCCAGGAAAGTCCTGAAATCTAGAATCATAGAGGAGTGCCCAGTCGCCTTTCTTGAATGATTTATTCTTGATATGTTTGTCATGCCAGGTTTCTCTCTGACACTGGATAACAGCCGTGCACTCCACAACATACAAACATGCTTCATCCAATTCGTTGAGTCGCTGAAGGCGTTGTTTATGTGCTTCTGTTAGATTTAGTCCAATTTCCTGGGCCATTCTTAGGGTCTTGATCTCAAATTCTATTGGGAAGATGGGTTATATACCATAGACTAGATGATAAGGAGATTATCTAGTGGTGTTACACCAGGTTGTATGATAATCCCATAAGGCATTTGGGAGCTTAGTAGCCCAATTATGTCGGTTTGTTGAGACAGTCTTCGTCAGAATTGTCTCTAGGACCTTATTGGTGCTTTCTACTTGCCCGTTTGCTTGTGGGTGGTATGGAGAAGTAACTCTGTGCTTGATGTGATAGTTGTCCAGGATGGCTGTGATTCTATGGCCTGTAAATTGTGACCCTCCATCAGTAATTATTTCTCTGGGTAGTCCATACCGTACAAAAAATTTAAAAATGAATTTGATGACTACTTCTTCTGTTGCATTTGGTAAGGCTTTCGCCTCTACCCATTTGGTCATGGAGTCTGTTGCAATGAGACTATAGGCCTTTTTATTTGACTTTGGATTAAAGGGGTCGACGAAGTCCAGTTCCCATCTTTCAAATGGTTCTACAACTAGTTGTGTTTTCAAGGGCATTTCATCAGCATGACCTGGTTTCCCCATCCGCTGGCAGCTGTCGCATGTCTGGACATATTTCTTGGCATCTCTGAATATTGAGGGCCAATAATATCCCATATGTAAGATTTTATGTCCAGTCCTGCGGTCTATAAAATGCCCCCCACAAAGCTCGTCATGTCCTTCTTTCAGTATGTCATAGATTTCGTCCTCTCGTACACATCATCAGATCTGGAGATCAGCTCCTGTGTGGAAAAGATATCCACTGATCCAAGTAAACCATGCACTACACTTGAAAATTAGTCATCTTTCCCTGGATGATAAATGTGTCAATAATCTTCCCGTTTCTATATAGTTTTCTACATCAACGTACCAAGATGGTTTTGTGTCGAAAAAAAATAGATGCTCATCCGGGAATTGATCCTCAGTTGTTAATGAGTCCTTTGTTTTTGGGAATCAGGACAGGAAGTCTACGCCAAGATTTTCTCTACCAAGTCTATATTTGATGGTAATATCATATTCCTGCAATAATAACAACCATCGAGTGACCCATCCATTAGTAATTTGTTTATTAGCTAGATATCTAATGGCAGAATGATCAGTATACAAGATAACTGGATAGCCTGTTATATAATGACGAAATTTATTTATGGCATGTATAACAGCTAAGAACTCTTTCTCTGTTACTGTATAATTGAGTTTGGCTGGAGTTATATTCATGCTAATAAAGTAAATGGTGTAGGGTTTCTTTTCTTCTTCATGTCCTAGAACAATGCCTATGGCAATGTCTGAGGCATCGGTGGAAATTTGAAATGGTATTTTCCAATTATGTCCTCTCAATACTGGTGCTATTAAGATCAATTTCTTGAGTTATGAAAAAGCCATGTCCCATTTTTTAGACCATTTAAATTCTACATTACTAGTTAAAGCATGTAGGGGTGCAACAATTTTTGAAAAATTTGGCATAAATCTGCGGTAATATCCTGAAGCACCAACGAAACTATGTACCTCAGTTTGTGCGTGTGGAGTAGGTAGATTAAGTATTACCTCAATTTTTTTTGGGTCTACTCTAATTCCATATGCATAAATGTAATGCCCTAATACCACACCTTCTTTCATCATCATGTGACATTTTTTGTGGCTTAAGCATAACCTGGTAGCGATGCACCGTTCTAATACCTTCTCCAGATTAGTCAAGGCTTGATCGAAATCATCACCATACGGGGTTAAATCATCCATGTATACCTCGAGCCCTTCACTAATTACATCACTGAATATGCTTAGATGGCCCTTTGGAATGTAGATGGAGCGTTACAGAGTTCGAAGGGAAATACTTTGTAGGAAAAGGTACCCCAGGGACATGTGAATGTCGTTTTATCCTGATCTTCTGGGGTAATATGGATCTAATTGTAGCCACTGAAACCATCTAGGAAAGAGAATAATTTCTTCCCTGGAAAGGTATCCAGGACCTGATCGATGAAAGGTAATGGAAAATGATCTTTTTTAGTAGCTTTGTTTAGTTCCCTGTAATCAACGCAAATTCGCCACTTCCCATTTTTCTTTGGGATGATGACTAATGGGGAAACCCATCGACTATCTGAGATAGGGTATATAAAATCTGTGTCCAACAAATTTTGTAGCTCTTCTTTAACAATATCTCTGAGGTGGGGGTTCCGTGTTCTTTGCGGTTGCCAGATAGGTCGGGAGTCTTTTTCAATATAAATATGGTGTGTGTAGAGTTGTGTATCAATACCTTTCATATCAGAGTACTCCCAGGCAAAATCTTGTTGGTATTTAGAGAGAGTCTGGATTAGCTTTTATTGTTGTTTCTCTTCTAGGTTGGCATTAATGTTCAGAGACTTTCTTGGTGCGATCTCAACAGATTTGCAGATGTGAACAGCGGTAGTCGGAATCTGTTGTTCCATTAGATCTTCCAGCAGGTCTCCCTATGCTTCACAATCTAGAATAGCTTGGAGAATCTGGCATGTTGGGTTACTTACAGCGGTTGGGTGGTTAATGAACCCACTGATTACATCATCTTCTAGCTGATTTTTGTGCTTGAGGGCTTCTTCCATCATTAGTGGGGTACGCAGATCCCTCTCTGGATATCGTGGAGGTGGCAATTGCGGATATACGATCGTTAGACTAGGTTTGGATGGAGGGTATAAGATGAGATTCCTTGTAACACCTCCTCTCGCAGTTGTCATTGTACCCAATCGACAGCCTATGTACGCATCAGCTGTTGTGAGTCACGGTCTGCCAATATCAGTGGATGCCCTTCAAGTCCACTTTTTGGGTTGATGATGAGAAAATCTGCAGGATATTCCAAGGAATCAACTGAAATGGATATATCATGTAGTGTGCCCAGTGGTTTGACCACTGATCGATCGGCCAATTGCAACATAATCAGGGTTGGGTCGAAAGAGTGAAATCCCAGGGCATTGCAGGTTTCCATAGTTAGAATGTTGACGGCCGCCCCCAAATCGACTAAGGTATTTGGAAAGGAACAACCCTGAATCTGTATTGTCACTATGGGGTTCCCGGGATCTACATATTTAACTGGTGTTTCTCTACCCAAAATTAGATCAGATAAGGCTCCCATTACATGAATTGTTGATGATGAATTTTTGAATTTTCTGACGAGCTTTCTCCCACATAACTTCTTTATTGTCTTTGCATAGATCAGTATTTCTTGCAAGGCTTGCAGGAGTGGAATCTTTATATATAAATTCCTAAGTTCCCCTACAATGGAGAAGTCAGGATATATAGTTGGTTTCACTATCATTAGTCTTTCTGGGAATAGAGGGGAGCGAATTGTATCTTTATCAGAGTCTTGTGATTCGACTGTGTCCCTCCCTTGCCTGATTTCTTTTGTTATTACCACAGTCAGAGGTGTTATTGTTGGTTGTTTTTCATTCCCTTGTTCTTGGGGAACATCATTTTGTTCGGGAGAGATGATGTGCCCCGATATTAACTGAAGTTCATTGCACCCTACTTAATTGATTTCCCCTTCTCCACTTTCCATGATCTGGACGAGCTGAGATGGCCTGTTATTGGGATTTGGGTGGGGTTGGGCAGGTAATTAAGGGCGCAATTATGATTGGGGCAATGGGAGTGGAGTCTGTAACAGAGGTTGGTTTTGAGAGGTCATCCCCATAGGTTGGTTATTCATCCCCATGGGGCACTACCAGTTCTGGTTCCAATTTGAGTTTTGGGCAGTCGAGTTAGGCCATTGTGGAGGGTAGGTATTATTAAAATTTTGCCAGGATGGGGTGGTGTATTGTGAATTTGGCCAATTGGAACTTGTAGTTGGTTGATTTTTCCAGTTGGGGTTTGTGGTAGACTGGTTTTGCCAAGTGGGGATTGCAGGTAAGTATTGTTGGGGCTGCTAGTTCTGATTAGTAAATGGTTGGACCTGCCATGTGCTGCCAACATTCTGTTGTTGATTGTACTATCCAGGAAAGAAAGAGGAAGAGTCTTGAAATGTATTTTGAAGCTGGGACTGCCACTGATGGCACTGAGCCATCAGATATAATGGTTTTTTTTCTTCTTCTGACTCTTTGAATACAACTTTTAATCCGAGAAGTGATGGGCAGTCTTCTGTGTCGTGATCCTTGGTGCAAATAGCACAGACCTAAACTATATCTAGGGGACATTCTCTTAGACCGTGTTTCTTTCTACACCTGTGGCAAAATATAGCCAAGGTCTGTTCTGCCTCTACCTTTTTTCTGTTTGGCCTGCAATACATCCAATTGTGTAGTCAGAGTGCTCAAAATATCTATTTTAAAGTTTTCTAGGAGATTACCGACTTCAACTCACGTGACACCCCCGCTAGAGATATTGTTATTTCTTGTGAGGGACGCTCGCATTCCTGACCTGGTCCGTCTACTTCCTCATGAGCACCTGATACACAATAAAACAATATCTTCATAAGTCTCTTGATAAATGTCACCTTTCCCCATTAAATTCAGTGTTTGTACCCATTCATGTTTCATACCCTTGATCAAAGTTGCTTTGAGTACTGGACCTGGTAATGTGCCATAGGGTGATCTTTGCAAATTATACTAAAATATTTTGATATATTCTTCCAATGATTCATTTTCTTTCGCAGTCATTTGAAAGATTTCATCTTTTAGGTCTCTGGTTCTACAATAATTCTGATATTTTAGCAAGAAGGTTTGTTTCATCTAGTCCCATGAATTGATGGTTCCACCTCCCAATCCCATGAACCAGCGTAGGGTTTCTCCCTTCAAGGTAGAGGGGAATAGTTTTAATTTTTGGGGTTCAAAGGTGTAGTCATACCCTCTACATAGGACATCAAATTCAAATAGGAATGCATCTGGGTCTTCTGAAATCAATCCATGGAAGGTTGGCAAGTTTTGTAAGGGAATTGCTTTCATGGGGGCATTGGCAACTTGATCAACTATTGGATACTCCAACGTGGAGGTATGGGGTTGTTATTTATTTGCTTGTGCCATTTGTTTGAAGATGTGCAAAAAAATTTCAGAAGGTTCTTGATCCGGGTATTCTATTTGAAATTGTCAATTATTTGGTCTTCCTAGGGTTTTAACTGCACTCCCTCTATCTAGGATTTCGGATATGCCTCCTTCTTTCGCAGGAGACTTAGGATTAGGTGGTGGTGGTGGGTATGCCTTGGCAACCCCACTAGTTTCTCCTATTCCCTCCTCCAGATTATTAGAGTTTCCCTCTTCTAAGGGGTTGAGCGGTGGAAGATATGGATTCTGAAAACTCTACTCAGTCCCTTTAGATTTGCTATGAATCTCAGCGTGGGTCGTAGTTGGTGAAACTATTGCCTGAGGTATTCGGGTGGGTCCTTTCCTGGGTCCAACCGAAGCTTGAGATTCACCCTTTTTGATGATTTCATCTATAAAAGTGCTTCTTCCAGGGATCACCGAACCCTGGGTTTTGGTAGTTTTTGGTGGGGTTTTGTTTTTTCAAGATCCTTCTTTCTAGTCATACACACTTCTCACAACAACAAAAGAAATTTCAACAAAAGAAACACCTATGAAACCTTTTACGTGTCAACTGGAGGTAAGCGTTGGCATAAGCGTAGGTTCTTACCTTCCATCTTCAATACCTGGTCCTCCAGAGACACAACCTATGCTACCTTTGACATTCTCCCCAGCAACAACACCAAAATGTTGGGCTCTAAATATGTCCTAAAAGCAACCATAGTTTAACATTAATTTATCAACCCAGGGATTCGTCTTTTATCTCAAGAATATCGGCAAAGTTTATGCAGGTAGCCTAAAATTGTGTAGCTAAACCAGATCTGAGTTCATCAACAATCAAGTTCCTTAAACATTCACCAAATATTCTAAGAACTAAATGAGATTGAAATCTGATTACTAAGATGTTGTAAAATGAAAGGAACTAATTAATCTAATTGAATTCACTTAACCATAAAGCAGTAATTGAATCTAAGAAAGGACTTGCAGATTTAATCTATTAATCATGAATTCTAATTACTAGAAAGGACATAGCGAATTATTCTATCTGTGGAAAGAAATAATGACTGTATTCTAATCGGAAGGGACAACTAATGTAACTTTAACAGAAAGGAACAACTATCGCAACCTTGACTGAAAGGAACAACTAATGTAACTTTAACTGAAAGGAACAACAATTGTAAATCTAAAGAAAAGGAACAACGCAGGTGAAAATGTGAGGAACTATCAAGCAACAATCTTCAGAAATGGAAATCATAATAGCAATCATGAATACTTAAGGAAATGCATGTATTCTACAATCAATCATTAATTCATTGATACGCTTATGCAATTAAAAGAAATCTGAATCACGAAATAGAAATCAAACTCTTGAACTGATATAATTACAAAATGAGACAATAGCTTCTTCAGATTGGGCCCTCAGTCTTCCGAAGTACTGCTACGAGAAACTCAGAACGCATGGATGATAAAAATACTCAAAACTTTAATTGATTCCATAATTGGTTAAACATTTACAACAACTGCTCACGCAGGGCAATTCTGAATCTGAATACTTAAAATGCGGTTTTTTCTATATGTTTTTCTAGATCTATTATCTTCTTATATATTACAATAGTTGGGTAAATCAAGCTATCCCAAGGATCGAAATATCCTCAGGATTGCTTTACTATTATAAAATTACAATATAGCAAATGTATTATCTTCAAACTTCTTTGCACCTAAAAAGTCTTCAATCTTCAATAGCTTGCGCATAGCCAAAATCTCTTTGGTCATCTTTGGCAGTTATTTATCCAATTCTGTAACAAAATCAAACCATTACAATTGTAATTTAGAATCTATTTAATAAAACTTAAATAACAACTCTAAGAGACATATTAATCATGTTCTTTCCTATTTATTCCTAATCAATTGAAAAGTCAATCAAAATGATATCATAAACTATGGACAAAAAGGAAGATATTTATACCTTTTTCGTAACCCAACACTAGTGCAAAAGTTAGGGTGAACATACAACCTCTGTGAGCCTAGTCAAACCCTGTGAGCCATGAGAAAAAGTCAATTCATCTAGAAAAAGTTAGGTTGAATATAAAATTCCTATTATCTAGAAACAAACGATATTCCTAATATTGCAAATGATGTAATTGTGTTGATCTAGTTCATTGGCACGTGTAAACATTATCCACCATGAAGAGAATTTTGAATTGCCTTGTCAAGATTTGTAACTAAAGTCTTGAGTCTAGTTCTATGTTAGAACTAAAGTGTAATGTTGAGTTTCAACTAAAGTCTTGAGTCTAGTTCTATTTTAGTAATGTTGAGTTGCAACTAAAGTCTTGAGTCTAG
>JZKD02S0893872.1:93160-112771 GCA_000966675.3 Picea glauca
AACTAAAGTCTTGAGTCTAGTTCTATTTTAGTAATGTTGAGTTGCAACTAAAGTCTTGAGTCTAGTTCTATTTTAGAACTAAAGTGTAATGTTGAGTTGCAACTAAAGTCTTGAGTCTAGTTCTATTTTAGAATTAAAGTGTAATTTTGAGTTGCAAATAAATTCTTAAGTCTAGTTCTAAGTTCGAACTAAAGCATGTCAGTCTCAAGTCTAGTTCTAAGTTCAAACTAAAGTATAATGCTGAGTTGTAACCAATCTCAAGTCTAGTTCTAAGTTCGAACTAAAGTGTAAAGATGAGTTGTAACCAATCTCAAGTCTGGTTCAAAGTTCAAACTAAAGCATAAAGTTGAGTTATGTTTAATGCATGCAATCAGGTTACTATTTTGAGCTTCCCCTCTTCCTCTCTTCAGACTATATAAGAAGAGGTCAAACCCTCTCTTCAACACAGTTCTACAACACAATTTTCATATGCAGGTTGAGGGTGAAGTAATAGAGGAGCACATCAGTGATAAAGAGGCAGTGTATTAGAGGTGTATTTCAGCAAGGTCTTGTAAGTCTTTGTCAGGTCAGAGTCATCTTGGCAAGCTCTTTGAGAGTAGAACATTCATGGCGGATATTTGTAAGAGATCTTACATTATTAATGCAATAAAGGAATATTGTTTGTTGGGGTTTTTCTCCCTGTACAGGGTTTCCCCAGGGTATATGTGTTGTTGATATGCATGTTTACTTATCTAAATAATTATTGTTATTCGATTATGATTTGGAATTGTTGAAGTGTATTAAGATGAAGTCAAAGTATTGAAGAAAATAAAAGAATTAATCTGCATAATAAATCGAGCTCATAATTTAACATGTTGTAGGAGAATTCTACCAAGTGTAGGTAGTCTTCCCATTTATATGGTTTTTCCATCACATACATCCTTAACATGTCTTCTATCACTTGCTTCACCCTCTTTTTCTGCCCATCAGACTCAGGATGATACACATTAATGAAGTTCATATTCGTTCTGAACCCTTTGAATAACCCTTTCCAAAATTTTGAGGTAAATTTTAGGTCTCGGTCAAACACAATTGTCTTGGGAATACCGTGCAATCATGTTATTTCCCTCATAAAAATATCATCAACATTAGTTACCTTGTGAGTAGTCTTCAATGGAATAAAATGGGCAGCTTTCGTAATCTTGTCCACCACCACCATGATTGAATCATGTTGCTTGCCTATTCTGGGAAATCCTATGATAAAATCCATTGTCACTACCTCCCACTTCCACTTAGGAATGGGTAAAGTCTATAGAAACCCTGTTGGATTTCTGTGCTCAGCTTTAACCTTCTGACACTCCATACATTTGGCGATGTATTCAGCAATATCTCTCTTCATACCTGGCCAAAATTAATGGCTCTTGACTACTGCCATAGTTTTCTGATATCTAGGGTGCCCAACATAAGGCACATTATGCATTTATTTCAAAATCATAATTTTTAATTCCTGGACGTTAGGTACATAAATTATGTTCTTGTACAAAAGTGTTATGTTAGTTTCCAATTTATAATTCTCCACTTTCTGTGGCATCTTACCTTGTTGTAGCTTTGCTACCAAATCCCTGTACTGCAAATCTGCATTTGCAGCTTCCGAAATTATTCTTTTAATATCAGTTTGGTACATACTAATAGTTGTAGCATGCAATTCATGCACTCTCCTGCTCAGCGCATCAACCACTTTGTTCTATTTTCCTATGATATGCTTGATATCAAAGTCATATTCACAAAGAAAATCCAACCACCTACTCTTCCTAGAATTCAAGGTAGGATAATCAAAAAAATACTTCAGACCATTGTGGTATGTTCTCAGTTCGAACGTCTTTCCCATGAGGTAATGCCTGCATTTCTTCAAAGCATGAACGATAGATGCCAACTCCAAATCATGAGTGGCATAGTTATTTTTAGGCTCTTTCAACTTTCTGGATTCATAACAAATTACAAACCCATTATGGCTAAGGACTCCTCCCAGTCCTTCTTTTCATGCATTTGTGAAAACCACAAAATCCTCATTCGGATCTACAATCCTCAGGATTGGAGAACTAGTTAACAACTGCTTCAATTGTTGGAATCTTCTCTCACACTCTTATGTCCATTGAAATTTCTTCTCCTTCCTTTGCAAGGAAGTGATAGGGTGAGATATCCTTGAGAACCTAGCAATGAACCTTCTATAATAACTGGCTAGACCCATAAAATATCTGACTTATGTTACATTCTTCGGCACTATCCATTCTCTAATGGCTTCTATCTTCTCAGGATCCACAACTATCCCATATTTTGAAATTATATGCCCCAAATAATGGATATGCTTTTGATAAAATGAGCACTTTATCAATTTGCATAAAGTTGGTGCTCTCTTAACACCCGCAACACCATCATCAGATGATGTTCATGCTCTTCCTTCGACTTGGAATACACCAGGATGTCATCAAAAAATACTATGAAAAACTTGTCCAAATAGTCCTTGAATACACCATTCATTAAACACATAAAAACAACAAGTGCATTTGACAACCCAAATGGCACCACTGTGAATTCATAGTGAGCATACCTTTTTCTGAAGGCGGTCTTACTGATGTATCCATCCTTTATTCTTACCTGGTGATATCTTGAACTAAGATCTATTTTCAAAAATATCCTAGCATCCTTCAACTAGTCAAAGAGATCATGGATCCGTGATAGAGGATACTTGTTCTTAATAGCTTCTTTGTTTAACTGTCTGAAATAGATGCACAATCTCAATGTCCCATCCTTCTTCTTCATGAACAGGAACGAGGCTCCCTAAGGTGACACACTTGGGTGTATATACCCCTTCTTCAGGAGATCTTCAAGATGCAATTGCAATTCTTTCAGCTCTGGTGTACTCATTATGTAAGGATATTTTGACACTAGAGCTGCTCCAGGCATTAAGTTTATAGACAAGTCAATATATATCTTCAGGGGTAGTTTGGGTACCTCCCGGAATACATCTTCAAATGCTTTTAGTATCACATGATCTTCAATATTTGACACCTTATCCTTAGGTGTTTCCTCCACATGTAGCACTTCTTCAATTGCATTGCTAAGATTTATCTGACAGTAATTACTCTGGGAATTCCTTGGACTATCCTCTGATTCCCTTCCTCATCCAGGCAAGTGAATGTATTGTTATGACAATCTAAGATGGTGTAGTGTTGGTCCAACCAGTCCATACCAATTAGAAAATCATAAGAACCTAAAGGAAAGATATTCAGGTCTGCCTTAGTACTTATTCCATTCATGTCCAATGGACATGATTCAACTGACTCAACAACTTTCCTCTTGGCTCCTATAGCCAGCTGCACCAGCCAAGATTTCTCATTCTTGCTTCTTGGCAATTGAAAACTTTTCACCATTCCAGGATCTACATAAATATGACTATCTCCTGAGTCAATTAAAATATTAAGGGCATGGTTGTTGACCATAGCTTCCACTTCAATCATGTGCGACTAATATTCTTCTTTCTTGTTGTCCAGGGCTGCGTAGATTATTGGTATTCTATTGCCCATGTCCTCCACTATTTCAGCTTGCTGAACATTATGGACAACTCTCACTTTTCCATTTTTTGGGGGAAAATATCTGTAATTATGGTTTTCCTGATAGCCCCAACACTGAATGGGCATCTGCCTTGGCCTTTGTCCCCCTACATTAGTCATTCTCGACTCTCTAAATGACGGCTTCCCTTGAGGACTGTTTCTGAAAAAGGGAGGTTTGTTTCCCTTCTACCTCTGCTGCTTCTTGAACTTCTTCTGGTCATCCCAAGCCTTCCAGAAAGTGGGATTTCCTCTTTGTTGCTCACATAAGAATTTCTCTCTACTTATCATTTCTTCCATAGTTTTTTGGTAATCATACTAAATCTTGTCACCGATGGAAGGTGGCAATCCACTCAGATACCTTTGACTATTGACAAACTCATCCTTGATGAAGGGAGCATATTTCAACAACTCCATGAACCTTCATTCGTATTCATCCATAGTCATGTTGCCCAACTTGAGTTCAAAGAACTCTTTCATCTTCTGGTCATAATATATTTTAGTCAAGTATTTATTTTCAAAATACTTCTTGAATTCTTTCCAATTAACATCTTTCTCTCTGATGTGTTGCACCTGCACAAGTTGATCCCACCACATGGATACTTTTTATTTTAGTTGATACATTGAAATTCTTCCTTCGGCATGAGAGGAATAATTTTGCAGTTGGAAATATTTCCTCATGCCAAGCAACCATGTCTCGGCATCTTCCTCCTTATTATGTTCTCCATCAAACTTAGGAGGCTTAATCTTGTTCATTTCACCCTTCAGTTCATCCACTCCAGATCTCCTATGTTTTCTGGTAGGAGATGGGCTTGAACTACTACGTACCTTGTTATTGGAATGTTTCAGGGAGTGATGATGATGCCTTCTAATGCTTCTCAATCTTCTTTTCTTCTTAGGGGGTCCACAACTCCCTATTTTTCTTGAATCACTCTCCTTATCCAACTTCTTTTCTATTCTCTCCAAACTCTTCATAAACTTTAAGTTGAATTCTACCTGTCGATCCTTGGCTTTCAGGAGATTTTTGTTATTTGTTCGGTGAGCCTGGGCATCTTTCTGCAATTGTTTAATGATTTTCATCATATGCCCTTCCTTATCCATCTCTTCTCCATGTCCATTGGAGTTCGATCCTTCAACTCCGATGTGGACATCCATTCCTTTTACTTAATTCTCTGAACTAGAAGCAGATCGTTCCTCTTCCATTTCTTTGCACTCAGTGGCAACTCTATTTGGTTCTGACACTCGTTGAACTCTACAAACACAACGTCTAGTCAACCTAAATTTGTTAGGAAATCATTCCTTAACAAATCCCACATAATTCATAAATCGAATATGTTTTAAGAAACGTTCAGATTTCATGAATTTTTCGAGCTCTGCTCGGCTCTGTAACAATTTCAGGCCTCATCCCTTTTCTCTTATCCCCAACCCCTGCGACCACGGGCTATTACCAAGCACTATATCGATAGGCGCTTAATCATGACCTCAGGTTCCGAAGTCTTCATGATACATCACAACATACTCTTAGAGTTCTGAATTAATGAACTTACGAAGTAGGGTGGATCAACGGTCCACGTCTACCCAACATCCAATGGCTGAAACCCACTATGGAAATTTTGTCATTAAAGATTTCGGACTTCAGAGCTTCGGAACTTTAGGTTCTGGAAGCTTTCACGTTTGCTTCCTTCCAATCTCAGAACTTCTAAACTTCTAGCTTCTCTATCCTCAGGGACCACATAGTACAGTTGTCACCAACTAAGGCAATGGAACGTGGTACTTCTAGGAAGGTCCACGCCACCCCAGGTGACGTCATCCAACCCCACCACATCTACCCTTTCACTTCGAAACTTCGGGCTTTGAAAGTTTATGCATCAACACATTCCCCTTCTCCTAATTACTGCAGTTTCAAACTCTCCCTGGATAATCGACGGTCCTTATCTCTCCCGCAACCAATGGTTGAGATCCACTTCATGATTTCTTATTTCGGAGGTTTTCACTTCTCTTCACTTTAAATCTTTTGATCTACTAATTCTGAAGGATTTTCATGAATAACTCGTGCGTGGCTTCTCCAAGATCTAAAGATAAAGCTTCTCACCTTAGATATAGGGTATAGATCTCTTCCAGGATTTTGGAGCTTCAGACTTTGGAAGTTTGGGCCTCAGTGCACCCCACTTCTCCCGATTGTTGAACTCATATAGGCTTCCAAGATAACCCTCCTGCACCTTCTCTGGATCTTACGGTCCTAAAGGACTCTCCTTATCCTGAATAGATCCTACAGCCCACATTACTCTGCAGCCCAATACCTCGTCTATCATGGTTTTACGATACCGTTACTCCTCATGAGCTTCGTAACAAGGCCAAGGTAACTTCTTGGCACTCAAGAAGGTTCTGAGGTCTGAAATTAGTCCCTCCAGACACAATTTCCACTCAAAACCTCGGTTCCAATGACCACTTATCCAGCCCACTCAGGCTCAGTGTTTTAACCATGGCTCTGATACCAATTTGTAACATCCTCGGCCACCAACAGGTCGGGCAATGCTACCACGCGGAAATACATACATACATAGATATATCTAACATGCATTCTAATCGAAATAAAACATAGATAAAAAATTTATTGATACCATACAGATTCAAAGGTAATAGGCAGTAATTCATATATGCAACAGAATACATGATAACATTCAAGTATTACAAACATGCATAACATATAATTTAAGCATAGTAATGATACTTCCAACAGTTATCGTACGCGCTTCCATAGTTCCAGCTCATCCATTGATCCCACATTGCTCATCTATTATCGGTTATTATCATTTAGTTTGCTTATTGTAATCCATCTAAGATCCTTTTGTCTTTTGATCTATCCTAGTGATTCATTTTATTTAGCCGCATTTGGCCTTTGTACTCTGCAGGGATATCATAATATAAAATTTGCAGTCCTTTGTCGCATTTGTTATTTGTATGATCATTTATATGTTGTAAACAATTAATCCTACACACACATTAGCAATGCTTCCTAGACTAGCCAAGTCAGGAACATTATAGTGGTATCAGAGCTTTAGTCCTACCAGCCTATGAATAAAGATGATGAGTGCAGCAGAAGACCCATAGGGTCAGGAACACGTAGGTGACGAATATGTCACTTACAACAGGCATAGGGAAAGAAGGTATAGGCCTGAATTTCCTCCTTTTCCTCCTAGCTCGGAGGAATATGAAGAGGCACATAGAGAAGAAGAGAGAAGGGCAGAGCATGAGGCTAAGAGTGAGGCAGAGAGGATGCTAAGAGGAAGATATGAGTGACCAGAGGGTCGTGGCAAGGCCCCCATGGAACCAAAGACAACTTTCATGCGGGTTATCAATGATATGTTAGCTAGTCAGTGGACCATGTCTCACTCCTTGGAATAGGTGGTTGATAGATTGGCTAGAGTGGGCACCCTGGACACACAAGCCCCACATATAGCACAGGGGAAATTAGGAGTAGGTAGTAGACCCTAGTCACCCACTCGCACATACACCTCTGCGAGTAGGATTCCCAGACCCTTGTTTTCCAGTTTCCAGAGGGCACCCCCAATAGCAGCACAACCGTTGATAACACAGAGGCCGCCCACTCATGCAGAATACATAGCATAGTATCGGAGGGATTATGCAGCATTGGGTCGTGACTTCCATTAGGAAATGACCCTAGTCGAGTACTGTGGACTTAGACTCAGGAACCACCCTAGAGAGCCACAGAGAGGAGGAATTCAATAGTAGTAGGGGCATAACATGGATTTCATTCAAAAGGTTTGTAAACTCATCATACCTTATTTCAACGGATCATCCAAATGCACTACCAAGGATTGGGTACAGAAGCTAGAAACATACTAAAAGCTCAATCAGATGACTGAGACAAAGGCCATCAGTTTCGTGACCTTACACTTGGAGGGTGAGGCACACAAGTGGTGGTATCATGGATTGGTGACATTAGGTCACACTCCCATCACCTCCTATAGGGAGTTAACAGAGAGGCTCATGGGTAGGTTTGATAGGAGGGATATGAAGATCCACTTAAGGGATCTATCCCAGTTGAGACAAACTGGCACAACAGAGGCATTCATCACAGATTTTCAGTGGGTAATCGTGGAAGTGACAGATATATCAGAGCCCAGGCTGATCATTCTATTCACAGAGGGACTCACAGAGCCTTTGAGAAGATGGGTGAAGGCATACAAGCCTCCCACCTTACAGGATTCCATTATTCACACTCGAGATTTGGAAAACTCAGTGCCAAAGACTAAAACCTTTTCCAAGCCCTTTTTACCCCAGAAGGATCGAGACAGGAAGCCATTCTAGAGAGAATGGAAGGGAAAGGAGAATTTGTATGATGAGACTAGGTGAGAGCTTATGAGGAAGAATATTTTCTTCAACTGCAGAGACCCTTGGGTCCCAGGCCACAGGTGCATGGGCAAGGGAGAGATTCATTATATTGAGGTGACAACAGACAATGTGGAAAGTGAGGAGGAGGAGCAGGACAATGGATCCACTAGCTCAGAGGAGGAGTCAGCACAAGAAGAGGAGAAACCTCCCCATAGACCACCGACACCGACAGGAGCCCATCCTCCAGTAGTCCCACAGCCGCTTAAGCAGGCTAACAGGAGGAAACCAACAAAGGGAGGAGTCATAGAGACCCTTTCTGGTGTTCCTAGGTATGATACCCTCCAGATCAGAGGGACTATTCAAGAGAAACAAAAACTCTCCCTGATAAATGGTGGGGCCACCCACAACTTCATCGATGCTTCACTAGTATCAAGATGAGCACTTCAGACAGAGGAGTTTGAGGGGTTTGATGTTGCAGTAGCATATGTCCACACAATGGAGTGTCTAGATAGAGTCCCAGACTTGGAGGTAAAGTTAGGCAACTACACAGTGAGAGACACATTTTATGTGGTTGACCTATCTGACATAGATGTGGTGTTGGGAGTCTAGTGGATGATTACCTTGGGAAAAACCACTTCCAATTACCAAACCTTGGAGATGGGATTCAGAGACCATGACAGGAAGAAGGTTGTTCTAAGAGGTATGTCAACAGGAGCACCCAGGACAGTTTCAACCAAGAGGATGGAGAGGATAATCAGACATGGGGAGGTAGCATATGCTACCGAGTGTTTGATCACTGCGTGGAAGGATTCAGAGGGTCAATAATAGTATCATACATAGATCAAGAATTTTTTGGGACGACATCAATAGGTTTTTGAGTTGATTCCACCAGGGAGACCACCTGACATGGGCTTTGAGCACACCATTGAGTTGGAAGAAGGGGACAAACCAATGATCGCCCCCTCTATCGTCATCCTAGGAGGTTCAAGGATGAGATAGAGAAGGCAATCAAGAAATTTATAGTGATGGGGAACATCAGACCGAGCAGCAACCCATTCTTTTCTTCAGTTGTCTTAGTTCTAAAGAAGGATGGCACCATGAGGATGTCCATTGATTACCGAGCCTTGAACAAGAAAACCATCAAGAACCGGTATCTTATCCCACGCATTGAAGAGTTGATGGATGAACTGCATGGGGCAATTTGCTTCTCAAAGATTGATCTACACTATGGGTATCACCAGATCATCATCAGAGAGAAGGACATAAAGAAGATGACATTTTGATGTCACTTTGGACATTTAGAGTCCCTGGTTATGCCATTTGGGCTAGCCAATGCACTAGCTACATTCCAGTCTTGCATGAACCACATATTCAGGGATCAGTTGAGGAAATCAGTCTTGGTTTTCTTCGACGACATCTTGGTCTACAGCAAGAAATGGCAAGAGCATATGATCCACTTGGATGAGGTATTGAGCATCATGAAGGCATAGTCATTATATGCCAAAGAGTCCAAGTGTGAGTTTGGTATGACAAAGTTTCTTTAATTAGGCCATATCATCAATGCACAGTGGGTACAGGTGCACCAGGAAAAGATCAGGGCCATTATGGACTGGCCAACGCCCAAGAACGTAACAAAGTTGAGGAGTTTCTTCATGTTGTGCAGCTATTACAGGTGGTTCGTCCGAGGTTTTTCTCAGCTTGGAGCACCACTGATGGATATTACCAACATTGGGTCTTTCATCTGGACTGAGGAATCATGGAAATCCTTTGATCACATGAAGGAAGTCATGAGCACTTGTCCAGTGTTGGCATTACCAGACTTCACCTTGCCATCTTTACTACAGTGTGACGCATCCAACAAGGTTATCAATGCAATTTTGATGAAGGGAGGACACCCCATTGTATTCGAGAGAAGGAAGATCAGTCAGCCTGAGAGTTTGTACTCCATTAATGACAAGGAGATGTTGGAAATCATGCATGCCTTGACCAAATTCAGACAATATTTGGTGAGCAACAAATTCATGGTCAAGAAAGATCACAACAACTTGAAGTATTTCCTTGAGTAGAAGGACCTCAATGAGCGCCAATAGAAATGGATAATGAAGGTACATGCATTTGAATTCGACATAGAGTATCTCAAGGTGAATAAGAAAATTATGGTTGATGAACTATCGAGGAGACCTGCTGCATGCTCTTTGATGGAGATTTCAGCAGATTGGAAATCCCACTTGTTAGTGGAATATTCCAAGAACAAATTCGTTTGTGAGGTAATGGATGGACAAATATAGAATGAAAGGTATAGGGTCATTGACGATGTCATATTATACAAGGATAGAGTCTTATTGGTGCCAAATTCAGGGCTCAAGAAGAAGATCCTCACAACAGTTCATGATTCACCACTAGCAGGCCATCCGGGTTTTTTCAAGACCTATAGATATATCAGGGAGAGGTTCTCATGGAAGGGCCTCAAACAAGATGTTATGAGACACATCAGTGAGTGTGTGACTTTCCAGTAGAACAAGTTAGAGCATGCTCTTCCAATAGGGCTACTTCGGCCACTCCCCATTCCAGAGCAGAAATGTTAGAGTATATCGATGGACTTCATCACAGGCCCACCCAAGGTCCAGGTTAAGGACTATATCTATGTAGTGGTCGACAGATTGACCAAGTTTGCTCACTTATATGCCATATTGACAGAGTACAACACATTTTAGGTAGCCAAGATATTCTTTAGGGAGGTCTTCAGACTTCATGTGTTGTCGAGGAACATCATCAGTGATAGGGACAGTCGGTTCATGGGGACATTCTGGAGAGAGTTGTTCAGTTGGTGGGGATAGAGATGACACCCAACACTAGCTATCACCCTCAGACATATGGGCAGACCGAGATTGTCAACAAGTGGGTTGAAGGATATTTGAGGAAATATGTAGGTGGACAATAGAGAACATGGGTAAAGTGGCTACATCTAGGAGAGCATTGCTACAACACCACTTTCCACATGTCCATTGGTATGACACCCTTCCGAGCATTGTACGGATATGATGCTCCCACTTTGGTAGACTTTTTTTTTTGGGAGAGCAGAGATCCCAAGGCCAAGGATTGGATCATAGAGAGTTGGGATATTCTCAAGTTGTTGAAAGAGAACTTGCAAACGACACAAAACCGACAAAAGATGAGTGTGGATAGGCATAGGATAGAGCACAACTTTGAGGTTGGGGATTTGGTTTTTTTGAGACTCTAACCTTATAGACAGTCATCTCTGAAGAAGAGTGGGGCCGAGAAGCTCAAGCCTAGATTTTATGTCCCTTATAGGATAATACGCCCAGTAGGCGAGGTTTCTTATGAGTTAGAGCTTCCAGAGGGGAGAAAGTTTCATAATGTGTTCCACATATCTTGCCTCAAAAATGAAGTGGGACAATTCATTATCACATTAGAGGATCTTCCCCCATTGGATGAGGAGGGATAGTTGGAGTTGGTTCCGAAGGAGGTTTTGGAGTTCCAAGAGTGGAAAATGAGGAACAGGGTCATCAGGGAGTGTTTGATCAGATGGAGAGGGATTCTAGTAGAGGACGCTACTTGGGAGAGCGAGCAGGTGTTGTAGCACCCTGGACTGGTATTGCTTGAGGACAAGCAATTTCGATAAGGGAGGATTGTAATGTCCCTTTCCAAATAGGAGCTCCATAGAGGAGGCTTAATGGTCTAAACCACCCTATTAGACTATAGCCAGGGCCAAAAAAGAGGTAAATAGGGTTACTAGAGGTCACTCCAGTCAAACGTGTTATGTTCGGAAAGTGACATTGAGCTAAAAATGGTTAAAAGCGCTTTTAAGTCATTATGAGATAAAAATAGAACAGATGAGATAAAATTAGAATTCAACATTGAATTAGGGTTTCAGCAATGAATTTGGGTTTCAGTGGTGAATTAGGGTTTTGGAAATATATAAGAGAAGAGTCAATAACCTAATTCATTATTATGCATATTATGACTTGTCATTGAGGAGAGAGAGGCGCCTCTCAGGAGAGATAGTTCAATGGATTCCAAGAGGAAGACACCAGTTGGTTGATTTCGGTGTTGAGAGACACACCCTAGTCATTGAGAAAATCACACAGGTCTTCCATCATTCTTCAGCAGTAGTTACGCAGGGTCCAACAACAAGGGCACACTTATCGAGGGTGAGGTCACAACTCTTGAGGAGGTTCAGGGAATCGATTTGTCCCATACAGGGAGAGTTCATAGATTCCCCTCTAACCCAGTTGAGAGGAAGGTAAGGCACATCTTTTTCCTGGTTCCTTGTTAGATTCTGATGAAGGAATCATCTGGGGTGCATTTTCCAGACTTGGAAGTGTGACACTTTTGGCGGACACATTCAGGGTTTTCGAGCAAGCATCAGATTAGATTTAGGGAAACCCTTTTGACCCATTTCCCAGTATACCAAGGTGATCATTTTGAGATACATATCATCCCATTCCAATGGTGGAATCACTAGGATGCATTCCCCCAGGGGTTTCCATCCAGAGTTGTTACACATCAAAATTACTAACTTCAATAGTGTCACAAGTGTCATCATTACAAGAGTTGTAAGTGTCGCATCTTGTCCACAAGTGTTGCATATTGAACATAAGTGTCACAAACATCATACTGCCATATTTCCTATGCCGTGCCTCTAATGACATCATAAGGACACTTAAGACACCTCAAAGACTAGTTATGGGGAGGAGAAATCACTCGACAAGGAGTACAAACCTTTTGCCACTGAAAAAACAATTTTAAAATGATTTTTGGAAGTCAACGCTCCCCTACCCACTGTCAGGGAGCGTTGACGCTTCCTAGCCTTCTTTGGGGGAGCATTGAAAAACTCTGTGCACCCTTTTTAGGGAGCGCTACCCTACCTGAGCGAATTTTGGTTTGTTGAAGGAAATCGAAGAAGAATCCACTCAATCTTTGAAGTTGGTTGCATTTGAATATGAGTTCAAGGCATGATCTTAGGGAAGATCCACATTTGAAGGAGAGGAATCCTCAACCTATCCCAAAGATATCTCAAGTGGTTGGGCCTTTCCAAGCTTATATAAGGAGTCCTTCTCATGGTGAAAGGGTACATGATGGATGAAAAGATTGGAGGTATGAAACCTATGATCTCATAGGCAACATACAGTACATAGATGGAGATTGAGAATTACACCAAACTTATGATCCCATAAGTGAGATGTCATTGAATTATAATCAGTGTAGATTACTTGAGCAAAGGGGTTGTACAAGGAGAGTTGGAAGAAGCTGTTGCGCCTTCATCAGAGGATTGTAAGCACTCTTCATTTGTTCTCATTAATATACATACATGCTTGGCCTATTTATTTCAAGTTTATGTTTGTTCCACATGAACTTGTCTTCAGTAGATAAATTTGTATTTGAGATAATATCAGTAGAATAGGAATCTTGTTGTATCCTTGTTTGTTCTACAGGACCTATTGAGGAGCTTAGGATCGAAGCTCAACTTGGAATTTGAAAGGACAAATGTCGTTAACAAGGTACACATTTTTATTCTTCCTCTTCATATATTAGCTTAATTAGATCTAAAAGGATGTCAGTGACCAATGATAGCACCCTTTCTGTCTTGGTTTTAGGGGTCTAGATACCAAGAGGGAATCCACTTGTCCACAAGAGGATTCACCTGTAACAAAAATTTGTGACTCCACTAGGGAAGAGCTCTGATTTTTGTTTCCTTTCCTAGATCTTGTTTTGGCCCTTTTCCCACTTATTGAACTTCTCCATACTTTCTTTTATTCTTAGATATGATTGATTGGCTCTTGATTTCATCACCTTCAAGATGATTGACTGAGTTTCCTT
Source organism: Picea glauca (assembly GCA_000966675.3). Lineage (NCBI taxonomy): Eukaryota > Viridiplantae > Streptophyta > Pinopsida > Pinales > Pinaceae > Picea > Picea glauca. The sequence continues at coordinate 106,945 of JZKD02S0893872.1, forward strand.
GGAATTTTGACTTTCTGGGTATTTTTCTAAGTTTTGAGAGCCCAGTGCTCCCCTGCCCTTTCTATAAGAGCACTAGCTCTCCGTGTTGGCCTTACACAAAGCGTTGGAACGCTCTGGTGCCCCTTACACCAGAGAACTGCCCCTTTTCTATGAAAAATCCTTTAGGGTTTCCTTCTCTAAGGTTCACTTTTTGTTTTTGGCACTTGCTCAGAGTCTTATCATCTCAGTACATCCTTGATTTGGCCTTCAACACTCTGTTTTCTAAGAATTGATCCTCTTTTGTTTGGAATTTTTACATTTTATTTCCTTTCCTTGAAGTCACTCTTTGTCTTTGTTGATTTAGAGTCAACTTATTGTTTTCTTCTCATTTATCTGAATGAGTGAAAATTTTTGTAAGGAGATTCAAATCTCTATGCACCATTCCATTAGATCTTTGAGGTCATCTTCCCAAGAAATTAAGTTTTGAGTGGTTTCTCTATTCTCCGTATATTTTCTTGGATTATTCTTCACATTTTATTGTCTTCCTTGAATTCTTGTGTTTAAAGTAGAGGAATTGCATGTTTTATGATGAATGTTCTCTCCTTCTTGTAGCATAGTTTTCATCGAAATGAAAAGATTGCATCTTCATATCTTTGCATAACTTTTGAGTCTGTCAAAACACCATATTTTGAACACCATTTTGAGTAACAACAACTTTAAAAAATCAAGTGCTAAACTAAAATTGATTAGACATTTTTACATTTTCTAGTAGCAAACCTACATTAGATTAGTTGTAGGGCTTTGGAATAGGTGTGAAAGATAACTTTCCAAATCTGCAAACAAACATAGGATCTTGTGTTAGGGAGCGGTGAAATCCAATTGCTGCATTTTGTCCTGGGAAGCCCTTCTCACACAAGGGTCAATCACAAGGTCGCATTAAGACTGGCAGAGTTACTCACCCTGCTTTGTTGGTCTTGGTGTAGAGATTGCACGCATTATGGGGGTCGCTTGAAGGTATACCCACAATGATGAGTGGAAGCCTTTCAAGTTGATTTCAGGCTAGATACCCTGCCCTTGCGCATGGATTGGACTGTCGACTGTTTCCCCAGGCATCACTGTTGTAGTTGGTAACTTTAGTGGCCGATCTCTTTAGGGTCTTTCCACAAGGTGACTATGGAGGGGCAAGTCTTCATGGTACCTAGAATCAATGTTGGACAGACTCACTCAAGATCCTTGGAGGGTATACCCACGATTATGTGTGGGATCTTGCACTAGAGTGTAAGTCCGTTAAGAAGGTAGTCAACGTAATTTTTCCACCCGCTCTATCTCATCCCCTTCTTACTTTATTCCTGCGATGTTGGATTTCATCACCAACTAGTGTGCTCATTGTGAGAAGGTTTTGTTTTCTTGCTTGCTTACTAGATTTTTAGTGTGTGTCGTTTGTTCTCCGTAGAAAAATCTAGGTTGGATTTTTATTTTTATGGGGTCAATTCCTGGAATGACCAATGAAGGAACCCCTTTTCCAGGAGAACCCTTTGTTTTTCCTTCTTACAAAAATGTTGGTCCTCCTTACATCTCTACTTTGAGCCTTCCATGTCTCACAATTGGTTTACCAGTATGGTTGTTTTCCACTCCGGTGATCTCAAATGTAGGTGCTTCCGATGTAAGCACACCACCCACACATCAACCTCATGTTGACCTTTCTCCTTCTTCATCCATTAGGTCTCCTACCATTTCTCCTTCTTCGGTTAATGAAATCTCTGAAGAAATTAACCATGTTAATAAGAATAAGAATAAACAGAAAGAGAAGAAGAATAACCATAGAGGGACCAAGCCTCCAAATACATCATATTTTGGATCCAAGAAACCAACTACCGTTAATAGTACTGGGAGTGTTGATGAGGTCAACAATATTAAAGTGAAGAATCTGAAACCCAGATTCCCTTGCAGTCTTTGTAAGGGTAGCCACTTTCTGAGTGAAGGCGATCATTATTCTCACCTTTTTCCTCGTATGGACGAGGCTTCTTCTCTTTTGGAAAAGCTTCAACTTCCATATGGTTATCGTAGGCTTTCCCCCAACCCATCATTAGTTTATGGAACGGTCAATATGTTTCCATCTCTAGTCAATTTGGTTGATCAGGTGGTCAATCTAGTTTCATCCTTAGTTGAACCACTCACCAAAGTAGTTGATCCAGTTCCATCATCAATTAGCCCCACTTTTCATCTAGAAAGTGAAACCCAAGTGACTGATCCAGTCCTGTCATTGTTCAGTCCCACCCTTCATCCAAAGAGTTCGAAAGTGGTTTCTTCGATGACTTCATCAGTCAATCCCACTCCTCCTCTGACAAGTGCCAAAGTGGTTGCTCCGATTACATCATCGGTAAATCCCACTCTTCCTCTGACGAGTGCCAAAGTTGTTTCTCCGGTGACTTCATTGGTCAATCCCACTCTTCCTCTGACGAGTGCCAAAGTGGTTTTTCTAGTTACATCATCAGTCAATCCCACTCTTCCTTTGAAGAGTACACAGGTGGTTGATTCGATCCCATCATCGATCGATCCTAATCTCCCACTAGAGACTAAACTTGATTCCGCCCACATTTTTCTCGTTGAAACAGGATCTACCATGCCGGGGGGAATTCCTCCTTCTCCTGCAAAAACCCTTCCAAGTAATGAGGCCATCCTCTTTGATTAGGGTGTGCTAATTAGACCTCGTCTTCCTTCTCACATTCCTTTCAATATTATGGTAAATGTTTGTGGTCGAGACATTCCTCATACGCTGATAGATGAAGGTTCATCCGTTAGCATTTTGTCCTATATTGCTTGGCAAGCTTTGGGTTATCCTAATCTTGTGTCGATTACCTAGAATTGTTTCACTTTCAACAAAAGAACCACTCACCCTTTAGGGATCTTCCTTAGTTTTTTTAGGAGGGAAAGTTGTCTTTATTGATTTTATGGTAGTCCAAGACCCTTTGGTATTCGATTTACTCCTTGGGAGAGATTATGTCTGTGACATGAAATATATTGTGTCCACTTTTTTCCATTTGATGTGTTTCCCACATGATGGAATAATGGTGACTATTGATCAAATTTCATTTGTTGGCCCTGACTTGACCATCAAACCAATAACCTCCCTAACCAGGTCTTATATGAATTCGGTATCACCTCTGCCACAAGTCAATTATGTGGCATTGTCTCCCATGACTTCAACTTCTGATGATTTGGATCTGGTAGTTGACATGGTGATCTCTTCACTAGGGCTATTGGAGTCGGATCTCCTTACCCCTGACACGGCCCTCGACATGTGTTCCTTCCAGATCATTCTTCTTCCATCCAGTGAAGATCTCTTGGAAGCCATGACCGAGTTTTCTCCCTTGACATGGTGTCCTTCCATAGAATTATCCTCTTGGAAGCCATGATCAAGAAGAGTCTACGAGCATAGTTTCGCTTCTCTGTGGAAATCTCTTTAAAAAATGAAATAGAAATCATGAGCATAGTTTCTCTTCTCAGTGGAAAGATAGTTAAAAAATGACACAAAGGTTACGAGCATAATTTTCTCCTCTCTGTGGCAAGCTCTTTAAAAAAATGTAACAAAGGCTACAAGCACAGTTTCCCTCTCTGTGGAAAGCTCATTAAAAAATGAAACAGAGGTCACGAGCATAGTTTTGCTTCTGTGTAGCAATCTCGTTAAAAAATGAAACAAAAATATGGGGATTGAACCCAGAGCATTGAGCATATTTCTTTTCTTGTGTCAAGCTCGTTAAAAACTAAAATAGTCAACTCTCCCGTCAGGTCGAGTCTTTCGCCAGATCTCGTAGATGTCAAGTCGAGTCTTTCATTAGGTCTCATATTTTAACCTTCTTTTCATCCACCCTTATCCTTTTTCTCCATATAGTACAGAAATTGGTGACAACCTCAAAGTCGATGAATGAATTGAAGTTTGGGGGGCATGTCTCCAGCCTTTTGATGATCATTCTGGAGTTACGCCACTAGCTTTTCAAGTTGGGGGCATACCAAGACTAGTCTTTGTTCTTTCTCACGCTCGTAAAAACATGAGAATGTAACCGAGCAACCTTTTATCTCTTTTTTGGGCTTGCATGGATACACGAAAAGGAACCCCTTGGAGTCGTCTTTAATCTCTTTTCAGAATCTCTAAACATGAAACGATTGTCGAGTGATCTTGCTTCCTTTCACACTCGTTAAAAGGTTTGAAAGGGTGTCTTTCGAGTGATAATTTGTCTCTTTTTAGGCCTCGCGAGACTAATATTACAAAAAAGGACAACTCTGGAGTCGTCTTTAAGTTCTTTTCAGACTCTCTAAACATGAAAAATCACTGAGTTTACCTTCTCTGGACTCGTTAAAAAAATCATACATTGAAGGGCTCATATGAGATCGAACCCTTACTTATTCCAGTTCATTAAACAAAGGAAGAGGAACTTTGTTCAGAATTTGTCGGAAGAACCACAGTGTTATTGACAACTTGTCGTCGACGTTTCGGATCCACAACAGGATCCATCTTCAGGACAAAAAAGCATGAGGAAAAATAAGAGAGGAGCGTTTGATAAATAGTGATGAGGCGGGTGAAAAAAGCTACGGTCGGCTAAGTAAAACCCTCGTTTTTAGGAGATTTTTTCAAAAGATGATAAATGAGTTAAGTGGTTTAAATATTAAGTTTTTAAGTTAAATGTAGGCTAGATTTAGGGTTGACCAAAAGGTGTTAGTATTATAAATATTAATTTTATGTTGATTATAGGTTAAATTAAGGTTAAATTAATGAGGTAAACCCTAGGTTTGAGGAAGTTAATCTTAAGTTAATTTGACTAAGCATTGTTAGTATTATAACTATTAATTTTATGTTAATTATAGGTTAAAATGAGGTTAATTTAATGAGGTAAACCCTAGGTTTGAGGAAGTTAGTATTATTAATATTAATCTTAAGTTAGTTTGACTAATTATAGGCTAAATTTAGGTTTATGTTCAAAAAAGGCTAAATTTAGGGTTAACTATAAGGTATATGGTGTTAATAATATTAATATTAATTATATGTTAATTATAGGTTAAATTAAGGTTAATAAAAAGAGGTGGCATTAATACTATTATTAATATTAATCTTCTGTTAATTATAGGTTTTATTAATATCATATTAGTGCTAGAAATTATAAGTTGGAATCACTTAGGTTGGTCTTGGAATTAGTTTAATTTTTCCATTGGTATTATGTTGGTTAAGGTTACGTTAGGTTAATAGTAAAAAGGTAATAATAAAAATGTTATTAATGTAAGTCAAAGGGATTTTTAGGTTTAAGGTTGGTTTAGAAGATTAGGTTAAGTCAAAGTATGGAAAAATGAGGGTGTAAGTACTAGAGTTATCAGTGTAAGGTTAATAATGTTTTCTTTCCCGAATGAGCGGGATCCAACTTTCACTAATCTCAAGGCCATTGTCTCTATTTAGGTTATCGGGATTTTTGATGATTTCGATTGCCTCTCTAATTCGTCTTTTAAGGAGATGGTCTTCTTTAGCTAAGATTCTGGTGTCCTCTAGGCGTATGTGATGCTTAGTTGTGAGAGAGTGTTCTGCTAGTGCTGAGGTGCGAGTTCATTCATTCTTGATGTCAGCACTATGCTCTTTAATCCTGGTGTTGAAAGAGCGGCATGTTTCTCCAATGTAGCATTTGCCACAAGAGCAATCTATTCTGTATGCTCCTTTGAAATTGTGTTGGTCAAGCTTGTCCTTAACATACCTCATATTCTGTTTGATGGTATTAAGTGGTTTGAATGAGGTCTTAATCTCCTTCTTGTTTAGGATTTTTGCGATTTTATCAGTGACTCCTTGGATGTAAGGGAGGTAGGCGGT
>JZKD02S0893872.1:126358-136845 GCA_000966675.3 Picea glauca
ATCTCTTTGTTTCTTTGGAGCTCTATAGTCTTTCTTCAAATGTCCTTTCTTCCCACAATTCCAACACTCTATCTTTCCAAGTCTGGATTTGGATCTTCCCTTCCTAGAATTCCCATGGTTCCTGAAACCCTTTCCTCTATCATTTTTTCTTCCCCTATTCTCCATGTTCAACGCATTTCCTGATGTCTCACCTGTGATTTTCGTTGCATTTCCTCACTAAGGATAACACCACCAACATTATCAAATTTTAAAGTATTTGAACTAGAGACAGAGTTACTTACAGCCATGACCAAGCCGTTCCATCTTTCTGGCAATGAGAACAAGATTAGAAGATCCCTAACCTCATAGTCAAAGTCCAGTTTTACAGAACTTAGTTGATTAGTAACCGTATTAAAATCATTTAAATGATCTGCAACAAACCCACCTTCCAACATCTTCATATTAAATAATCTCTTCATTAGAAATACCTTATTGGACGCCAAGGGTTTTTCATATAGTTTGGCCAATGCGTCCATCAAACCCTTCCTTGTCTTTTCTTTGTAAATATTGAAAGCCATCGATGTTGCCAGGCTCAGCTGTATCATTCCTAGAGCCTTTTTGTCAAGAATCTCCCATTCTTCATCCTTTGTAGCCGCTAGCTTCTTTGTTATTCTTCCCAATGGTAGGATTAGATCCTTCTGATATAAATAGTCTTTCATTTGCATCTTCCATAACTGGTAGTTTTGGCCCATTAAATTTCTCGACCCTAAACTTTCCATCTTCCGACATTTCTCCCACTCGAACTAGGAACCCTCTTTTCCTACGAGTTACCTTTCGCTCTGATACCAATTGTTAGAAAAACAGGACCGTGGAGCAATAAAATAAAAAAAATGCAGAAACAAAACACAAAAGATACACAATACAATAGAGACACAGATTTACATAGTTCACCCAGTGTGGGCTACATCCACCAGAGAAATTGCCAGGTCCTTCCTTTATTATTATCCATCATATGAAGGGATACAATCTACAACAATCCCACTGTAACTTCCTCTTCTTTCTCTCACAGTCTCCTATCTCAGAATACAATATTCTCCCTCAACCATAGCTGCAATACATTTCCCTCATAAAAGAGGGTTGCCTTCTAGGGAAAAAAACCGTAACATAATCTCTATCGTTAGATCTGGGACCTTATAATGAACGGTCCAGATTTACAATGAAATTACAATATACATTTACAAGTCAATTTTTCCTTCGGGGGCTTCACCCCCGAACCCCCGCATGCCCCCAGCCGAGGGGATATCCCCCCCGGACCCCGCAGAGGGGGTACCCCCCCTCTACACTCCCCCGCGTGGAAGAGTGTACATACTTCTGGGGTGTAAATACTTCATGGGGTATAAACATGTTTGAAAGTAAAAGACCTCTAAATCAGGAAGATAATTAGGCTCCACAACCAACACAGAAGCCTTGTCGATATGAACCCATTGCAACTTGAATGGGATCAAATGAACGTCGTATGCTCCTGATATCACATTCTGTTCGTTTTGTCAAATAGGAAAAAAATGTTGACTATACAGTCCATATAGTGCCACTTGATAGCTGACTGTACAAGTCATACGATCATACAGCCAACTCGAAAGCACAGATGGAAGATTCTATATAGCTGACGTGGCAGCACAAATGGTAGATTCCATACAATAGACGTGGACCAACCAGGATGTGACACATGTCACCAGTGAAAGGGTGACACATGGCACGCTCATACATGTGCCACGTGGACCTACTGTACAGTGACATGTGTCAAGGTACGACGTTGACTGGCTATATAGGTGGAAGGTACGACACTGACATGGCTAATAGGTTGCAAAGAAGTGGACCATCTGGTTGTTGACAAGTGGAAGATATTTTTGACTGAATAGAGTGGTGCCACATGGCCTAGACATGGGATACCATGTGGCACCCATGGATTCATTCATGGGGTTCTTTACAAAAATTTGTTTGAGTTTGTGAGGTTCAAACTCTGAACCTCCCACCGGGCTACGCCTTCACAAAGTTGGGCTAGTCAGGCCACCCTCAGATGAGTCTTATTATCTATATGGAAAAATGTGTATTTAAGTTGTATTGAAAGGTAATGCTGATCGGGGGAAAGGTTGGGGCCTAGCCCCATCCCCTGGCATGGACCTTTACATATAACCACATGCATTAATCCTTAAACAATTGGCACAATGAGTGGGCATAGCCCTTGGTTTCCAGGAGTCCTCCATAGGACCTGGCCCTTTGACACATTTTTTCACTCAGTGATATACTCCAGAAGTGCGGGGCCATGGATTAGGGTGCACCCAAATCCATAAGAATCAGGGCAGTGACCACAATCCAGGAGGAAATTTGGGGTGCAGTCATATTATGTTCTGCCATATGACCTATGATTCGGGCTAAGGGGTTGGCACTTTGCCACCTAGATGTCATGTGGCCTTATTTAGAGGGTGTGCACCCATATTAGGGGTATTAGCCCATTTATTAATGCATAATGTGGGTGTTTACCATATTATAGTGGATTTGATTTGATTTGATTCCTGTTATTGAAGAGTTTTGGCCAATATTGGGGGGATATTGGGCCCTTTTTGAGGCCATATATTGGGAGGAAGTTGGGAGATTATAACCAACTTCATATCCATATAAACCAGTCCTTCTTGAGGCCATGGGGGGAGACTCAGATTAGAGTTATGTTGAAGGAAAGCCAAGCCAAATCCATTTTTATGCAGGGAATTTGTTGAGGAGCGCACCTTTGCAAACCATTTCTGGGAGCTCTAGTCATCCATTTTGAGTGTCGTTTATTCTATTAGGTTCTAGAGATATGGAAGAACAAGACCATATTTTTATTGTATCCTTTTGGCACTACTATGATGTACTTATTGATCTTTGAACAGAAATAATAAAGCCTCACCGACTGAGACAAAGGCTCGGAGACGTAGGCGAGATTGTAGAAGTCTGTTATCACATTGGTGTTATGGTTTGTTGTTGTTTATTACTTCATTTCAGTTATGTACATGTTTATGTGTCTATGATAACTTTGCATATCTTCTTCCTCTTTCTTTAAGCTTCCTTAATTGGTTAATGAACACATGCATAATAACTCAACCATAGTCGTGTAAAAGATTTTTTTGGATCAAGTGGTATCAGAGCTAGTTGACATTTGGAATTTGAGTTTTGCATGTTAACCAGGGAAAAGATACTTCATGGTGAACGAGAGCTTGTTGAAGAGAAACCATTGATTGGATTGAGAAAGAGATCTTCTCACGGTGAGAAGATGCCATCAGAAGAGGGGTTTTATTAGGATGAGAAAGAGTTTCGAAAATATTTCTTCTCAATGTTGGAGATGATGAAGGTTTTTTATGAAGATTACTTGGAACGTAAGAAACCAAATCTGGGTGAATCTTCAAAGCGAAAAAGTGAAGAATAAGATGATCCTCCTCAAATTCCTCCTTCACCTCCATCATCACTATTGGATTATTGAGATGGGGGGGGTGAATTGGTAATAGCATAATTATAATCATTTTTCTTCAAATGTTATATCAATCTAGAATTATTATCCAATAATGAGCTGTAAGAAATAAACAATCACACACATACACAATACACCAGTGTTTTACATGGAAACCCAAATTGGGAGAAGACCACGAAATGCTTTTTCTTATATGTCTTGAGGAATTACATTCATTAGAAGCACCAACTTCCTTTGTTTTCCAGCTGCAACTAGAAGGAGGCTCCAACCCCCTAGTTTATCAGGCTACAACCTGAGGGAAGCTCCAAGTCCCCAATTCTCTGGCTACAATGAGAAGGAGGCTACAATCTCGAATGTTCTCTGGCTACAACCGGAATTTGGCTACAACCATCTGTCCTTGCCCCGTCCTGCCACTCTGAAGTAGAAGTAGAATGATGGAACCACTGTCACACTATCACTATGAGATATACCGTTGTAAACTTGTACCAATAAATCTGAACCATGCATCAACCATGCATCAACCATGCATCAACCTGTACCATAAACAAGTGCATCAACCATGCACCAAACTGTAATCAACCTGTACCATAAACAAGTGCATCCAACCATGTACGAAGTATGTACCTGTTATCGCACAGTTTGTAGCTAGGTCAAATGGCTAGAAGATGGAGGCCAAACTGGCATAACTGGAACCTACCCCACCCAATGTCACCTCAATGGGGAGGTTATTTCTATTCATGGAGGTTAGGCCCAGGGGAGACATTCCTGGTAACCCGGGGTTTTGAAGAGGTCAAGGTATAAAGGTCAAAGTAAAAGTCCCTCCTCACAGGTTATCACCAAGATCAGATAGTCCAACTAAACAACCAATAATGAAGTGTAGCCCCAAATGAGAACACCTACCTGGAACAAAACAATGGAAAAACAATATATGCAAGCTATAATTCAATGGGTTAGTACTTCATATAACTATATGATATCAATATATTAGAAATTATGACAATAGATATTGACAAGATCAATGTTAATTAATATAGCAGTGGAACGATATCAGTTCATCAATAAATATTGAGATGATGTAGCAAACAATATATCCAATCAATCCATTACTCAATAAATGCTTTAAAACACCATCTAATTGCTTATCAACCAAAAATAATGCGTCAATATGGAATAACCAAGTGTGATGTCAGCCTTATTCGGGTTAGTAGTTAGTTAGGGTTTCAAATTATAAAAGTTTTAAGAGTTGTTTTACCACTATCACTTCAACGTTGGGGACCTGAGATCAGTGCCTAAGGGTAGATGGAGTCAATTTAAGAGAGGGCACAAAGGTTGAAGGGAATAAGCTAAGAAATAGAGGGAAGGGTTCTAAAGTGTTGCAATAGCAGGGCCCCAGAATCAAAACCCTAGGGGAAAGAGGCTCACTCCAGTGTTGCTTAAGCAAGGCATCGTGCTCTTTCCTCCTTCCTTAGGTTAAACTTGGCAAAACGGCTAGCATAAAATATAAGTCAAGACAAGAGAGTGAGGTGAGGGAGAGTGTTGCAATGGAAAGGCCCTATCACCAAACCCTAGAAGCAGGATGGCCCTAGGTGTAGATAACCTAGGCCTGGGACGTTTCTTCCTTCTTAACTCTTAAAAGCATAGCTAGCACAAGAGAAGAAGTAAAAAAGAGTGTAGCAATGGTTAGGCTCTTCCTTCCTTCTTCAATGGCTGAGAATTTCTCTTTTAGGGGACATGAGACAACAACCTACTTGTGTGTTTGTCTCCTAGGGTTTTAAAATCAGCAAAATTTATAATAAATGCAAGAATATAAGACTACAACCATTCAGTTAAGAAGTTTTGCAGAAAAAACACTTACATATCATGAAGAAATAACATTGTAAACCCTAGTTGTAAACCTTCCTTCAAGAGAAATGCCAAAAATGCCAAGAAAAGCCTTCCTTCAACAAGTGTGCCTCACTCAAAAGATGAAATACCCAACAAGGGTGCAAAAAATCAGATCTCACTAGGAGAGTGAGTTGTGTGTTATGTCAAAATGAGAGTGAAAACCCTCAATATATAGTGTATCAATGACCTTAATTAATTTTAGGTCATAAAAATGGCCGACAAGACCAGAATATTGTTTTTACATTAAATTGTCAAATTAAAACCCTAACTGAGCTATAATAAAGGTAAAATCTCCTTCAAGGGAGGCGCTAGCCCCTTTTAGGGAAGATTAGACACCCAGGAGCAAAACGTTAGCCCCCCAGGGGGCCCTCCAACATGCCACACGTGCCACTACTGCCCAGTCTACCTCCAAGAATGACCATGAAGCTGGATGATGTCATGGTGAGGATGGGATGTTCTGAGGCTTCCAAGGCCAGCGTTCCACTGAAAAGGGCTCATTCCCCCTAGGTCGAGCTTTGCCAAAGTGCCTCTAGTGAAACATCCTCTTCTTCTATGGTGCAAAATCTTGATCAAACACTGTCTTGTCTCTGCCCCTCTAATGGGGTCTCACCAACCATCTGATGGACTCTTCAGCCCCATGGAGGTCCGAACTAATCATCTCCCCATGTGTACCGATCCAAATGGTACCTATCCATCGGGCATGGTCCTACAAATCAAAACCTATGCCCTCCATGGGCTCATTAGTCACAAGGATCATAGCAATTTCAATCACATTTCATCATTACTATTATCAAACATATGCATAAAAACCCTGATATATCGTTCAACAACTCAAAGATATTACAAAAACCTACAATACAAGATCGAAGAAAAGGACAAGATGTCCTATTGGGCTAGTATCCAAAAGAAAAGGGAAGTCCCCAGGTAGGTTTCATCTAAGTCATGTAAATGATGTGATGTGGCTAAGGGATGTCCAGACAAGTGGGTAGAGTGAGAGCCAGGGATGCATAATGTTATCTGTGGGTGCCTTTGTAGAAGGTGAGTTGTACCTGTCATGGATGAAAATTTTTCCAAGCACGTTCTTGCCTTTATTGTTTTCTTTATTTTCTTTTTCTTCTTCTTTTTCTTTTTATTCAAGGGCCAACTGGAGGACACTTCCTTGGCATGGTGACCAAAGCTGACAGTGTTACCCACAAGTAATTTCATAGAGATGAGAAGGTTGGCTCGTGATGAGACCCCCTTTCCCTTGGCCATGCAACCAAAGGTTATTTCCCTAGCGTGGTAACCAGATAGTGGAAATGTCATACTGTTAGGTACCCATGAACCTAATAGACTAGCTCTTGATGAGACCCCCTATCCTCTTGGCTAGGTCTTGTTTATTATGTTATGGGGCCCTCTTGTTTCTTGCTGAGAGGATTTTTATTTCCTTCTTGGGGATCCCTGGGAAAATCATCTCAAGGTTTTATTTCTAGGATTTTATCTTTTACCAGCTTCTTTTACCTTCTGGTCCTTTAGCCCCTTCTTCCCACAAGATAAGGTGCAACCCTACAAATAGGTCAATCTAATGCCCGGACAAGGGGAATGGGACAAATGAGTGGGAGATGAAAAAGTGGTGGTATGATGGGAGCGGACGATGGCTCTTTAGAAATCCCCCCGGTGGCAAACCAAAACCTATGGGCACAGGCTTTCTAGGGCACCATGTCAATCTACCCAAGCCTGGTCAAGTGGGTCAATGTAAGATCCAAGCAGTCATCAAAGATAAAAGGAGTCAGATGCATATATCCAAAGGTTATAATGATCAAAAGTGACACATACCATGATACCTGGACCAATTACCTCATGGAGCAAGAGCCTTCTCCAATAAAGACCAAGCCGATGGTGATGGATGTTGTTGCTGCTAACAAGACAAATCTGATGAAAGAAGAAAAGGATGGGCCCTCCAGGGCCATGCTCAGGTCAATCTTTCTCTCGGTACTCCATGTCTAGGACCTGTGGGCCTCGAGACATGATCTCCTAGTTTTCCCTAGAAATCGGGGATAACATCTGGCTCCAACTCGGGGACATGTGCTCATCGTAGAGCGCATGAGAACCTCAACATCTCTGGCATAACCTGCAGACCTGATCAAACTCGATAGAAGCATTAGTAACAAAAATGGGGTGGTAATTCCACCCCAACATATATATATATATATATATATATACTGAAAATAAAAACAATCAACAATGCAAATGTGGAAGCAAACTAACATGAAATGAAAATGGTATAATACACAAACACAAAATGCCTACTTATCTGTACTTACCTCTGAAGTTAGGTTACCCCATCCTGGTGAGGTTTGAGGAGGTGCCCGCTGATGGGCACTATGCGCCTTTCGTCCCTCCAGTGTCGACAGGTAATAAGAGTCATTAACTGACTTTCTTCCAACCTTAAAAGGGCCAAGCCAAAAATGATTGTTTCCTTTGATATTAGTAGGATTCCCTTTATTGGCATCCCACATCCATACTACATCCCCCTCCTTGTACTCTCTGACTTTGAAAATTGTCGTTCCTTGAACAACCTTGGTGTATTGTGTAGAGGGAGGTGGGTGGGATTCTTCTATAAAGATTTCCTACTGCGAAGGACAGATCCGTACATCATCTTCCACTTTCTTTAATATTTTCGCAGTCTCGGATTCTTGTCATTTGAACTCGTCAAGGATTTTTTGGTATCCCTCTTTCTTGATCAATTTAATCTTATTAGAATTTTCCTCCTTTGTAAAAGGCGTATCTTCTAGAGAATAATTATGAGGAGTCTGTCTGGTTTTGTCACATGCTTTGTCATATTGGATGGAATCACTGGGCTCTTGCACATAATTTGTAGTCACAGGTACATTCTGGATACGACCAATAGTTCCACCTTTCAACGGTCCATCTGATCCTTTGAAAAAGTTGTCAAACCGCTCTTTGACAGATGGTACCTTGATGACTTTTCTCAAACGGATGGTTACAAACATATTGGAAAATGTCCCTTCAAGGTCAAAGTTAAGGTTAACCCTTTCAGTCTTGGATGTTTTAGGAAAGATTGCATCCAAAGGTGGGTTTTTTGTTTGGTCAGCAGCAGGTTGGTTCAACTTATTTCTTATATACACCTGGAATTCTTGTTTCTTTAGCCTTTCTTTTGATTCCTGGTCTAGTTTTTTTATTACCACCATTCTGGCCGACATGGTCGCTTCTTTTATGGCCTCTTGATGCTCTTTAACAATGATATTTATTTGAGGGCCTTTTATGATGTGGCCTATATTGTTCACTTGTTGATGGCCATCATTACTGTAAGGACACTCATGTTCCCAATGTGCTTCACTGCATTGAAAACACCAAGGGTTTTCATCCACAATGATGGTGCTTGGAACTTCTATGTCTTTAAAAACATCTTCGTTTCACTCAACGATATCACTTACTCTCTGTACTGAATAGCCATATTCATCCGAATCTTCAGAGATATTAGAGGCATCGTCAGGATAATCACCCCAATCTGTGTCTTCTTCTGTCAAGGGAAAATTGGGGCCATCTTGAAACAAGTATGGATCCATTGATTTGTAATCACTAGGTCCAAGATCATATATTAATGATAAAGAGGGAGTTTTCTCATCTTTCTCAAACTAACCGGTTTGTAATAGTGTGGGAGTCCCCTCAAAAGATAATTGGTCATCCGGGTCTTGCTTTGTCAAAAAATGAACGATTTTGAAAACTCTTTCAACCCTTTGCAAGATACAGGACATACTAGTGTCTAAGTTGTTTCCATTATGTACCCGGGGCTCTTCATACCTATTGGCTTCACTCATGTCTTGATTTTCCAACATTGGTATGTTCAAGACAAACAAGGAATCTTCAAAGTTAGGTTTTTTATGAGTGGCCACACCCAAATCCTTGGATGGTTCATGCTGTCTTGAGACGTTTGAGACATTGTTGATGTTTGAGAAAGTTGTGCTCCATTTCCTTTTGGGAGGCATGAGTTTTACCTCCAGAATTTCTGGGAAATTGGGTTCAACTTCGGTGATATCCTCGTGACTAGATTCCCAAGGGTCATTATTGTATGAGAGATTGACTTGATGGATGTAGTCCTCGAATTCCAGGTTCTTCTCAATCTGACAAGCAAAATATTGTGATTCTTCTAGAGTCGAGGGTGACCGATATTTGAGAGTAAATTGCAAAACTCCTTCCAACGAGTTCATGTAGTGTTGGAGGACAAGTTCTTCTGAGAAACTAGGCCTAATCTTCTTGAGGAGAAGGTTGAACCTATCATTGAAATCCCTAATGCCCTCGCTAGAGGCTTTGCAAATATCAGTATATTGAGAGTAAATGGAATCCATGCTTTATTTTTCACACCAATCTTTCTTGAAGGCTTTTTCAAGATCTTCAGGGGTTTTGATGCTTCCTTTCGGGAGTTTGTTAACCCATCTTCTAGCACTTCCGGTGACTGAGCTCACAAAGAGCCTTAAAAAGACATCAGGGTGTTCTTTTTTCGTATTGGTGAAACTGGAATGCATCACAGAAGTCGTTCCAATGAGATTTTCCATAGGATCTATCTTCCCCTGAAAAATTAGGTATCCAGGACTCAACCTTCTTGGGTAGATCATGTAACCCCCTTGGGTGTTAGGTAAGATTAAAGGACCAAATATTTCTTTATGAGACCATTTGGGAGAACTTACAGGGGTGACAAGATTTGTGGAGGTCATAGTAGTAGATGAAAGTATATACTGACGCCCACTACGGGTCGTCATTAGCTATTTGTGGAGTCGCCAAATGATTTGCTTGAAATCATCAAAGGATAAGGGCACTTGTATTTTCACAATATATTGGAATGGCACTTGTATTGATGATACTTGTATTATCACAATATATTGGAATGGGCTCATCATACTCAACTTGTATATCTGTCAAAGTTTGTTTCATCCAAAGAACCTGTGTACAACATGCTACTGCTGCAATATACTCTGCCTCAGCTGTAGATAGAGATACCGATGATTTTTTCTTGCTTAGCCATGATACCAAACACTCACCTAAGTAGAACACTGCTCCACTGGTGCTTCGTCGGTCATCAATACAACCTACCCAATCTGTATCTGTGTAGGAAATAAGTGAT
>JZKD02S0893872.1:189251-215219 GCA_000966675.3 Picea glauca
ATATTAATATAATATTCATGTTTAGCTTAATCTCCCTATCTTACCCCCTTATCCTTAACTTTTATCCCCCTTTCCCTAACCAGTGGAGTTAAGTCCCCCATACTCTTTTACATGGTTTGTCTACCGCAGTGATTTGTTTTTCATTAATATTTTCACGTGATTATATTTACATTTACACTACAGATATAATGTATTTTTTGCATCCTGGCTCACCAGCCTCAAAATACAACATATACACAAAGGCTCTCTGGCCTCAAAATCACGCACACTTAAGTTTGTTGCATGCAGTATCCTAGAATGTGCACACTTCATCATTTTAGTGTGCATTACATGTGCACATTATACAATGGAAGGTGCGTGCAAAATGATATCAAACAACTCACTAGCTAAAGTACATTTGCATTTACATTTACAGTTGGGGTTCATCCCAGGGGTATTACATTCCCCTCCCCCTTATTTATGCATTGTCCTCAATGTAATATATACACATATACAACCAAAATTTCAAAAATCCTCAAAAAGATGTGGGTATTATGCCCGCATAGCATCCTCATGCTCCCAAGTTGCATCTTTAGGACCATACCAGGTCCATTAGACATTTACTAGATCTATGGATCGATTATGAAGCTGCTTGATATTCTGGTCCAATGTGCACACTGGATGCACTTGAAAGGCACCTTCTTGCTCCACCTAAATCGCATTCCAATCAATGTCATGATTAGCATCATGTATATATTTTTTTAGCAATGATGCATGGAATGCATTATGAATAGACATTGATGTAGGCAAGGAAAGCATGTATGTTACAGGCCCAATCCTCTCTAGGATTTCAAACGACCCACAATAACGAGCTACCAACTTTGAACAATTTCCCAACTTTAGTGAACTTTTGTGGGCCTTTACTTTCAATAATACATGGTCACCCACTTTAAATTCCCTATGATTTATTCCCTTATCAGCATAGATTTTCTTCTTGTCTTGGGAAGCTTTTAAATTTTGTTTTATTTTCAACATTTTCTCTTCCATCTCCCTGAGTAATTATGTCCCAACCACTCCTCTATAATTTGGGTTGTTCCATCTTACTGGTGTGTTGCACATTCTGCCATAAAGTGCCTCAAATGGGCTCATCTTTAGAGATGCTTGGTACCCATTATTATAAGAAAACTCTACTAAGTCTAGGTATTCTTCCCATTTTGATGGTTTATCCATCACATACATCCTCAACATATCCTAAATCACTTTATTCACCCTCTCTATTTGTCCATTTGATTTTGGATGATAGTTGTGCTAAAATTCAAATTTGTTTCAAATCCCTTAAATAATCCCTTCCAAAAATTTGATGTAAAGTTTGGATCTATGTCAGACACAATTGTCTTGGGTATACCATGTAATCAAGCAATTTCTCTCATATAAATATCAACAATGTTGTAATCCTTGTGAGTGAGCTTTACTGGAATAAAATGGGCAGCTTTAGTAAGCTTATCCACCATTGTCGTGATAGAATCATGTTACTTGTTTGTTTTGGGCAGTTTGGTGATGAAATCCATTGTGACAACTTCTCATTTCCACTCAAAAATGGGTAATGGTTGCAGCAAACCAGCTGGGTGTCTATGCGCATCCTTGACCTTTTGACACTCCTAACATTTGGCAATAAAATCAACAACTTATTTCTTCATGCATGGCCAATAATATTGGCTCTTGACAACTGCAATAGTTTTCTGATAACCTGGGTGCCCAGCATAAGGTACATTATGAATTTCTCTTAATATCATATTTTTCAATTCCTGGGAATTTGGTACATAAATTATGCCCATATACATGAGAATTTCATCATTTTCTAGTTTATAGTCTTCAATTTTCTACTGCAAAGTACCTTGTTGTAATTTTGTTATTATTTCCATGTATTGCAAATCTGTTTTTGCAACCTCTATGATTATGTCTTTCAAATCCAATTGGTATATTCTTATGGTTGTAGAATGAAACTCATGCACCCTTCTGCTAAGTGCATCATCCACCTTGTTCTCTTTCCCTTTGATATGCTTTATATCAAATTCATATTCATTGAGAAATTCTAACCACCTACTTTGCCTGACATTTAGATTTGGTTATCCAAATAAATATTTCAAACCACTATGGTCTATCCTCAACTCGAAAAATTTTCCCATGAGGTAGTGTCTCCACATATTCAAGGCATGCATTGTGGATTCCAACTCCAAATCATGAGTAGCATAGTTATTTTCATGCTCCTTCAACTTCCTTGATTCATAGCATACACCATACCCATTTTGACTGAGGACTCTACCAAGCCCTTATTTACATGCATCATTGCATACAATGAAGTCTTCATTTGGATCAACAATCCTTAGTATTGGAGCACTTGTTAATAAATTCTTCAAGTGTTGGAAACTCTTTTCACAATCCAATGTCCATTGAAACTTCACACCCTTCTTTTGCAAGGAAGTGATTGGGTGTGCAATATTTGAGAATCCTTCAATAAATATCCTATAGTAGCCTGCAAGGCCCGTGAATGATCTGGCCTATGTCACATTCTTTGGCACTGACCATCCTCTAATGGCCTCTATCTTCTCAGGATCCACTGCTATCCCTTCCTCTGAAATGATATGCCCCAAATAATGAATTTTCTTCTGATAAAATGAGCACTTTCTCAATTTGGCATACAATTGATGCTCCCTTAATACCTGTAATACCATATTCAAGTGTTGTTCATGCTCTTCCTTCGACTTAGAATATATATAATAATGTCATCTAAAAATACAATGACAAACTTATCTAAGTATTCTCTGAAAATACCATTCATTAAACACATGAAGACAATTAGAGCATTCGATAACGCAAATGGCACCATTGTGAAATCATAATGACCATACCTTCTTCTAAAAGCAGTCTTGTTTATGTCTTCTTCTTTAATTCTTACCGGATGATAACCTAACCTCAGATAAATCTTGGAGAATATTGTTGCATCTTTCAACTAATCAAAGAGGTCATCGATCCTTGGAAAAGGATACTTATTCTTCATAATATCTTCAAGTTTCATTTGCAACTCCTTCAATTATGGTGTACTCATCATGTAGGGAGTCTTGGATACCGGATTTGCTCCAGGCATTAGATTTATGGAGAAATCAATGTATCTTTTAAGGGGTAATCTTATTGTTTCTTTAAACACATCTATTATAACCCTATAATTTATAGGATCAACTGGTGATTGTGATTTTGTTCCTTTATTTTTTTTGGCTAGCAGATATTGTTGTATTCTAAAATAAAATAAAAAGAAGAAAATAAAAAAGAAAAAGAAGAAAAGAAAAAGAAATGAAAAGAAAAGAAAAAGAAAAAATGAGAAAAATAAAAGAGGGCAAAAAAGAAAATGGATAAAAGCCCCATGAAATGACAATGACTTGATCCATACAGTTTAAACATGGACAAGTCTTTTAAATTTAAGTATCCAGTATTAGTGAATAAGCTTGGCTAAACTGTCTAACCTTAGCCAAGTAATCAGGTTAGTTAGTGAATAAATTTGACCAAACAGTCTAATCTTGGTCAAATAGCCCCTAGGTAGAGTATTTTCTTAGTCCAACAGTCTAAGTTGGGCTAAAGGTGCAAATGTGTAGGTTAGGACATAGGTTAGTCAGCTTCCTTTCAATAAAATATGTAAGATGATCGATGAAAAATGAATGTTTTTTTATGATGAAATGTTTTTCTAACCCCATGGTGATAAAAAGCAAAAGAAGCAGTGCGCAAAACCCATAAAAAGTCATTAAGCCTAAGTTCTGCATCATATATTGAATTTCACCTTGGAGATTAAAGATCGGGCCTAGATCTACGACTGAGTTGTTGGCGCTCATATCTACGGATCGGAAAAGACACCAGACCTCCCCGACCGTTCGACCTTTAATGATTGGGGGGGGGGGTCCGAAAAGTAAATAAAAAGGTGCGACCAGAGCAACAGTTCCTCCGCCAGAGTGCAAATGGACGGCTCTGAAACGATTATGGACCCTCTGATCATTCGACCTTTAATGATGGGGTGGTCCGAAAAGGTAATTAAAAGGTTCTCTTAGATCCACGGTCATCCTGCCAACATGTAAATCAATGGTCCACAAGAGTTTCCAAACCCCCCCCCCCCACAACCATTCTACTTTTAACGGTGGGGGGGGTTCCAACATGATGTTTAAGGAGTGCGCTCAAATCAACAGTTGATCTATCTTTGTTCAAATCAATGGTCAACCATTGATCCTGGACCCCCCAAACTTTTCTAATTTTAAAGGCAGGGGTGGGTCCGGAATGAAGCCGTGTCCAGGCAGGCCCCATCCCTACGTGGAATTATCTCGTCACATCTTACCTTGCCACTCCAAACTATTCACCACCTATCATTATTCCAACTCACCACCATCATTCAGAGATGTCACACCCCAAAACATCAATTGCAAATCCCATTTCTTCACCCTGTCAACATGTCCCCTCCAACTAACTGTTACGGGTCATACCCATTTCATTCATCTTCCAATCACCTTTCTACATGTCAACAGTTTTCACACATCAGATGTCCTTCACCTTACCCTCTCATGCTCTAAACAACCCATTGTCCATTTATGACTGGCCACATACCCGTTGTTCATTTGACCTATCCCTTTTTTCCCAACGGATACCCGTTCACTCAAATTCAACCCCATTTTGGTCAGTTCCCATTCCACTCACACTCCTTGCATATTAGAGACTCATTTTCCTTTGCCTCTACAACACCTCATCCAACCAGATTTTTTTCCTACTAACATGTGTTCAGTGTGCAAGTATCGGTGGAAATCAATGGTGCCCAAAAGAAAAAATTCAAATGCAGAGGAAAATCCTTTTCTCCCACCTCCGATCGATCTCGACCGAATCCCGTTAGTAGACAAAGCTACTTGATTTCAGAAACCATGTCCGATTTTTATTTTTCCGAGCTATAGTCATGATTTAAAGACACCTTCATCGATCAAAGAGATGAAATTAGGCTCTGGTAGTCAAATTTCCCCCTTTATCTTTTTCCCCAGATCTATCATTTCCCCAAATTCGCTCTCAAATGCCAAGCCCACTACCTCCCTGATTAGAGAACCATAGTGTCTTCAACCGGAGAAACATTTTTCCTAATTACACCCAAGTCCATCGATCAAATGATGCAGGTACCTAGAGTCGAACCCCGTTCTCCCCTTACATTTGAAATTCTGACAGAAATGTATCAGAATTTATCATTTCCCCAAAGAGCGCAAATCTTTGAGCTTTTCCTCCCTCAAGACACCCAATTCCCTAAAAAGAATCCTCCCTACCATTCTTCCATATTTTCCAAAAAGGGAAACCATATTATCTCCACACTGTGTTGCTTGCTCGGTTACTTCTCAGATGAATAGGTGTATGAACCTATCTTAGGTTTCTTGTCCATTTTCTCTACTGAAGAGAAAGTTGCCACCCATTTCGATTACCGCGGTTTCTTGGCCGAGAACCTGCATGACCAGCTGGAAAATTTCCCTACAGAAGGCATGTTCTGGTATTCTTCAATACTAGCCTACATGTTCATTTTATATCAAGCAAACAGATTTTCCTTTCACATGTAGAAGATGGACAAGGAAGGAAAACCTGAAGCAGTCACTTTATGGACATCGTTGCTCAGGAGAAACTCCACTGAGTTCACTTTTAAACAATTCATTGAGTTGTTTTATCACCCATTTGTATGCATGCTTAGTGGAAGACCTGAGCCAAGGATAAACGAGGAGATCCAAAGAGTTCTGTACCTTTCAGATCTCGCAAAGACTAGGGACTAGTTTCTATACCAGAATCACTCAAAAATCAGAGTGTATGGGTGTGAACTAGCTCCATACAAGTTGCCCAAGGACGTGCTTATTCAAATATTTTCACTGAAGTATATTCGTCAGATGATAAACTTAGATGAAATCCATTTTGTGTCTCTAAAGAAAAAACAGTAGATGAGGATCAAAGGGAAAATAGGACAATTTATCTACAACAGTCGATCTGCTGGGAAAGAGGCGGACAAAATATTGAAGGAAATGAAATTCAACACCAGTTTCATTTGGAGATATGACCCCAGTGGGATCGTTGCAGAGATGATATCCAAGAACAAAAGTTCACCTTATGCTCACACCCTCAAACCAGAAATTGAAAAGTATGTGAAATAGACAGAGTGGGAAGAAAACACTCTAGTAGATACAGAGCCACAAGAATCTCCTTCAGTCTCTTTTTCACTGACTACCAATCCATAGGTACCGGAGGAAAAAAGGCCAAGAAAGGATGATTCACCTTCAATCATTGAGGTATCAACAGAAGATTTTCAGGTATACAGTAAGAAATCCAAAACCACTCATGCTACTCACATGTCTAGTGAGGAAGAGCCCTACTCTACCACAGTGATTAAAAGAAGACAGCAGGTGGTGTCAACTTCTTCTTTAAAGAATCAGACAGAGATAGTTGTGACCACCCAAAATCCACAAGGATATACACCTCTAAGTATTTTTGAAAAATATGAAATGATTAAAAAGAATAATCAGGCGCTGACCAATAGCACCTACTCTCATTTTTGGAAGCAAACTTCCACAACACAACATCGATTGTTGTCATCCTTTGACACAGAGAAAGGAAGAATGAATCTAGCATTTCTGCAAGCACAGGTGTCTCAACCCAAAGATATCACTGATTACAAGAGGTCAACTATCGTTTTTGACACCAAATAAGTCCATTCACCTGACCAGATGGACTTGCATAGACAGAATGGAGAAATGGTTTTCTCCACATTCGCACGTGCTTCTTCTACAGCATCAAAGTTACAGGTGTCTTTAAGCAATGTTCAGACCCAATTGAAGTTGGAAAATATATCCTCTTTTGCAAAGGATAACAGAATAAAATCCTTAGAGGAGTTGGTGTTCAAGATTGGGTATGATCCCTCGAATGTAAAAGCAGCAGAGGAAATTTTGAAGAAAAAGAATGTTGATATTGCATATTTGAGAAAACAACTGAAATTTCCACCAATAGAGGATTCAAAAGCTAAATAAATAGCCAAGGCACAAAACAAGAAAGAAGAATTGTTGAAACTTATCATGCAGAAGAACGCACAACTCAAGGAAATGGAGGTAGAGTTGGAAAAGTTATTGAAAGAGAAGGAACAATCAACTTCGATGGAAGTCATTCCATTGAGTGCAGTTCCCATCATAGAAGTCAGTACAAAAGTTGTGCCAACAACCACTACAGCAGAAATTCCATCAGCAACTCCATTGACAGCATTGGAAAAAACTGTGGAGCTAGCAAAGTCCATGGAGGAAATGACTCTGTAGGGAACAAAGATCAATAGGCTGAAAATGGAGATTGATATTCTACAGGAACGCAATTCTTATTTCCAAACAAGATACAATATTGAGAGACAAGTATCAGAGAAACTCAATAAGGAAATACAACAGCTTCATAAACAAACAGTGGCAGGTAAGACATTAGCAGAGGCTAAGGAAAATATATGGACAGATATCTCGAAATCCATAAATGAAATTTGGCCCATGGTGAAAATCATGTTCGAGAAACATGATTTGGTGTTAAAGAGTAGGCAGGCCATTGACAAGACAAGAACAGATCTGGGTGAGATGCCCTTGACAGCCAACGAGATCATCAAGTTTTTTAATTCAAAAACCAAGGAAGAGCTTGGAGACCTAAAAGTTGAAGATAGGACAGAAACTATCCTTGAAGTCAAAAGAGTGTTGATCGAGGATTAATGCTGCAGTTGGAGGAGAAAGCTCAGAACATAGGCATTGGGGTTCAGATATTTTTTAGCAAGATTGAAGCCTTACAGAAAAAGGGCCTTCCTAGTTTACTTGTCTTAAATGATAAATTGATGACTTTCTTAGATTATAAGCAAAATATTGCCACCATGGCCAAAGACAGTTCCAAGTTTTCAGGGATACAGGGTAGCATCACGGGCAAAGCGTTCTTGGAGACTTTGCAACCTGACCTCAGCATACAGCATGAAGTCAAGTACATGTTCCTCACCAAGACGACTTTTTCTAAGTATACCGAGATGGAGGAAGTCTACCGCCAGATATTGAAAGTTACCATCCCCAGTACACAGAGATGGGATGAGTTATGCAAATTGATCGAATAAAGATAAATATTTTGTCCAAGTCAGCATCCAATGCAGTCAAAGTCATATGAATGACTCACCAACGGGCTTCCCTAAGATCAACATTAGAGATTTGACACATCATCATCAGTTCCCATATTTTTTCATCTTGTTATCTAGATAGTTAAAAATAACATCTACCACAACCTGATCATTGATGACAAGATCGTCTGTAATCTTTATTATAAATACTTCAAACTTTGAAGTTCTGAGGGTTGATTTTTATGCCCGAGCAAGTTGTAATCTGTATTCTTTTCAAAGAGAGCATTCCAGTAATACAAGGAGATGTTTCACAGGATTCTTGCGTGTTAATTGTTGGTGAAGTTCTATCTGTCTTCGTAAAAGTTTTATTTCTCAGTTATCATGTTGTTTTCTAATCTAATCTCTAAAAGAAGTTAAAGTTGCAGAATTTGCCATTGCGTACTTTGTTCTTAATCTTTTACAAATTTATATGTTTTCTTTCTGATGTTACAATAAAGAAATTCTTAATTGCTTCTTTGTTTTAACAGATATCTCACCTTTTCTTCAAAACCATCATTTTATTCCTAAAAGGATCCAACAATTGCATTTCCTTGCCCTGTAAAATGAATCTTTTAAAAGATGTCCTCTGATCTCCTTTTTATGAAACAAACCCCATATCTCAATGGAAGTGTAAATAAAATTCATCTAGTCTATTTAAAAAACACAAACAACTTGGTATTGTTCTTTATAACTAGCCTAAAATCTGAAAAATCCAAACAAATCTAAATCTTACAGAGAGACCCCTCTCTGGAACTGGCAGGGCTAGATCCCATTTTTGAAGTGGTTGGTTAAGGTTACCTCTTGTAAATTCTTTCTTCCCTTTATACAACCTCTAGGAATTTACAGAGTGATAACATAATTGGCGACCATACTGGAGAATCTGAATAGGTTTCCAACCGTATGATCTCTTTTTCTATACAAAGAAAACCTTATTTCTGAACAAGTCATAAAATCTAACTATATTAAGAGATAATGTTCAGAGGTTGTTAGGATTTGTATATAATTGATTTAAGTTTTTCTTAAAAGAAAATAAAATAAAAATTTGGAATTCTGGCTCCCAAAAGAAACTTTACTAGATCTCATCCAAATCCATAACCTTTCAGTGCAATAGACAATCCCGAGAAAATACTAAAAAAGAAAATCATTAAGGAAGGTTCAGGAAGTCACAATCCCCTTCACAGATCTCCTTCCCTCCCAGAGAAATTGGTTTCCCTTCAGAATCTTGAGTTTGACATCCCTTTTGAACAAATCATTTTTAGAACAAAATCAGACAACTTTGTAAGTGAAATTGTGTTGGATCAAACCATCCTGCAACCTGAGACTCCTGAAATTCTCTCACCCAGGGCAGACGTTGATAAACATTTTCTCTAGGAATTCAATAAATTAGAATATTTGGTAGCTAATCTTGATCAAGCTCTAGACAGGGCTCATTTCAAGCAGTGGGTCAAACTTTCTTCCTTAATGATTGTTGCAGCCTCAGTGAAACCCCAAACAATTCACTCTGCACCTCCTAGCCCTTCGTCCTCCACTGCATCTGTTACATCTCCTCCAATCATACAGGTTACTGTTCAAACTCATTCACCAGTTATGGCTGCAACATATGCTCCCTTGGTGTTGTCTACTCCTTTGCATGCCATGCCTCAAGATTATCAAACTAGACTCCCTCAGTATCACAGTACTGATTCTATTAACACACAACAACATGTTGACAAAATGAATGATTACTTTGATCTGCAGGAAGTGGATGAAACTGATGTACAAATGAGATTATTTGCACAAAGCCTGGCTGAAGAAGTTAAAAAGTGATTTAAAGCCTTACGTCCTGCTTCGATAAATGATCTTTCTGCTTTTCACATAAGTTTTCTGGATAGATGGGAGGTTAAGAAAAATCCACTCCAGATATTATCAGAGTATGAGAACATCAAGAGAAATCAGGGAGAAATAGTGCAGGATTATTGCACCAGGTTCAATAATCTTTACAATGCCATCCTTGCTGATATAAAACCCCCTCAAGGTTTGGCACTTATTAAGTTTCCAGATGGATTTGACACTGATATGTCATATCAGTTAAGGGAAAGAAATTCATCTACTCTGGAAGACATGCAAAAAAGTGTAGTAAGCGTGGAGAATAATCTACTAGCTAGAAGGGCCAGACAGAGAATAGAGAGGAGGGTCACAATCAAAGAGGAACCTTCCACATCCTCTTCAGATGCCAAATTAGACTCTTTAGCTAGAGCGATGGAGAGAATTATGGAGAGACTTACTATAACTTAAATAAATCCCCCCAAGGATAACCAAGCTACTCCTCCAATCCAAAACCCAAATTTCAGAAGAAATCCACCCCAGATCAGGCAGTGAGATCCTAGATATCAAAGAGAATAGAGGGGACCAGATCAGCAGATCAAACCACCCCTCCAAGAGAATTATGTTGATGATGGGGAGGAAGTACTCAAGGAATTTGATGACACTCACATAAACGTCATGGGTGTTCATGATGATGAATCCATTTTCCTCACCCAAGAAGAGCACGAGATGTTCCTTCTTTCACGAACAGAGGCAAATAAGGAAGCAGATAAAATAGAACAGAAGGATTTTGAAAATGCTATTATGGAGGTACACAGGCAGTATAACTTGAGGAGAAAGAAAGCGAATGACAACCCTCCAAAAAAGACTGTTGAAACAAAGAAATTATTCGAAACTAAGAAAACCTCAAAAAACCCTCCCAAGAAGATCCTTGAGAGAAATAATGTCGAAGTTTCCACACCAAAGTCTCCAAAGATTCTACAAAGAGAAAATTAGACTGAAGTTTCATCAATTGGTCAAACAAGCCAACCAAGGACATCTGGCCACAGAATTCCAACAGATAAACTTGAAGTACAGACCTTAAGTAAGGTCTCAATTGTGTTCATCCTTGAAGGGGGATTATCTAAATTGAAAATCCCCATTCCCCTCTCAGAATTAATGAACAAAAATGCTTACAGGTCGCAGGTGATTAAATCTTTAAGCATCGAACCTGAAATAGGTACTAAGGCATTGGATGTGGGATCTGCAAATCATTCAAACACAATAAATATTGTTGATGACCGACCAGATCTCCTTTTTGGCCCTAAAGTAGATGGTCAGACTGATAATGGAGCTATCACACCTTTTTACATCAGCCTAAACATCCATGACTTGATATTACACAACGCTATGTTGTATTCTAGTGCCTCTCACAACCTTATGCCTAAGGCAGTAATGGAAAAGTTGGGACTTGAAGTCACCAGACCATACAAGGATTTACATTCTTTTTATTCCAGCAAAGTTAAATGTATAAGCCCAAATTATGGCCAAGAGTATGGTAATGGATATAGTAGTTGTGGTCATTCCCCCAAAGTACGGTATGTTACTATCAAGGTCATGGGGAGCCAAGATGAAAGGAACTATGTAGCTAGATATTTTTTATGCTATTGTTCCAGTCTTTGGACAACAAAAAAGACTTTACAGGTAAACTTTGATGAGAACAACTATATGTATGCATGTTCCCAACTTGACACTTGTCATGTTGAGAACAACTTTGGCCCACTTGTCCCCATCCTTATAACTTAGGATAAAATAATTATCCATACTTTATACTTTAAGGAATATTAATATAACAATATAAACAAGTGAGAAATAAACAATCACACACAATGAACATTCATTCATTCCCAAAAATGCATCAAAAATGATAAGCATTCATTTCTTTTTGATGAACATCTATCTAAGGGAGAGAGAGAGAGTTCTTTTCACTAACAGGCACTAATAAGGAATGTCCTCAAACAAATTTTCTTCAATCAAATCCTGATGTGATGCTAAAACTTTTGAGATACCTTCTAATATGCACAATCAATCATGAAGATGTTTCTTTATTGTTTGCGTATGAATAATGATTAATTCAAAATAATTCTCGTCTTGCTAATTATCTTCTTGGACGAATGAAAATCAGACCAACACAAGCAAGAATCATACGAACAATACACCCTCTCGTTGTGATCAAAAAAAGAAGCGAAAGAAAAGAAATAATCAAGGAAAAATCAAGAACTTCACACCAAAAGAAATGTCGAAGAACAATGACCTTAACTAAAATCAAATGAAAAGATCTGTAGGCCTTTGATGACCTTCACCGGCGTTTTCCGTTCAGTCAAAAAGGGAGAGAAAGACAATGCATAGGTTTCAAACTCCAAATGACAGAAAAACTCAACAACAATAGTGAAGAAGGCTACAAAATCCGAACAGCAAGATGTTTGTTCTTCAAAAAAGATAGATGTCAAAGCTGGAAAGGAAGAAGATCGACTCACAAGGTGACCCAGCAAGAGAAACACAGAGGTAAAACCCTGAAAAAATAATTCTGGAAGGTTTATTGGCCAAAGGAGGGTTGGCGCTCTATTGTCAAGGACAAGGAGCATTATAGCGCTCTGTGTAAGGCACTCAGGGAGCGTTGGCACCCTGTTAACACAGGGACAGGGGCACCAGGTTCAAAAATCTCCTAAAAGTATCAAAAAATCCAAAAATTGCAGTTCAGTCTCGACAATTAGGCTGAGTGTGATGGGGTAGGGAGCCAATCAGCTCATGAAACCAATCAAAAGAGGAGTGAACCAGGTCTGAAACAATCAAGGGGTAAAATAAGGTCTATGAGGAGAAATCAAAACAAGAAGTTTCGATTTGAGGACTCCCCAGTGGAGTCGCCAGTTTCTGTTGTAGGAAAATCTCTCTGCGGACAGGTAGATCGCCTCAAAGAGCTAGACCCTAACTCTAAGACAGAAAGTGCTTAACATGGACACTGACTTCCTTTCAAATCTATACAAACTAACACATGAGAAGGAAGGAGAATAGCAATACCTCTTTATTGACGTTTGTCCCTGCACGCTCCAAATTGAGCTCTAAACTCTCACTCCTCGTTGAGTCCTGTAGACAAACAAGGTATGACCACTTCCTACTCTATTGATATTAGCTCGAAAACAGATCTATCTATCAATGATAAGTTCATGTAAGATTAGACACAAACTAGAAAGAAACAGGCCAAGCGTGTCATATTAATGAGAATAATGACAGCAGTACTTACAATCGTAGATGCAAATGTGACAACTTCGTCAAGTCCCCTTCGTCTAACCCTTGCTCGAAAGATCCACAACCTGGATGACAGCAGCTTCACTGATCACTCTCCTTTGGCTGACTGTGTGTTTCCTATGAGATCATAGGTTTCATACTAGCAATTCTTCCCCCTTTTCACCATCATGGGGCCTGCTTATATAGGTTAAGAGAAGCTTAACCTCTTGAGTTATATTTAGAACAAGTTGAGGAATTCCCTCCTTGGATCAGGGATATTCTAATGGAACCAAGAATTCAAATGCAACTGCCTTCTAAACTTGAGAGATCCTCCCCTTATTCTCCTCAACGGGCCAACTACTGCCTCAGATTAGACACCGCTCCCTAGGAAGCTTGAGGGGGGTGCCAGCACTCCAAGGATGGATAGTGCTCCTTCAGAGGGGCAGATAAGCGTTATAACGCTCCCTGAGACCTTATAGGGGAGTGCCAATGCTCCTAAGTCTGATGCAGAGGAGAGCTCTCCTTCTAAACCTTTGTTTGAGAGCTCCTCTCAGGTGATAAGAGTTCCTTGACTTCAGTTAATCAATTTCCTTTCTCCAAATAAAGTGTATGAGATGTCTTAAGTGCCTCCTTAGTGTCATCATTATGGCAGTATGCTTGAACAACATTTGCGACACTTGTCACCAACTTGCGACACTTGCGAAAGTTGTAAGGAATATGCGACACTTACGACAGTTGAGAGGAACATGCGACACTTATCTAGTTGAGTAATTTTGACGTGTAACACTTTCTCCTAGTAGCAAAGCTCTGATACCATGTGAATTTTCATGGAAACTTGTCACAAAGTTCCTAGATAGTAGAAAAATCACACAAAGCTTGCGAGAGAGAAAACGGAAAGAGAGAGAAGCTTGAGAATTACCTAAGTGAGTGTTTAATATGTCCAACGGTAATCCTTTTCTTACCAACCATTTTAGATCAAGATATGTATGGGCCATTCAATTGGTAAGCAGTTTATATGGTGAAAAGGTTTCAAGTCATATGAAAGTTGCCTAGGTGCCTATTATTTATGAGATCGCTAAAAGAGGAAATATTTTTAATTGAACAACAATTTTATCTAATTCAATGGTAGAAGCAATTGGAAGGGTTGAGTTTAATACACTAACAGGGGATCCAGAATTATATATGTCCTCTTATTTGTTAGATGTAATCTAATCTTACCATGCATAAGTGTCATCCACTAGTATAACTAAGGTGTAACTGAATCTGAACTGAAGAGGTAAAGCACCATATTTTCTAGGTGCCCTAATTTTTAGGGGAAACCATGCATAAGTGTCATTCACTAGTACAATTGAGGTGTAGCTGAATCTAAACTGAAGAAGGAAAGCACCCTATTTTGTAGTTTCCCTAATTTTTAGGGGAAAATTATCAAGAGAGAATATTCTCATCTATGGAAGCACCCTCAACATTAGACTATCAACCTTAGGGAAAGAATTACCTAGGTGAGTGTGTAATATCTCTAACAGTAATCCTTTTCTTACTAGCCATTTTAGATCAAGATATGTATGGGCCATTCAATTGGTAAGCAGTTTATATGGTGAAAATGTTTTGAGTCATATGAAATTTTTTTAGGTTCCTATGATTTATGATATCACTAAAAGACGAAAGATTTTTAATTGAGAAACAATTTTATCTAATTCATTGGTAGAAGCAATTGGAAGGGTTAAGTTTAATACACTAACAAGGGCTCTAGAATTCTATATGTCATCTTATTTGTTAGATGCAATCTATGCTTGCAATTATTGGATAGGAACGAGATGGTCTTGGTCACATGAGTAACCACCTATTCATGTTTATTTTAAGGATTTATGGAATCATAAATATAAGCATCACTTTTCTCTCATTTGTTATTGTTTTTTGGTTCCATTATATGAACCCATATTCTATGTTCCCTACCCAATGATATCATCAAAAGTGGTTGAAATATTGAAGGACATTCGATATTGGTACCTAGATGAGCATTCCACTTATACCAAAGTCTATGGAACTCAAACACCTCATGCACTTCCTTCATATGTGCCTAATATATTACTCATTTAGGAAATATGATACCAAACAACTTTACATTGTTCTAATGATTTCCTAACCAAACATTAGAATAATTTATGCCCTACTTATCTAATGTACATAGGCATGTACGAGTTTAAAAACTCTACCTGGGGAAAAATTGAAAGAGAAAAGATGAATAAATATCATTTACCATTAGAAAGGTTTCAAATTCATGACCCCTTGAACATTGTGGATGATCACAAGTCATAAATGAGAATTAATTCCCCCTGCAAGCATGAAAACAATGAGGTAAATGAATCCAAAAGGAGAGCACTTACCTTTGAATAAGTCTTGAACAAACTTCATGCTTAAGAAAAGGAAAAGGAAAAGAAGAAAAAGGAAGAAGTTGAAATCATGGATGTTGAAAAATTGGCCCTCCAAGAGAAGAGGAAAGAGAAAGAGAACAAATCTAGAAGATTTTAAATAATCCAAAGCTAAATAAAAGGCTAAGAAGAAAGAAAAAACATAAGAAAAAATTTTGAAGAAGGAAGAACTAGACAAGAATAAGGAATCCAATGCCAAGGAAAACGCAGAAGTTGAAGCAGAAAGGAATAAAAAAAGCATAAGCTAAGAAAAAAAAGGAAGATGAAGTAGACTGCAAGTTGAAGCAAAGTCAAAAATAAATCAAGACCTAGAAGTTGAGATACTAAAGAAAGAATCTAAAGCTAAATCTCATGTTGAATTTGAATCAAAAGAAGAGAAAAGAGAAGAACGGTTCAAAAAGGGAGTTGAAACCAAGGAAGAAGAACAATGGAGAATTCAAGAAGAAATAGAGAAGAAGGTTGAGATTGATGTCGGGGTAGAAAAGAGAAGACAAAAGGATGAAGTATATGTTGAGGGGGTCATATTCCCTTTAACTCAACAGTAGGAATCACACCTGGAGACAAGGCCCAATTAGACTCTTCTTCGTTCGGAATAGTGTGATTCTTCATATTAATGGTTCGACAATTGTTCGATGGGCATTAAGATTCTATTGGTTTTATTCACTTGGTATTTTCTATTTTTGGGACAGGTTTTCTAATGATATTATAGAAGGTGATTATAAATGGGTGGATTACAAAATTAATTATGTCAACTGATATGTCTAAAGAGAACTTGTAGAATAAAATAGTCTTTCTTAAAGGAACTAAAGTAACAAATAGCAAATTTATTGATACATATATCTTCTTTGGAAATAATTCTTTGAAAATACTATATAGTAGTCACCACACATGTATGAAATAGCTTTCTTAAAGGCTTTTCAGTTATAAAGAATTAATTCCATATTTTCTAATTGTGATAGATAAAACCTTGAAATACATTGACATGCATATTTAAACAAGAAGATGAGAAATCGATATGGAAAACATTCATTTACAACATAACTTGGTCATTGAATATCTTACTAGACATCGATACAAGATGATCCATTTTAGAACAATCCATAATGCAAACATAGATCACAGAATTGGTTTTGAAATCAATTCCAAGTTGTAGTGGAGCTTCAATATTAACTATCGAAATAATTCTTGAATACAATAAACAACAAAATTGATTGACTGCAAAAAGGTCCTTTATATCTAGAAAACTCATTTATTTATACAAATTAAAACTCAAGAAAATTGCCACCTCAATGGCTTAAAATAGGTAAATATCAGTTCGATTCATGATGAGTCAGGCAATCTGGGGGTTTTTAAGCTTGCATGTCCATCTACATAGTCGGTCCATTCCCTGAAGAGTCGAGTGCAACTTTTAGGGAATAGAAACTTGTGTTGGTCCATTGGAACACTTACCTTGTGCTTGTTGTCGTGGAATCGGAGGGTGTACTTCTTCATTATGTTAGTTAATTGTTTCATTCGATCCATGACCTTGACCTAGAAGACAACGTATATTTTCATGTGCCCCATTTCCATAGAAACAATTTTCTATATCTTTTCTTTTTACTCCTCAGCCAACCACTGCAAGTCGGCTAACACCTCATCGGTCACTCGAAACTCAAAAGGAGAGCTTAAAATTGGCATTTGGATACTTTCCATCGACTGGTTCATCTTGTCCTAGACTCAAAATCATCATTCCCATTCTTCATCAACTATGGCTTTGGGTTTATCAAAAATTTTGGCCCAATGTTTAGTTGTTGAGTTTATTTGAGCCATCCACCCATCTGATAGCAGTTCTATATGATAGTCCTCTACGCCCTTGTCTTTCTGCACTGCTCGAATGAACTCAACTTTCTCTAAGGTTCCAAATCTCTTCCTGTCCCACCAATTTATATATTTATAAGTTATCTCAAACATCAAGGAATCCTACTACATAGCTACTTCCTTCATTATCAAATCTTCTTGCACCTTGATACATCTATCATTTATTTCCAATAGGTCTACCTTAAATTGTGTTTCTCCCCCAGCCTCTTGGTGGTATCGTACATGGTGCTTGAGAGAGGCTATTTCCACTCTCGCTTGCTCTAGTTCTCTTTCTTCCACCACTTCCTTATCATAAGAGGCATGAGAGATAGCTAAGAATTTTGAGTAGAGTTGGATTGCCTTAGCCTTCTTAATATCTATGATGACATATGTTATCGTGCTCAACACACCACTATCTAATGTGACCTTCCTTTTTCTGTGATTTATTTTTACTATAGATCTCTTCTTTTTTTCATAAGTGAAGATCTTTAAGTCATCAAGATCCTCAATTGGTTGAGGGATGGGTCAATATCCCCAAGACAATATGTTGTTTATACTCCAGGAGTATAAAAGTTCTCTGATATTAGGTCATGAGTAATCTCATTGGTGGGGAATCCCTTCCTATGTTTTTTACTATATGATTAAGCTTCTCAGTATTTGTGACATTTTCTTGGGTATTTTCCTTGTTCTCCTTCCCTACATCCTCTCCTAGAATTGATGAGCCACATGGTAAACTTTCATTGTGTTTCTCATTTTTCTCACCATCTTCTAGAGTTTGCTCGGAAGTGGTGTTGATTTCATGTTTTCCTTCTTATCCTACTCTGTATCAGCTTCATTTGTTTCATTGTCATGATTATAATTGTGTTTCAACTCACCATTTATCCCAATGTCATTGTTCTTCTTGTCTTGTTTCTCACCACCCCGGTTGCTTTCACCTTCCTGGTCATCTGTAACTTTTCCTTTTCCTCCTAGTGAAGACACCTTGTGATTATGCCCATAAGGTGGCCTTTGCTTTGACTCATTTTTATTTGAAGAAGTTTCACCTTCACCTTGGTGAGAGGGATCATTATTGCCTAAGTGAGAGTAATCTTTCCATTTGCTTCCATTCTTCTCCTCATCTCCATATTTTTCCTCATTCCCACCTTTCTCAACTTCTTCGTTCTTCTCCTTTGATGGGATTGATAGAGTTTCCTTGGATCTGGTGTTTTCATTGATGATGGGGACACAAAATTATTCCCCTTTCTCTTCTTCTCCTATCAAGTTTATGATTTCACTAGTCTTCACCGTAGTAGTTGGTTTTATTTTCTCTTCACCATTCTTTTGCTCCTTTTCTGCCTTTTCTTTCTCTAATCGCTCCAATTCTTCTTTCTTATACCATCTCTCTGCTTCTTCTTGGATCCTCTTCATCTCATCATCCCATCCTTTCTCTTTTTGTAGCTTCAATTCCCATTCTTGTTGTCAGGACTTCTTCTCCTAATCTCTCTTTCTTTTTTCAATAAATTCAAGCTCCCTTTGCTTCTTTTCATCTTTCCTTCTATGTTCGGCAAGAGATTCATGTTCTACCTCTTCCTACTCTTCTTTGATCCTGATACACATTATTTTCGTCACCCCTATGACCATTAATGATGTACACCTATCCTTTGTCTTTAGAAGGATCAATGGCCTTAATCCCTGAAGAAGAATGAAGACACATTTTTCTAGAAAGATAAATTATATTTTCCTTTGTGAAAAACCTTATAAAGAAGTATGGTCACACCCTGCTCAACTTTGAGGGTGTGACGATATAGGATTGACGTAGCCTGCACCACAGTTTCCCATGAGAACATCGCAGTTTTCTGAGTATTGAGGGTGCAACGATTTCCCATACAAAGGAAAAAGAGAATCTTCTCAGTGCTTCTAGAATGAGAATCTTCGACGGTGAGTTGGCCTCCGATTGGTTTCGATCTAAGTCGCATCCCTGATCTCATGGAATCATCCTAACCTCCCCACTCTATTCTTTTTAGTTTATAAAAGGAGAGGAGTTCTCATGGGGAAAGTTAGCTTTGGAATGGTTAGAGAATTTTTGGAACTTGTTATAGATATTCAACTAATGAGATATTAGTCTAGCTAAGAGCTTGGATTAGCTTCAGCTATAGCTATTTCATATAGAGTGTTTGGGCCTATGTTGCCTTTGAGCTTTTCTTTTTCAAGTTGAAATTGTGAGTGGCTTTCAAATCTACAGTCTCGGGACCCATGGAGCAGAAGTGTGTGGGAAGCAAGGGACTGTTGGAAGGGACCTTACAACATCAAGGCAATGGTTGTATTCTCCTTTTCATATTCTTAATAGAATAATATATTTATTTCCCATAAAATTGTCCTTATTTTATTATATGATTCCTTGATCACATACATAGGTTTTGTTAAGTATATATTGTTTCTTTCACTTCGTTGGCTTATGTATTCTCATAGGTTCAGAATCCCACAATCCTTATGACGGAGTGAGGATGACACTAGTGAGGACAAATGACATTTAAAAGGTATTTCATTTATCCCTTGTTAGTTAGTATGCTTGATAATTAAAACTTAGGGGAAATTTTATATTCTGCCTTGTTTTGTTCTAATTTCTTGTTGAAGTTAGGGAGATAGGTTAGTGTCAGGACTTACCGATTTTTCTGATAACAAAATTGGTGACCATACTGGGGAACTTCCTCTTTTGGTATTTGCTTCCTTTTTCGTTTTTGTCTTGCCTGTTTTAGTTAATTTCATTCTCTAAGTCTTTGGGTGATCCATATTGACTCCCTGATCCTGAAATTTCATTGAGGAACTCTGTCCTCTTTTCACTTTTTCCTCATTTTTAGTCATCATCGCATCCTACTTTTGAAAACCAAAGCGACGACGTCACACTATGTATTTCCCATTTCCTGTGATGACCCTTGATAGTCTCATTGTTCTCTTCTGTAGTCTGCGACGATTCCTATAGAAATGTTTTCAAGTGACAGTCAAAATTTTCCTCTTTTCCCAGATCTTAAATTTGGTTTTGGGGTGGATTTTTTAGTCTGGTTACAGTTTGCTTGACATCATCTTTTCTGCTTTTAGCCATCTCTGCTTTTTTCTAGCTTGATTCAATTTGAAAGATTTGATCTCTTGCTTTGAGTGTCTTTCAGTTACGAAGCATCTTTGTTTTTCTTTAGAATTATTTAGTGAAAGATCACTTCCTTTTCTGAATATTTTGTTTTAAAAGAAAAATTGTAGTTTGGGTTGCTTTTGTTTTGAAGTTCGCTATTTCTTTTAGTGTATCTTTGAAATAGAATCTTTAATTTCTTTCTTTGCATTAGATTGGGGGAATTTTTTCATTTGAAGTAGAGAAATTGCATGGTTTTTGGCATTTTTTGGTCTTGAATTCTTAAAACAATTTCCCCCTCGTGGTCGGAAGAGCCAAGAATCATGTATTGGTGTATAGTCTCTTTGGCTCAATTATTGAAGATCTTGATATCAATGAGTTTAATAAAATTTTGGGACATTATGCATCTGGGAATGATAAATGTTTTCTCCTTATCGTAATATAGCTTTCATCGAAGTGAAATATTTTCATTCTCAGTTCTTTGCATTGTTTAGAATCAGTCAAAACATCATTTAGTCCACGTCATTTTTCTCTTGAGTAGCAACAGCCTTAAAAATAAAGCGCTTATAAAAATTGATTAGACATTTTTATATTTTTTGTTAGCAAACCTACATTAGATTAGTTGTAGGGATTTGGAATAGGTGTGAAAGATAATTTTCCAAATCTACAAACAAACATAGAATATTGAGTTAGGGAGCGGTGAAATCCACTTATTGCATTTTGTCTTGGGAAGCCCTTCTCACATAAGGTTCAATCATGAGGTCACATTAGTGCCAGTAGAGTTACTAACCCTTCTTTTTTGGTCCTAGTGTAGTGATTGTCCGTATTATTGGGGGTCACTTGAGAAGAAAATCTTGTGCAGACCTTCTTGATTCGATTTCAGGCTTAGATACCCTGCCTTTGCGTGTATATCAGATTGTTGACCATTTCCCGAAGCATCATTGTTGTATTTGGTAACCTTAGTGGCCTTTTGTTGACGGGAGAAATTGACCGCTCGTCAACTGGAGGAGTGAATCCGGTCCGAGGTTGTCTACTTAACCCAAGCCGTTTGGATTAATCCACTCCGACGGGTTTAGCGGCTCCATTGGCTGATCTAAGTCCTAAGAAAGTAAAAAAAACAAAACTAAAGAAACTAACTAAGTGAAAAACAGTTGTTGAAAACTATATACAAATCTAAAATATATTCACATTTTGCTAACTAATATAGTAATCCTACTTATTAAATGTACAATGTATCGATATGATTAAATTTCTAATATATGTACAGTATTCACAAAATGCAAATTTTGATTGAAATTTGTGAAATCATATATGAATTGATTTATGACAGATAAGCTATCATTCAGTGTTTTTTTTTATTTTTTTTTAACTTTTATAAACGAGAAATGAAATGCCAGTTATCTAGTTGAGAAATAAAAATAACAACTGATACAATGTATTTAGACTATAGGAAATTCTTATATTAATTAAACTAATAAAATGAAACTAGCAAACTGACCTGAAGTCTTATCTCCTATTTGTCCTATGCATAGCATCTACGTTTACTACTTGATGAGGCCAACCCGCACCAGATTTTCCAAATGCTTCTCGTAAACGGGAAGCAATGATGGTCGACTGCTAATAATAGAACATGAGAGATGTAATAACAACAATTATATGATTTGAAAAATGATCACATTAAGATAAATCTAACTTGTAAAAATTTGCGTACAACTGCTCATTTAATAAAGAAGATTAACCTTCAAATCATCAAATTCGAACAGGATAATTGTTGTATATAATATGAGAAACATAAAACATGGATATCATATAAATCTGATCACATCAATCTGTAATAAACTGTGATAGCTAAAGTAGTCACAATTCGATTGCAAATCAAGATGAGCAAAACTTGAACAAAAATATGATATATCGAAGCTAAAGTTGTACCAACATCAACCTTTCATTCAAGTTTGTCAATCATAAATCCATAGTTTATGTTCCTAGGTAGCGATCCCTTTAGTTTACAACAAAATACATTTATATATGCTACAGGATCAAAACGTTTCCTGTGGAAATTATCTTATTTGTTCCCAAAACAACTGGGGGATGCAACCTCCCAGATTCTCATTGTTATCCAAACTAACAGCCCATTATAAAACCACATAAAGAAATAGCACGCTGAGAGATGCCACCAGCGATTCAAATATTCTTTAGAAATCGTATGTACCTCTAAAAACACAAGAATAAACGATTTCAGATTGCATTTTAGTTGTAAAAACAAGAAATTTGAATTTTAGTAACTAGCTACAGAATCTCACGATTCTGTTAGCTAGTTATAATTACAACTAGAATCATATTTAATCAAAACAGACTAGATGCAATATGTGGAAACAAATCATGCGTCCTAATTTAAAAAGGAATAAAATCATCCTAAATTTATTTGTAAACACCATACCTTAGATTAAGGGATTCATTCCAATCAAGCAATTTTCAAATTTACAATGGCAGTCGCTGCTTCCATGTTTAAAAACAACAGACCCTATGGATGTATAACTTGTTGACAGACTACTTGAAAATCCTTTGGATTGATCAAGGGTTCACAGAAGGCTGAGGCACAAGGCTGGACGGGTGACAGGGGTTCTGAGGCACAGGCCTGGAGAAGTCACAAATGTTTCAACACTTGCAAGCAGATCAAAACGCACCTTTCAGCCATAGAGAAAATATGAGATTTGACTTCTAAAGGATGAGCTATATCTCTGTAATTATCCAATTTCTGGGGAAACCACCCATGATGAAGGTAAAAGGGCTCATTTTGGTTCTGGGTTTTCAAGGGTTTGATCTAATTCAAAACCGTTTTCTCATAATCGCTCACGTAAAAACGTGTCTCTGGGAGGCAATTACGGGGTTAGCTTTAAGAAGTCTTCTCAGGCATTATCAAATGATAACAATGTATGGACACCGTTGGGCTCAATTCTCACCATAGGAGCCATGGCTAACAACACAAAATTGACAGGGTATTCGGCGATAGGGTTTGACAGAAAAGAAACAGAGCCATTTGCCCTGAGCTTCCCAACACAATGCAAAGGCAGCTTGAAATGCTATGAAGGAGAGTTAATGCTATGCGTGTAAGGATAGTGGTGTAGATCGAGGCCATGCAAGAACATCATATCAGGCTGTACTTGGAAATACAGCTTGGTACAATCATAACAGTTAAAAACCATTATGTGCATATCCAAAAATTCAATCAAAATATCAAATGAACAATTGCATACCCACGATTTGAATGTCGAATAAACCATTGCATCAAAGATTTTACAAATCAAAACCAAATTAACAATAGTCAAATACTAAATGGGTTTTGTTTTGTAACCAATGGTGTGTTTGAGGCCAAGGAATTATACCATGAAACAACCATGCTCATAACTAAATGAAACAAATCGACAATAAACCATAAAAATCAACCCTTTGATGAAATCAAACATGAATTCGAACCGTTTCGTTTTCATACTTGCAGTTATGAAAACGGAATTGAAAAGTAGGTATGTAAAAGGTGACATATAATGGTGTCGTTTAAATTAGAAAGGTTGCGACGAGTAATGAGAAATTAAAAACCCTGTGTAGGCAGCTTATAAAAATAGAGATTGATATGGCTGCCAACAATGGCGACACACTGGTAGAAGCAGTTATCTCTGCCAAACGAACATGTCTAGATTAGGATAATCAGAAAAATTCCAACTTGAAAACAACCAAGAAACTGTTTGAACATCATTATCAATCATAAAAAATTCCAGTTTCAGATTGCTTGTTATTTTAAAAGACGAAAACTGATGACAATCTCGACAAAAGAGAGTCACGATGTTAAGGTTAAAATCTTCAATACTGTTGACAGAGCCATTGTTGCCAGCAGGCATCCATAGCCTCGACAGGGATGCCATTTAACCCACTCTAATATTTGCATCCTACCAAGAGGTTCTAAATCAGAATGAAGGACATTTAAGGTCAAAAGATTTCATATCTAAGAATTTTCATATACCTGACATTGCTTCGCTGCCAGCGGGCCTATTCAGTACCCCGGCGAAGTTATCTTGGCATCATGCATGCATTTACCCGCTTCCAGCGGACCTGTTCAGTATCCCGGCGGGTTTACAAGCACTTCCCACAACTCTCTGAAGATTTATTTAGTTTTAAAGATATTTAATCGAGCAGGGTGATGCTGAAAATCCTGATATTTTGGACATATTTTAATAAATTACAGACCTTGAGAGAATTTTTTAACTATCCTTCATTAAGATCTAGAGACAGTTTGTTATAAACTGACCTTCGAAGGTAGGGAGACATCTCTGAGTTGTTCTCTTAAGGAACAAGGACAGCGCAAGAGGAAATTTTTATGGATGATCGTGAAAGGTTCAGTTACAGATTGAAATCAAGAAATGCTTTTCAAACAACAAGCTTTCTTTAACATGGCTGCAAACTTCAGAAAAATATCATAATTGATGTTTTAACAATCTTCAGTAGTCATTTTAGAGGAGAAATTTTTCTATTCTCTTTGTCTGGGCTAGCCCATGATGCGAACATGTGTGCTTCAAAAAGAAAGACTGATAAGGAAAGCAAAACCAACCAGCAAAGAAAAATTGGAAAGCAAGGAAATCCAAACAAAAAAATATGTACAAAAGGTGTATCTAAGAACATCATGCAAAAAATCCCTTGGGAGACTGAAAGAAAGTAGAAAAATCATGTTTGATGTGAAAGCAGTCCTACTCGTAGTACTTTGAGTCAGGTTTGATTCATATTTATTTATCTCTTTACTTTCCGTTTAAGATTTTCATGACGATACTGCATTTTTGAAAATAAATGTTCAACTAAAATAAAAGAGAAAAGGATCAAGCAGACTTCCCTAACAACAGTCGTATTATGGTTCTCGTGGTGCGCCCACTTGCATTCATGATTGCATTATTACAAAGAGAAAAAGTGAGAAATAAAACTGAAAGAAAACCTATTCCTAAACCTACCCTAACTATTAAACAAATCAGGATACTACGTGAAGTCATGCTTCCAATGTAGCCATCGGAGTAACTCCAATCCTGCAATGGAAACAAAATCAAACATTATTAATAAGAATGGTAATATATCAACAAATGATAGAGACATATCACACTTACCTTCATAATCATCATCTAAAAACAAAGTAAGCATGATCTTACCATTCCCTTGAATATTCTTGATGTATGAATCCTCCATCCATTGTGCAATCTTGTCATGATAAGGGTCATAATGGCATGGGTGAGTGTAAGTAAGTTTGAAAAACTTGTCAAGATTACGAGGAAATGAAATAACCATCAGCCAAGGCTGAAATGCCCCATCCTCCTGACAAT
>JZKD02S0893872.1:227126-237650 GCA_000966675.3 Picea glauca
AAATATTGGTCAATTGTGACACTATAAGTGTCAAAGGGGGGGAGTCGTATCTAAAATTAATTGATTTGGATCTAGCTAGAACAACCAGAGAAGTTGAAGACCCAAAGTTTATATTAAATTCCATTCTTATGAAAAGGGAGCTATTCGAAGAAAATTTTGAATTATTGAAATCTGCATCAGCTAAGAGGTTTAATAGTTTGACCAAGTATTTAGAGTTAGAATTTGAAAGTTGGTTAGGTATCTGTGTAAACAAAAATGAAGATATTGTGGATGCACTACATCAACTTTCAATTGTTTTTTGATATCTATAAAGTTTGTTATTTGACATAAGAGTAAGGGAGGAAATAATTGTTGCACCAATGAGAGATTATATTGGAAATTGGTTAAATAATGCCTTAACTAAAATAACGGAATCAGATCAATAATAGGTAGTTGCAACCGGCCATGGAATTCCACCGAAGGAGAATACAAAAGGCACCTCGGCTAGCAAATAAAGAGAGAGAAATCCATCACAATAAGTAAATTGGCCATCTTTCATAGTCTCCTATTCTTTACACTTCTCGTTCAGAAATCATCCAGTTGTGTATTTTTGGTTTCCTAATAATACATAACCAATATCTGGTTGTTTCCTTTTTCTTCTTTCAAGTCCATCCCTATTACACTTTATTTTATGCTCCACGGGAGCCCCATCCCAGTCCATCTGGATGAATGTAATATTTTTATTTTAAAACGGACTATTTATTTTTGAACTCCCAAGAGAACTACTTCAGAGTGTAATTTAGATGATTTCTCAAACTTTGAGTTTATGAGCATGAGATTTTTGAAGTGCACCTATCATACTCAGTTTTGTTATGAATGAAAAACTCTTTTAAAGTTCTCTCTATAATTGTAGACCTTTATCTTGTTGTCTTATGAATGTGACCAAATTTTGTTATGTTGTGATGGATGTGAGGAATGTATTGTTTTCATATTGTAGTTTCTTTATTTTTGTATAATACTATGTATATATTTTATTTCAATCTTTGAAAAGATTCATGGTCCTTCTCTTAGGAATTCTTTATGTGAATATTATTATATATACTTTCATACTTTCTTTATATTTTGAAAGAAATAAATATTGGGGTTTGCTTTGTAGTATTCCCCATTTGGAAATTTAATTCAAGTATATCAAAACATATCTTTCAGATTATAACAAAGGAGTACCACCTCTATAAAAATCTAGGGGGATATTTTATCCTCGTGAGTCTATTTTTAGGATTGTGACCAATATGAACATCGTCACTCTACAAATATAGAGGAAAAAATGGTTATATTTGGATTGGCCCTCCTCTTCTGCACCTATTGCCAATCTTGGGCATTCTCAATGAATATCTCTTCTTCCCATTTTTCATGAGCATATGGCCATGTCAAGACCACTTGCTTTGCATGTTTTGGAACCAGACCCTTAGGGTCATGTTTCCTATATCTCCCTATCATGAACCTATATTATAGGTGTACTTGGCCTTGTTATTTAGCATGTTTTTTGTATTTAACCACA
Organism: Picea glauca; assembly: GCA_000966675.3. Taxonomy (NCBI): domain Eukaryota; kingdom Viridiplantae; phylum Streptophyta; class Pinopsida; order Pinales; family Pinaceae; genus Picea; species Picea glauca. Next base: position 228,664 of record JZKD02S0893872.1, read on the forward strand.
TAGTACCCTATCTAAAAATTGTAAGGAATGAACAATTTCTTCTTATCCCTCACAAGGGTGGCATTGAAACCTTGCATGATGGCAGTTTGATTATAGAACTCTCTGATAACCAATCTATCATGCACATACACAGGTAGTAGATGAGGTAGGCTCATGGCTCCATAATTTATTAATTATGTGTATTTCTCCTCAAAATACCAATTCCCTATGCAATTTAGAATATTTTTTGCTTGCTTGGATAGCTTAGGGCACTCTTGCCCAAATATAATCTAATAGATCCTAGAAATGAAAAAATCACAGATTTGGGAGTAAAACTTGTTATACATGTTTTCCCAAAGCATGTTAAAGTAGACATGAACTTCACATATCTTCTAGCTCAATGACATCCCAAGGAATGTGTTCTGGGCACACAGCACATCCAATAAAAAGAGACCATATGAAACTCAGGAGGGTTTCAGGCTTTGGGGATTGTGCTTGAATGATTTTCAGACTAAGATACTTAGAGATGACCCCTCCCCAATTGAATTTCTTACCCCACATTGCCACATGATAAGCCAAAGGTAACCAAGATTTTGAGAATTGGGAACAATTCCTCTCACCATATAAACTACATAAAAGGATCATAGCAAACATGTTTGGCTCTGTCAACTCGGATATGGCATACCTATCAGCAGATCGCTTGACAAATTTTCTATCTTCCTTCCATGATTTATTCAGTATTTTACTGGTGTCATATTGTTCATAAAATGAGATCACAAAATCCTTGGTAAGGGACTCGTCGGGGTCTGGAATCTTATAACAAAAATTCATATCTTGAGGAAGAAAAGACCTTAAATGCATTATCCCTGGTGATTTACAATTTTTAACTAATGGGCTAGTGTGACTAATGAACAACTCCATTAATTATATACATGGAATCATGGGTCGTCGGGTGTAAGGGAGAGCATATTAGTCAAAGAATTTTGTTAATCTGGTCGATGCCCGATGGGCCCATCGACATTGGGTGAATATCATGAGTGCCTTTCCACGAGATACATAAATATTACAAAAACCCCCGATGATCGATGGGCCTGGTAATCAAGGGGAGACGTGGAAAACCAGACTTTTGGTACAAATGATGACGTGGGGGTGCCACTTGGTAGATGACGTGGTGAGAAGGGATATTTCAATCTAGAAGTGAAGCATACGGATGATGACATGGAAACGATATGGTTTCCACATGACATCTTACGTGGTATCCCAAAACTCTGTAGATGGCTTCTTCCTTTGTTACTAACGGATGGTTGCGATTGAAAGAGGGATTAGTTCAAACGGTGGATATCAATTGCACTCTAAAATCTTCTCTTACGTTTGATTGGTGAAATTATCCATGGGTTTTTATTCCACCCAACGGTCGCATCGGGCGTTGTTGGGAAAAGGTGGCGGGTTTATTGGCGAGTAAATAGCCCGACGCCCAACAAAATCATCGGTCGTCGGACGCAAATGATGAATTTAACAATATTTATCAAAATGCTCGATTTTCAACCGACCCGATGACTTTGTAGGCCTGAATCACATGACCACCATTTTTCAAAGATTAACGTGTTTTAGGCTTATGTTGTTTCGTAAATTGTCTTTTGAGGGTATTAATGTCAACTTTGGGTTTGGGAAAGCTTGCTTTACTTGTTCAAAATAGAAAAAAAACTCAGACTTAAACAAAATAAAATAAAACAAAGGGAACCAAACATTTTCAAAGTTGATGGATGAAAAGGAAATGAGGCAGAATTAGAAGTGTTACCCCAAAATTTCTAGAAATTTCAAGGGTGTTGTTGGAGCCGCCCTTGTTTATTTTTTATCTATCACAATTTTCAGTTTTGGATACTTGAAATCTAAAGATGGCCTTTTGTTTTTCCCTCCCCCCGAAACTTTGAAAAAATCCTATAACCTTGTCGAATGAACAGCAATGATTTTTATCCCCTTAAAACAAGTCCACTTTTGTCTTAACATTCGATCGTTTTTGCTTTATCTTGGGATCTCACAAGTCGGATATTTTAACCCTTGAATTCACACTTCTCGAGTCACGAAACAGCGAACTCATGTTAAATTTTCACTCAAAATAGAAACCTGAGTAAAGTTTTTTAACTCAATGATTAGACGTCGTCGGGGTTTCGCGCCTCGACGTTTGTTAAACCATAAATGTTTTTCCTTACATCTCCGAGATCCGAGAACACGAGGTACTTGTGAGTTAACCCGGGTCAAAATTAAAGGTAAAAAGCTAACTATGGTTAAAACGGTTCTCATCATTTTGCCACTCGGTGCTATCTTTTCAAAAATCATGATCTCTAAAACTCTTACTCACGAAACCGCGATGTGATTGTAGTACAATTAATTAATCACCTAATCCAAGTTTTTCTTAATCTTAATCAAGTCTTAATTATCGCTATCTCGTAGTTTCGTGACTCGGCTGACTAATCTTCCAAAATTTTATCTTCGAAATCCCGAGTCGCGATACGGCAATTAAAATGATTATGAAATTAATCATGCCTGAAATCATGATTATCGTTAATTGAGCCAAATCGGCACTCGCAGTCTCGCAAGTTAAAGACTCAAATTGTTGAAAGGAAATCCACGATGCAGCGATAAGCGAGAAAATGGTTAACATTGCTAAGTTTGAATATTTTAAAGTAAAGCAAGATTTGTCCCGCGCATCGAGGCTTACACTTTTCCCAAGGTAAATTTTTTCTCTCCATACTCCGACTGACTGACGAGCCGTTAAACATTGATGACATTAATGGTTAATTATGGTGAATCCACGAAAAATAAGATCGGATTTTACGAAATAAATTTGTTTCTAGTTGCAATTTGACAGACTTGTTTCTAAAGTACAGAATTTTCAAATATATGCAGGATTTATGTTTCATTATTCATTTTCATAAGCACATTTTCATAAGCACGCAAAGCTCGTTATTTTTCGAGTGAACTAATTTATGCATGTATACACAGGTTTATCGCAGAAGAGAGAAAACGCAAGCTTCAGCTATGGCTCCATGGAAAGCAGCAAAGACTAGCGTCGAGGATGCAGGGCAGGGTATAGATACTATTTTCGACACTTCAACTCGGAGTGGCGGTTCGGTACCTAGCTGGTCGTTTGTTTCATATATTCTACAAACTGAGTTGGTAAATTATTCAGATTCCGACGACAATGACAACGAAAAGGATGATTTGAACACTAAATATAAGATTGTTGTTCAATCTGGAATGCATAAGATAGAAACCAGACCACTGTTGCTCCCCTATTATGATATGATCCAATGGGATTTGGATCACATAGAATTGCCCACCAGAACTATCCTAAATGACCAGCGGGTCACGGTCGGGACTTTTAGACCGGAGCACATCCAAGGCATGTATAAACTTCCGTCAAAATATGAATACATGTATGATGTTGATTTCCTGGAGAAGTTTAAACATAAGGAGTGCATTGAATATGAAAAAACCATACCCAGTTTGATTAAAGATTGGGTTTCGCGCACCGTGAAGTTCAGAGCAAATGACAAGGGCATATATTCTATCGATTCTTTGGAGCCACAATATAAGTATGTGGCCATGATGACCTGTCGACTTTTTGGGCGAGAGGATACATCACATTTTTATATCTCTTGGGTGCCTCTCATATTTCGAGTTGCTAAAGGTTGCTCATTCAACTGGGCGAAGATGCTCTCAGACAGCTTGTTCAACAGAGTCATCGAGTATCAGGAGAAAAAGGCCAACAGAAAACCATCCTCATTTTTCATGTTTGCGTATATCATCGACACAGTATGTTCCATGACTCCATTCCCTTTGATGAATTGGGCTTGGAATCCAACCCATGAAAAAATTGTACACGAGTATCACGACAAGTTGTGGGAGGATAAAGCGGACAAATTCATCTATGAAATTTTCAACTGGGTGATGGTGCCCCTGCACATTTCCATTTTTGGTCTTTCACCACCTCGTATCTCAGACAGCATCGCTTCAAATCTGAGTGGTATAGTAGACTGGTACGTAGAAACAGAGTTTTCCTACTTTAGAGTTTTTGGAGCTGTTGTTCCCCCTCTTGCACTACCACTGTTCATCCCCGACAAGCTTGCTTGTCACGAGATTGCCCGACAAATAGTAATTGGTGGGGTAAGTAAAGAGCTCAAAGCATCTTCGAAGAAGGTATGGCCATTTTTCCCTATTCGGCTTAATTCTTATTCTTTATTGGATTTCGGGCATGCAAAAGTTGAGGCTGCAGCCCTGGAAGACTTGAGTTTAGTCTCCATTGAATATAAAAAACATGATCCTAAGAAAATTGTAAGCAACCATTTAGCAAATTGTGGGTTGAAAAGGTTTGAACACAAGTGTTCACCCTCGGATGATATTTTCCAAGGGGCGAGGTCCTATGGGGAAGTGCTAGTTCGGATCAGATCTTTAGCACCTGAGGACATGGCCTCTGTTTTAAAGTTTCAAGAGCATAGAAAAATATGTCTCCCCATTGTACTGGGAGGTTTGGGTCTTTCCGAGGAAAAAGGGAAGGATGTTGAAGGTTCCGAAGAGCAAATTCCTAACCCCAAAAAACACCAGGAAGGGGGGTCTGGGAAGAATCCAGAAGCAGAGGAAGAAACCAAAGATCCATCCAAGGAACATAGTCCAGAGATGGAAGTTAAGAACATAGACCCACCAGAAACCCAGAATCTCGAAACCGAGACGAAGACCTTGGATCCCCCGAAGGAGCAGGACTCAGTCGTCACACCAGGAAAGGCAGCGAAACAGATCGGGGAACCCATTACTTCTGTCACCCCCTTGCAGTCAACGCAAGGGAATATAGAAGAGCGGTGGATTTTCGGTGAGGAGCTAATGCCTATCAGAGCGGAAGAGCTTCCCCCAAATGAGTTCTTCTTTGACAAAAAGAGGAAAGCAGTTGTGAAAAGGGAGTTCTACCAGGATGAAGGATCAACAGCTAAAAAATTCAAAGTGATGACAGATGGAAAGAATAAAAAGAGTGAGGAATTCGCCACAGAGATCGCAGGGATGCTAGGAGCGTATGCGTCGGCAAATCAATTCTCGGTCGGGATGTTGAAAAATCAGCTCAAAAGAAAGAATCACCTGATCAAGACACTCGAAGCCTGAGTAGCTTCGGTGCAGAAAGCGCTAAGAGTTGGGCGAGTGGAGAAATAGAACTAGCCCGATTGGCTGATCAAAAGGAAATTGAAGTCCTCAAAACCAAGTTGGAACAAGCAAATTCAGTGATCCGAGATGGTCAGATACAGGCAAGTCAGCAGAGGAGTATGATCACAGGGTTACAGGCTCAGTTAGAGGTTGTTGAAAGCAAAATGATCGACGTCGAGGGGTTTAAATCCCGAGCGATTGATATCAGGGGCAGGATCTCTTTTGTACAACAAAGTCTGTTAGACAAAGTGTGGGTGATCCAAGAAGATTGTGTGTTAATGCATCATATTTCAGAAAATCTGACTGTCAAAAAAAGGAACGCAGAGGCTGCTCGAGTCGCTTTTCAAAAGGCAGTGATCGCTGCCAACAACAGGTTTTTGACAGATTCTCCATTACTCACCATCGTTGAACAAACAAGAGGTAATATTATGTTAAAGGATTGGGAACATAATATTACCTTAAGCAAGGAACAGGCTCAAAAAGTAACCAATTCATTACAAGAAGCCTTCAATGCCATAGATGGTGAGCTGCTAGGAATGGAGAATGGAGGTGACTCAGAGATGCTAAGGCAAATGAATGTAGATCAGATCTCCCTCGATCTAAAGGAGAAGAATGAAAGAGATTCGGCGGATATCTCTAAGATGGACAGGGTAGATATGGCTCAAGTTGATAAACATTTGATTCAACCGAGCGCACAACTCAGTGCTCTTCACATCATTGACGCACAAATAGGTGGTAAACTTCCACAGTTGGCCCAAGAGTGTTATTTTGCCGAGGCCAGCTGTCAAGCGGAGCCTTCACAGCTTGTATCCCAGTTTGTGGACAAATGTATCATATGCACCAAATCCATGCAAAGACAAGCACCTGGCACTTTTTGAAAATAGAGTAGAAGAGATGGAGTAACATTGCTCCTCCCAGCTGTCAAGCGGAGCCTTCAAAGCTTGTATCCTAGTTTGTGGACAAATGTATCATACGCGCCGAATCACGCAGAAGGCAAGCACCTGACACTTTTTGAAAATAGATTAGAAGAGGTGGAATGATTTGGCTCCTCTGGTTTTGTAACTGAATTAATGAAACCATTGGTTTTCTAAAAAGGGGGGGAAAATTTTGTATAAAGGGACACAAAAAGAAGAAGAAAGGGCTGGACCTTTTTGGTATCGATTGTAATAGAGTTTTACATTGGAAGAAGTTAATATACAAGCAATTTGAAGATTCTCAATTCCGTCCAGACTGTATTATCAAGTTTGCTTCTTTGTGCTTTATGTTTCATTTCATTTCGCTCATTCATAACTGATGTGCTTTGTTATAATTTAGTACGACCACTACTATAACAAAAGAACTCTAGTTTTATGTCTCTGTCTATTGTTTTTCCTCTGCACCGGCTATCAGCGGGTGTAAGACCAATTTGCATTTTCAGAATTCTACGTTTACTCTCGGCTACATCAGTTATTTTCTCACCAATTTCTTCTTCTGCTTATATGTGACTTTTCTTTTGACAAAAACCTCATGTTATACACAGCTAAATGTTTCTCTTTCGCATCACAATTTTATATTAAATTATAATGCAGTTACGGGAAAGGGCCTTCTTTTGCAAATATTTATTTCCTTCAGAAAACGTAAAAATCTCTCTTTATTTCGACCAAATTAAAACAACACTGAAATCTCTCTTTAAATTTTTTCCTACGGTTACTGTTCCTCAATGACTGTACCTGCAACTACGCAACCTAATATTGAACCCGAGCTATCTAATCAAACACATATTGCTTTAAATCTTTTCGATACAATCCTCAAAACTGCTTACACCCGGGAAGAACTTGAGCATTCATGGGCAGCCATTGAGCGTGATATAACTGCTCAAGAGCAGTTGGAAGCTAGACGACGAGAACGTAGAAATCTGCCCTAGTTTCTCATACCGAAGGTGACTTTATCTTCGTATTCATCTTTCACATACTTTCGGATGCCTTGACACTGTACTTTAAGCCTTAGTACAGACTCAAGAACAACAGGTGTGTTGAGTGCTCAATAGTATACAAACAAAATGATGAACCAAAAAACAATTTGAATTTGGATAGCACTCAAAACAATAGTCGATGGAAGAGGTATACACTCATTGAGATTTTACTAATTCTTTTGTTCCAAGCATGGTTATAGGGGATAAGATCATATCCTAACAATAGTTGATGATGTGCCCATTTTAGAACCATTTTCATTTCTCCATCAAAAGAAGAAAGTAGTCAAGAAAATGAAAAAAGGGAGGAAGATCAATATGGACCAGGAAATAGTGTTTACTACTAAGACTATGGTCATGGATATGAGGAAATCTAGTATCATAACCTCTACTACTTCTAGTCTAGAAATTTCACAAACCAATGTTTATAAAGCTATTGATATGGAGAAGAAAATCAATTTTAGATAATCGGGTTAACTACTATATGTCTGGTAAATATGAATTTTCCAGTTTTATTGATTATGCTTTCATGATATAAAATAAATTAAACTATGTCTAGAGAGAATTATTTCAGAGAGCCCAACACCTACAAGTAGTGGGTCAATATATATTAGAGTTCCTGGACCATGTTCAAGCATGGAAACTTGAGTATGAATAGTCATAATTGCAATACAATTTTGTGAAGAATTGGCAATCCTCTTTGGAATATATTCCCACATAAATTCTTTTGTTTATTGAAATAGCCTTGCTAGAAATGGAGTTTTGTCTTGAGTACTAGAATTAATCAAGTCACAATTCACTCAAGGGATCCAACATGACGTGATTGACTATTTCACCATGTGGTAGGTGATAGATAACATGATTCAAACCTATCATCTCCCTTATTTTTGGCCTAAAGACAACTTCCTTCCATAAGACTGAATATTGGAAGAGTTGGAAGACCACATCTACATGAACAAAAAAGACGTATGTTCCCTCCTTGATGTTGATAAAACTGTTATTTAGAATTTCATTAAGGCTCTCACCCAAGACATCACATTGATAATAACCTTTTTACCCAAGTTGGAGAAATTTGAAGGAAATGGCTCAAAGTATTGCATCTTACGTCAAGGCTTATTTCAAACAGTGTAATTTTCCCCAAAATTATTGATCAGGGGATCAAATTTGCTCAATTTTCAAAGTGCTCGGATTAAGACGAAAACAGTTCCATTGCGTCCGTCTCGTTTTCCCGATTCCGGCGGTATATTTATTTTCGAAAATGGAGTCCGTATGGAGGAGATATCGTGATTTTATCGCCAAGTCAAACAGGTTAAAATTGGACGCTGACTGTGCCTATCCGTACAGTCCGTACGGCCACGTGGAGGGCCGTACCTTTTGCTGACATGGTAGAGGAATGACGTGGCGCACTCCGGTTGGTTGTTCATTGGCACATTCTTATTGGTTGATTGTTGTCCAATAGGAGATTGACACGTGTCACTGTATCAATGGTCAATTGGATTGGTTGTATTTGTGTAAAAGGTTTTGGGAGTCTGCAGGTTTGAACCCGGGACCTCCCCCTCTATGCAAAGTCTTAACACACCCGCGCTAGCCAACTTTCCATTGCATATTTCTTGTTTGAAAGGCGGGAAACATTGTATTTATGTTTATATTTGTTTATGTTGGAAAGGGGGGACGGGCCGCGGCTTAGCCCCGACCCGTGGCTATATGAAAACACATATAATGTGACCATAGTATAACTATTGGCGCGTGGCGCGATTATATACCAAAGTTTTGTTTATATATGGTGCGGTATATACCATTATATTCGCATGGGGTTATATATATTATATTTGTTATATAATAAATGCGCGCGGTTGGTTATACATTTGAG
>JZKD02S0893917.1:0-14053 GCA_000966675.3 Picea glauca
TTGGGTGAATCCAAAATGCCAAGTATGCCCATGATAAAAAATAGGAATCTTGTATGAATACATAGGATGTATGCAATCAAGTTTATTTAGAGAGTGAGTGGAAGTCTGAACAAAACTTGCAACATAATTTAACAACAAGGGGAAAGTTTGGCCATTGTGACCTCAGTAGGATAGGTCCAAAGAGAACAAAGGTTTATAGTAGTAGAGCCATCAATGACGTCTCTCTTGGAAAATATAGATCGGTTGAAAATGCTAAAGTACCATAAGCTAAAGTGGGAATATAAATATAAGTTGGCCATCACAACACTTTGTGTTATCACTCCAAGAAACCCTTTGTGGTTGCAGACCAAAGGTGCTTGGTAACTTAAAAAATTATAAATAATGAAAGGTTGGATCAATGGGATAACAGAAAGTAACTAATGAGAAGACAACTCACAATGTAATCAAATAAAACAGTGCTCTCCAAGATTGATTAATCATCAAATAACTTTCAGTGGGTGAAGAAAAGATTGTTCATAAACAAGTACAAAGTAGGGTCTAATAAACAACTAAGAAACTGATTATCATGTCATGAGACAAATAATGGGATAATAGCCATTCAAGACTTGACAACAAGATAACAATGTATAAGAAATGTGGAAAACTGACACCAAAATGGAAAGGAACCTGTGATCTGTATTAGAAAATGAGAGTCTTAGTACAATAGCCCAATGTGTATCCAGGACTGAACCCCTATCTTAGTCTTCAGAATGTAGCTTTATAGATTTTACAATATGTTCTCAGATCCTAAAAATGTGGATCAGATATACTAAAAATAGTAACTCAAAATTCAGTTGCAAAAGAAGTGGGATGCTTCCCCAAAATGAGGACAATCCCAGATTTCTCTTTGTTGATTGTTGGTGTAGGGTAGAACAGCCTCCCAAGGCTAAATGATAACTCTCCATTAAAGACCAAGTCGAATTTGTTGATGTGGCAAAGTGTCCTCATATTTTTCTTCATCAAACTAACCAAAACTTAATCAAAAACTCCTCTTTTGACTTGTCTTTCCCAAAATAGCCTTTGGATTTGATGGAATAATTCACCACCTGTCTAGTTCAAAAGGTTTCATCTGCTTTTAATTTGAAAATTCCATATCTGGGAGAAAATCATAACATTCTTGCCATTACAGGCTTTCCACAACACATAGCCCATAAAAAACGCTCCTTAGCTGCGGAAAGTCGCCACTTTCAATAGCTAACGGGTCATAAAATATCGATTTGCGCTGTTGAAAGCGGGTAGATTTTCAAAATCGAATTTCTCGGTCATAAAAAATCCTTTTTTCATGTATGAATAGTCGATCGACATCTAGAGAATCTAAGATATCCAATGTTGTTTTCAGATCTTCATTTGAATCTTAGGAAGGGATTGAAAAGTTCCCTGCAAGTTTAAGTATCATTCTTTCCATTTGCAATTCAAAACTCTAAACGGTATTTTGTGAACAATGTTTGATATGGAACCAAAGATTTGATTTGATGTTGCCAACCTGGGTGTACAACCTTTGTTAGCTATTGATAATATTGACTTTCCTCAGCGCACAACTTTGTGAAAACCGCTCAATAGCTGTGGAAAGTATGCACTTTCAACAACACGCCTCTTTGTAAAAAGAACTCCTTAGTTGTGGAAAGCATGCACTTTCAATAGCGCATGACCTTTGAAAAACCGCTCCAAAGCTGCGGAAAGTATGCACTTTCAACAGCGCACCATCCGAGAAACCGATTTTGGCACCCTTTGAAATTTGCCACTTTCAATAGTGCAAAGACTTATGGAAAGTGTTCCTTAGCTGCGGAAAGCATGCACTTTCAACAACGCACGCTCAAATTTTGGACACACATTAGCTGATGAAAGTGTAAAATGAAAATTTTGAAAAGAAGACTTTATGGGTCAAATTATTTTCTTAAGAGAAAACCAAAACCTAAGTTTTGTAGCTAAAAAGACTCAACAATGAATTGAGGAAACTATCAATAACCATGCTATCCACCATAAAACCCGACCATAATGACGGTGCTATTTTGGGAGATAACACTTTCAAATGTCATCACATAGGAGACACAACCCTATTCACTTTGATTATTTTGAATATGGTAATTTTGAAGAATATTCTAATTATATTTGAGTTATTATCTCATCGATCAAATCCTCTTTTGTGGATTGATCATGTTGGGTCTTGTATATGATCAAATCCCCCTTTCTGGATTGGTCAAACCATATTTTTATGGTGGTATTTGTAAAGTCATTTCCTCATGTTTATAAAGTGGTTTTAACCACTTCTAGAAGAAGTCATCCCCACCAAGTGAAGAGACATAACCCTAACGCCTCCTCAACTAGTATTTGTATGTGAGGATGGTGCCTCACTTATACACTCTCACTCTCACTCATCCAATGTGCATATCTTGAAGGAAGTTGTAGTGGCAGGAGGAAGGAGAAGAGATGTGCATGCTCAGTCTTAGTTTATTCTTGGTGTTTTGGTCTCAGTCTTGGCATTGTATTGGAAATCTATTATTGTGGAAGTTTTTTCTAGGTTTTCTCCCCCATGAGGGCTTCCAAGGATAAATTGTTGCATACCTTCTGATTGTCTTTCTTTTAGTGATCCCATTTATGATGTTATTTTGAAAATTCATTGAATGCTCATGTAATTTAGAAATAACCTAATAAAAATAGTGAAAACTTAACATGGTATCAGAGCTTGACTGAATAGAGTATCTTTCACAAGGTATCTAAGAATGTCACTCTTGTCATATAAGAAAATTAGGGATTTTTACTGAAGAGGATCTTTTGTCCAAAAACTATCTTGGGAAGTTCTCCCTACCCTAGCGCAACTTTTGGCAACTTGAGTGAACTTTTCCAGTGGTTATATTCTCCAGAAAGTCAAACTATAGTTTTGAATGGTACTAGAAAAAAAGAAAACTAGAAAACCAGAACTAGTACGAGAAGTAGCAGTCCAGAATTGTGCAGGTCAATTTTCAATGGGTAAAACTTGGAATTTTCTGAAATAGTCAACTCCAAAAAAATCGCCTCAACCCAACACATCTCCTAGTAAGCTCAGTTTCATGTTTTGAGCACTTTCATTTCTTGGTCACTTTCTTAGCTCCAAGCCAATATGTCTACAAGCACCAAGATTGTTGACACGTTATAAGGTGTGTAAAATTTTCATGCATGGAAGTAAATAATTGGACTCGTTCTTTAAGAGAATGAACTTGTAAATTTCAGAAAATAAAATGTACCGGAACTCGAAGAAGACGTAGCCAAAGAGAAGTACAAGAAGGATGTGATTAAGGATAAAAGGGTAATTGTAGAGTCTATTAAAGACCACTTGATCCCTCAAGTGTATTCTAGGAATACTCCAAAATATTTTTGATGCCATAAATAGAATGTATGAAGGAAATGACATCAACTAGAAGATGAAATTGAGAACCCAAATTAAGACTACAAATATGCAAAAGAAGAAGCAATTCAAGACTATTTCTCTAGGGTTTCTGAATTCAAGGGATATTTAGAGGAAATTGGAGACAACTTAGATTAATATGAACACATAATGAAAAATCTTAATGGTTTAACAAGACCTTGGTATTCCTTCATCCAAACTATTTGTGCAAGAAAAGAGAAACTCCAATTTGAGAGTTTATGGGAAGAATGTGTTCAATAAGAAGAAAGAGTGACCAACTGAGAATTCATCCTATTAAGGGATGAATATCAATCCCTAGCTTCTCATGCTAAATGTGGAAATAAAAAGTCTCATTTTCAAAAGGAGACCCATATTCATAAAGAATCTCACTCTCCAAAGAGATTCTAGAAATATCACAAGGATCAAAGAAAGGGAAAAGATTTATCCTCCTATGAATGTTATCATTGTGATAATATGGGACACATTGCTAAGAAATGTCCTTCCAGAAGGGAATAATACAAGAGGAGAAATAACAAAATACATCATGCCCATGCAACTGCAGATGGTGTGCCACCCAAGAATTTAACTAAAGAAGATATTGAAGATTATATTTTGTTTTCTTCCCTCTCAATATCTGTAACACTTGGAGAGGATACTTGGCTCATATATAGAGGTGACTCTAAGAAAATGATAGGTCAAAAATGCATTCTCTCTAGCCTTACATAAAATGAATTCCCTCAAAAATTTTCACTTGGATATGATTATCAGTTCCCTATCAAAATAATGGGAGAATACTACAAACTTGATTCAAGAACTCCAGAGAATGAAGAATGTACTCTATGTACCAGGTTTGACAAAGAACTTACTTTTTATATCATCCCTAGATAAGAAAGGTTTTAGGGTTTCATTCATATATGGTGAAGTTATTATGTGGTCTAAAGGAAAAACTATAGAAGGTGCAATTATTATTGAATAGAAGAAGGTGGTTTGTACAAGTTAAAAGGTCACAAAAATGTATCCTTGACTCACTCTTTTGAAATTCCTTGTGAACTTTGAAATACAAGACTAGCTCATGTCAACTACAAAGCCTTACCATATGTAATAAAGGTAGTTACATGTTTACCAAAATTAAAAGTTGATCATGAAGGTGTATGTAAGGGATGTGCACAAGGAAAGAAGATAAAGACTAATTTTCCAAAGAGTGACAGTAAGGTAGAAATAATCTTAGAACTCATCCACTTAGATGTATGCAGTACAATTCCATCAACCTCTCTAAGTGGGTATGTATAGTATGTATCCTTTATTGATGATTACTCTCTTAAGACTTGGGTTTATTTCTTGAAGTCAAAAGATGAATTACTTGGGAAGTTCAAGGAATTCAAATCCTTGGAAGAAAACCTCTCCGAAAGGAAAATAAAGATATAGAGGTCAAATAATGGATGAGAGTACACATCAAATGAATTTGGAAGCTTTTGCAGAGATGTTGAGATTAAGAGGGAGCTCACCACTCCCTATAATCCTCAAAAAAATGATGTAGCAGAAAGAAAGAATAGGACAATTATGGAAGAAATAAAGACTATGATTCATGATCAAGATCTTTCAATGTAATTATGGGATGAATCAACAAGAACATCTTTATATGTCCAAAATAAATTATACCATAGTGCAGTTGGATTAAAAACTCCTAAAGAAATGTTCACCAGAAATAATCCTAAACCATTCTTCGACTATATGGCCTTGATTTGTGATCTCGTAGAAAAGTAACCTACCTGCTTTGAAGAAGTCATTCAAAAGAAAGAATGGATGGACGCCATGACATAATAATACCAGTCCATTATAAATAATGATGTGTGGGAAGTAGTTCCAAGGATAAAGAGCAAAGATGTCGTATCTTTGAAGTGGATATACAAAAGAAAATATGCAACAGATGAAAGTATTGAAAAACATAAGGAAATATTTGTGGCTCGTGGATTTTCTCAAAAGGAAGGTATTGACTATGAATAAACATTTTCTTATGTAGCTAGATACACTTCTATAAAAACCATCATAGCTCTTGGTGCCAAAATTCAGTTGAAGTTACACGAGATGGATGTGAAAACAACTTTCTTAAATTTTTTTATTGAAGAATAAGTGTATATAGAACAACCAGAAGGTCTTGAATTTGAATATAGAAAGACTCATTTATGTAGGTTGAACAAAGCCTTGTATGGGTTGATGCAATATCCTAGAGCTTGGTATGGAAGAATTGATAGTTTCCTTATGAGCCTGGGTTTTACCACTAGTAAAGTTGATCCTAACATTTACTTCAAGGCTATGAATGATAACCAATTGTATTACTACTATATTTGGATGACTTATTCTTAATAGGAGAAGAAAAACTCATCACATATTGCAAGAATAATATCATTGTAGAATTTGATATGAAATACTTAGGCATGATGCATTATTTATTAGGTCTTGAAGTTTGGCNAAATAATGAAAGGTTGGATCAATGGGATAACAGAAAGTAACTAATGAGAAGACAACTCACAATGTAATCAAATAAAACAGTGCTCTCCAAGATTGATTAATCAACAAATAACTTTGAGTGGGTGAAGAAAAGATTGTTCATAAACCAGTACAAAGTAGGGTCTAATAAACAACTAAGAAATTGATTATCATGTCATGAGACAAACAATGGGATAACAGCAATTCAAGACTTGACAACAAGATAACAGTGTAGAAGAAATGTGGAAAACTAACACCAAAATGGAAAGGAACCTGTGATTTTTATTAGAAAATGAGAGTCTTAGTACAATAGCCCAATGTGTATCCAGGACTGAACCCCTATCTTAGTCTTCATAATGTAGCTTTATAGATTTTACAAGATGTTCTCAGATCCTAAAAATGTGGATCAGATATACTAAAAATAGTAACTCAAAATTCAGCTGCAAAAGAAGTGGGATGCTTCCCCAAAATGAGGACAATCCCAGATTTCTCTTTGTTGATTGTTGGTGTAGGGTAGAACAGCCTCCCAAGGCTAAATGATAACTCTCCATTAGAGACCAAGTCGAATTTGTTGATGTGGCAAAGTGTCCTGATATTTTTCTTCATCAAACTAACCAAAACTTAATCAAAAACTCTTCTTTTGACTTGTCTTTCCCAAAATAGCCTTTGGATTTGATGGAATAATTCACCACCTGTCTAGTTCAAAAGGTTTCATCTGCTTTTAATTTGAAAATTTCAGATCTGGGCGAAAATAATAACATTCTTTCCATTACAGGCTTTCCACAGCACATAGCCCGTAAATAACGCTCCTTAGTTGCGGAAAGTCGCCACTTTCAATAGCTAACGGGTCATAAAATATCGATTTGCGTTGTTGAAAGTGGGCAGATTTTCAAAATCGAATTTCTCGGTCATAAAAAATCCTTTTTTCATGTATGAATAGTCGATCGACATCTAGAGAATCTAAGCTATCCAATGTTGTTTTCATATCTTCATTTGGATCTTAGGAAGGGATTGAAAAGTTCCCTGCAAGTTTAAGTATCATTCTTTCCATTTGCAATTCAAAACTCTAAATGGTATTTTGTGAACAATGTCTGATATGGAACCAAAGATTTGATTTGATGTTGCCAACCTGGGCGTACAGCCTCTGTTAGCTATTGATAATCTTGACTTTCCTCAGCGCGTGACTTTGTGAAAACCGCTCAATAGCTGTGGAAAGTATGCACTTTCAACAACGCCCCTCTTTGTAAAAAGCACTCCTTAGTTATGGAAAGCATGCACTTTCAACAACGCATGACCTTTGAAAAACCGCTCCAAAGATGCGGAAAGTATGCACTTTCAACAGCGCACCATCCGA
The DNA here is from genome assembly GCA_000966675.3 of Picea glauca. Classification (NCBI taxonomy): domain Eukaryota; kingdom Viridiplantae; phylum Streptophyta; class Pinopsida; order Pinales; family Pinaceae; genus Picea; species Picea glauca. Next base: position 7,263 of record JZKD02S0893917.1, read on the forward strand.
GAAACCGATTTTGGCACCCTTTGAAATTTGCCACTTTCAATAGTGCAAAGACTTATGGAAAGTGTTCCTTAGCTGCGGAAAGCATGCACTTTCAACAACGCACGCTCAAATTTTGGACACACATTAGCTGATGAAAGTGTAAAATGAAAATTTTGAAAAGAAGACTTTATGGGTCAAATTATTTTCTTAAGAGAAAACCAAAACCTAAGTTTTGTAGCTAAAAAGACTCAACAATGAATTGAGGAAACTATCAATAACCATGCTATCCACCATAAAACCCGACCATAATGACGGTGCTATTTTGGGAGATAACACTTTCAAATGTCATCACATAGGAGACACAACCCTATTCACTTTGATTATTTTGAATATGGTAATTTTGAAGAATATTCTAATTATATTTGAGTTATTATCTCATCGATCAAATCCTCTTTTGTGGATTGATCATGTTGGGTCTTGTATATGATCAAATCCCCCTTTCTGGATTGGTCAAACCATATTTTTATGGTGGTATTTGTAAAGTCATTTCCTCATGTTTATAAAGTGGTTTTAACCACTTCTAGAAGAAGTCATCCCCACCAAGTGAAGAGACATAACCCTAACGCCTCCTCAACTAGTATTTGTATGTGAGGATGGTGCCTCACTTATACACTCTCACTCTCACTCATCCAATGTGCATATCTTGAAGGAAGTTGTAGTGGCAGGAGGAAGGAGAAGAGATGTGCATGCTCAGTCTTAGTTTATTCTTGGTGTTTTGGTCTCAGTCTTGGCATTGTATTGGAAATCTATTATTGTGGAAGTTTTTTCTAGGTTTTCTCCCCCATGAGGGCTTCCAAGGATAAATTGTTGCATACCTTCTGATTGTCTTTCTTTTAGTGATCCCATTTATGATGTTATTTTGAAAATTCATTGAATGCTCATGTAATTTAGAAATAACCTAATAAAAATAGTGAAAACTTAACATGGTATCAGAGCTTGACTGAATAGAGTATCTTTCACAAGGTATCTAAGAATGTCACTCTTGTCATATAAGAAAATTAGGGATTTTTACTGAAGAGGATCTTTTGTCCAAAAACTATCTTGGGAAGTTCTCCCTACCCTAGCGCAACTTTTGGCAACTTGAGTGAACTTTTCCAGTGGTTATATTCTCCAGAAAGTCAAACTATAGTTTTGAATGGTACTAGAAAAAAAGAAAACTAGAAAACCAGAACTAGTACGAGAAGTAGCAGTCCAGAATTGTGCAGGTCAATTTTCAATGGGTAAAACTTGGAATTTTCTGAAATAGTCAACTCCAAAAAAATCGCCTCAACCCAACACATCTCCTAGTAAGCTCAGTTTCATGTTTTGAGCACTTTCATTTCTTGGTCACTTTCTTAGCTCCAAGCCAATATGTCTACAAGCACCAAGATTGTTGACACGTTATAAGGTGTGTAAAATTTTCATGCATGGAAGTAAATAATTGGACTCGTTCTTTAAGAGAATGAACTTGTAAATTTCAGAAAATAAAATGTACCGGAACTCGAAGAAGACGTAGCCAAAGAGAAGTACAAGAAGGATGTGATTAAGGATAAAAGGGTAATTGTAGAGTCTATTAAAGACCACTTGATCCCTCAAGTGTATTCTAGGAATACTCCAAAATATTTTTGATGCCATAAATAGAATGTATGAAGGAAATGACATCAACTAGAAGATGAAATTGAGAACCCAAATTAAGACTACAAATATGCAAAAGAAGAAGCAATTCAAGACTATTTCTCTAGGGTTTCTGAATTCAAGGGATATTTAGAGGAAATTGGAGACAACTTAGATTAATATGAACACATAATGAAAAATCTTAATGGTTTAACAAGACCTTGGTATTCCTTCATCCAAACTATTTGTGCAAGAAAAGAGAAACTCCAATTTGAGAGTTTATGGGAAGAATGTGTTCAATAAGAAGAAAGAGTGACCAACTGAGAATTCATCCTATTAAGGGATGAATATCAATCCCTAGCTTCTCATGCTAAATGTGGAAATAAAAAGTCTCATTTTCAAAAGGAGACCCATATTCATAAAGAATCTCACTCTCCAAAGAGATTCTAGAAATATCACAAGGATCAAAGAAAGGGAAAAGATTTATCCTCCTATGAATGTTATCATTGTGATAATATGGGACACATTGCTAAGAAATGTCCTTCCAGAAGGGAATAATACAAGAGGAGAAATAACAAAATACATCATGCCCATGCAACTGCAGATGGTGTGCCACCCAAGAATTTAACTAAAGAAGATATTGAAGATTATATTTTGTTTTCTTCCCTCTCAATATCTGTAACACTTGGAGAGGATACTTGGCTCATATATAGAGGTGACTCTAAGAAAATGATAGGTCAAAAATGCATTCTCTCTAGCCTTACATAAAATGAATTCCCTCAAAAATTTTCACTTGGATATGATTATCAGTTCCCTATCAAAATAATGGGAGAATACTACAAACTTGATTCAAGAACTCCAGAGAATGAAGAATGTACTCTATGTACCAGGTTTGACAAAGAACTTACTTTTTATATCATCCCTAGATAAGAAAGGTTTTAGGGTTTCATTCATATATGGTGAAGTTATTATGTGGTCTAAAGGAAAAACTATAGAAGGTGCAATTATTATTGAATAGAAGAAGGTGGTTTGTACAAGTTAAAAGGTCACAAAAATGTATCCTTGACTCACTCTTTTGAAATTCCTTGTGAACTTTGAAATACAAGACTAGCTCATGTCAACTACAAAGCCTTACCATATGTAATAAAGGTAGTTACATGTTTACCAAAATTAAAAGTTGATCATGAAGGTGTATGTAAGGGATGTGCACAAGGAAAGAAGATAAAGACTAATTTTCCAAAGAGTGACAGTAAGGTAGAAATAATCTTAGAACTCATCCACTTAGATGTATGCAGTACAATTCCATCAACCTCTCTAAGTGGGTATGTATAGTATGTATCCTTTATTGATGATTACTCTCTTAAGACTTGGGTTTATTTCTTGAAGTCAAAAGATGAATTACTTGGGAAGTTCAAGGAATTCAAATCCTTGGAAGAAAACCTCTCCGAAAGGAAAATAAAGATATAGAGGTCAAATAATGGATGAGAGTACACATCAAATGAATTTGGAAGCTTTTGCAGAGATGTTGAGATTAAGAGGGAGCTCACCACTCCCTATAATCCTCAAAAAAATGATGTAGCAGAAAGAAAGAATAGGACAATTATGGAAGAAATAAAGACTATGATTCATGATCAAGATCTTTCAATGTAATTATGGGATGAATCAACAAGAACATCTTTATATGTCCAAAATAAATTATACCATAGTGCAGTTGGATTAAAAACTCCTAAAGAAATGTTCACCAGAAATAATCCTAAACCATTCTTCGACTATATGGCCTTGATTTGTGATCTCGTAGAAAAGTAACCTACCTGCTTTGAAGAAGTCATTCAAAAGAAAGAATGGATGGACGCCATGACATAATAATACCAGTCCATTATAAATAATGATGTGTGGGAAGTAGTTCCAAGGATAAAGAGCAAAGATGTCGTATCTTTGAAGTGGATATACAAAAGAAAATATGCAACAGATGAAAGTATTGAAAAACATAAGGAAATATTTGTGGCTCGTGGATTTTCTCAAAAGGAAGGTATTGACTATGAATAAACATTTTCTTATGTAGCTAGATACACTTCTATAAAAACCATCATAGCTCTTGGTGCCAAAATTCAGTTGAAGTTACACGAGATGGATGTGAAAACAACTTTCTTAAATTTTTTTATTGAAGAATAAGTGTATATAGAACAACCAGAAGGTCTTGAATTTGAATATAGAAAGACTCATTTATGTAGGTTGAACAAAGCCTTGTATGGGTTGATGCAATATCCTAGAGCTTGGTATGGAAGAATTGATAGTTTCCTTATGAGCCTGGGTTTTACCACTAGTAAAGTTGATCCTAACATTTACTTCAAGGCTATGAATGATAACCAATTGTATTACTACTATATTTGGATGACTTATTCTTAATAGGAGAAGAAAAACTCATCACATATTGCAAGAATAATATCATTGTAGAATTTGATATGAAATACTTAGGCATGATGCATTATTTATTAGGTCTTGAAGTTTGGCAGAGTCGAGAGAAGATCTTCCTTAAACAAGGGAAGTATGGAGTTGAAATACTGAAGATATTTGACATGTTGGAATGCAAATCCATGAACACACCCATAGAAACAAAATTGAATCTCCTGGTTGATACTTCATTAGATTTGGTTGATTCTACTCTATACAAACATATTATTGGATCATTGATGTATTTGGAAAATAACAGGCCAAATATATGCTATGTTGTGAACACCTTGAGTCAATATTTGGTGGAGCCCAGACCTGTTCACCTTGTAGCTTCAAAGAATGTGATGAGATACATTAATGGTATACTAGATTATGGTCTTTGTTATACTGGAAATCATGAATTCAGACTATGTGTTTATATTGATTTAGATTGGGCTAGAAGTGCTCCAGACATGAAGATAACTTCTTGATGTTGTTTAAATTTTGGGTCAGCAATGAAATCATGGAAAATAAGGAAGCAATCTAGTATTTCTCTCAACACGGAAGAAGTTGAATACATTGTAGCATGTTCCACTAGTTGTGGAGCCATATGGCTTCATAAGTTGTTGAAATGTGTCATCGATCTGGATATGGAAGCCACCGTTATTCTATGTGATAACCAAAGTTATATACATATGAAAGAGAACCTAGTGTTCCATTATAATTGAAAGTACATAGATATCTTGTATCACTACATTCGTGATATGGTGTAGAGGGGAGTTGTAAAGATCCAATATGTTGGAACATATGATCAGGTTACATATGTGTTGAACAAGATTTTGTCTCATGTGAAGTTTGAGTACTTCTAAGACAAGCTTGGTGTTTTATGAAAGGACCTCCCTTGAAAGGGGGAGTGATGTTGATGATACTATTGTATCCTAACCAACAACGAGTAGATCCATTAGGATTTTATATCCATGATATTGATCATGCCTGGGAAGATCCTAAAGGTCCAATAAGGACAGTCTATCAGATTACCTGAACATGTATATGCCATCTCTGGTCAAATAGTGGAAGTTCTATTATGATTTTATATCCTAGGTAAACTTATGATTCCTCGGTATATCTCGAAGGTCTGGTAAGGATGGTTTGTCAAAGTACAATGTGGAATAATTTTAAGATTTTATACCCTATGGAATCTTATGATTCCTAGGAATATCTCGAAGGTCCCGTAAGGATGGCATGTCAAAGTACCAAAAATGTTGTTGTTGATACACCTACCTCTTTCTGTTTCCACATGTTGATGATTTTGTTGTTTCAACCTTGTGTTGTTGATGATGTTGTTGTTTCAACCTCATGTTGTTGATGATGTTATATCAACGTTGTGTCATTGATGATGTTGTATAAAATTTGTGTTGTTGAATATGTTGTTGTTCTAGATTCATTCTATAGATGTTTATTATTCAACTTCATGTTGATGATTATGATGATGTCATTCTAGCTCCATGTTGTCAATGATGACGATATTGATGATGAGAAAAAGGTTTCAATGATATTATAGATGTGTTGCTCAGTGTTCTAGATGTTGATGATGATGCTTCCCTGTCCTTCTCTTACTGATGTTTTATTGGGTCATGTCAGTAGAATACCCTTTTCATTAAGGGGGAGTGTTGAAATATTGTAATTTCGAAGAATATTCTAATTATATTTGATTTATTATCTTGTCTATCAAATACCCTTTTGTATATGGATCATGTCAAGTCCTTTATAATATCAAATCCCATTTTTTGGATTGGTAAAACAATATTTGTATGGTGGTATTTGTAAAGTTGGCCCCCAGTGTTTATAAAGTGGTTTTAACCACTTCTAGAAGAATTCGACCCCACCAAGTGAAGAGACATAACCCTAGAACCTCATAAACTATTATTTAAATGTGAAGATGGTGCCTCACTTATACACTCTCACACTCACTCATCCAGTACAAATATTTTGAAGGTAGTTGCAGTTGCAGGAGGAAGGAGAAGAGATGTGTATTGGTCTTAGTCTTGGCATTGTATTGGAAATCTATTATTGAGGAAGATATTGTTTGGTTTTATCCCCCATGAGGGTTTTCGAGGACAAAATTTTTGTGTACCTTGTGATTCTATTTATTTCAGTGATCCTTGTTATGATGTTGTTTTGGAAATGCATTAAATTATCATGTATTTTGGAAATAACCTAATAAAAATAGCGCAAATTTAACAACTACCAGCATATTTGCAAAGGGTTTGAGGTAGATAATTTGGAAGATTCACTTTGAGAAAAAAATCTAAGTGTTAATATGGAGTAGTGTATGGAGGCACTTACTTGGCTAGACTTTTAGTCATATGTCTAAGAAGTGGGGAGGGTGGATTGCCACCCGAAAACCATTGTGGAATTTTGTATGAAATCCTTGGTGATATATGACTTTCAAGTAAGTATAGAATGACTTGAGGAGTTAAAACGAACGATGAAGAAAGTCAGATTGGTGTTGAGGTACACTACAAGTAGAAGATATCCTAGTGGAGGAAATTGAAAAATTTTCAAAAAATCTTGAGCTACAACCTCTTCTATTTGCTGTGGAGGTTTTAGTAGAGGTTTTAATAGAGTTTTAATGGATGTTCCATATAACTAAAAAAAATTGATCGGGAGAAGGTTTTAGAATATATATATATATATATATATATATATATATATATATATATATATAT